>VZTI01003277.1:212269-455248 GCA_013397865.1 Struthidea cinerea
CTGTGAAACTTGTGTGAACCACCAGTGTGATCAAAGCTGCCAGAAGTTGTTAGAAGATATGTCGACTTGAGCCTGCCTGTGTATGATAACTTAGAGGTGCCTCCTCTCCAGTGGAAGAAACAGCAGGAGCTTCTCTAATGAACTGTCCAGCAGTTCTATCTTGCAGTGTATATACAACCAGAGGTGAGAAGAGGTTAATCCATAGGGGAACTAGTTAGAAAAGCAAAGCGAAAAATACCAGGGAGCTGTATGAACAAAATTCAACTTGAAGATTGTTGCTGACACATTTGGTTTCTTTTAATGAAACTCTCCTTTCCATCTGTTGCTTTTTGTGTCAGCTTGTAAGTTTTAACATACTTCATCTGTGGTGCAGGAGTATGCATTGCATGTGCAATACAGAACAATACAGAATGTCATGCTGCTTGTAGCAAATTGACCTCCTATTCATTTTAAATACCTATATCTTATTTCTAATGGAGATTAGATTCCTAATCTCGAGATTAGTCTCCATTTTATTTCAGCCTGGGGATTTATTACTATAATCTTTATCTGTTCATAAGTGTAAGGAAGACAAAGACATCCACTATTAGACATGTATATACCTGGCAGTAATATGAAATCCTTATACTGTAATCCTGGCTGTTGTGATTTTCATTGTTAAGCACATTTACCCAGAGGTTTATCCTGATTTTATTAAAAAAAAACAACAAACCAGTCAGTTTCTCTTTGTTGTTCAAATGGTTTTTCTATGTTTCTTTGTTCAACTGCAAGCTGTCATCTCTGCCTCAACTGAGAATCTCTATTTTGTGTTGCTTATTATTATATGTATGGAAAAGGAAATAATGCATATGAAAATGCATATTGTGGAAAACAAACACTGTGAGATGTTTTCCGGTTCTTCAGTCAGGCATTGTACCATACTTCCATTTGTTTTCATATGTGGAGGGTAATTTCCCACTGGAAGTGATGTGTCCCTAATTAAAAAAAGTAAAATCAAAACAAGAAAACCCTACAAGCAGAAATTGGTATAGGTATGCAGAAGTCTATGTAAGACTCTTCTTCCAGTTCTATATAAAAATACGTGTTAATAAGTATTATAAATATTAAGTATCTATAATGAAATTTCAGCTAGGTTAAAGGAAAAGAAAAAACAAATGCAGGAGAATAAAATACATGTCTTAAAGTTCATCAGAACATTTATTTTTAAGCTTAGACTTAACACCTGAATAAAATTGATATCACCAACACGGAGACTTAGATTTCATTTTGTGTGACCAGGCTGTTTTGAATGCTGGCTTTGAATCTGCTAAGTCCTATTCCTTAAGGTACCAGTATTGTAAGTTCTATTTATGAAAGGGTTATCTAATATCTTTTTTCAAGTCCATATTTCTGTATGGTTTTTTATTTTATGTTCAATTAACACAGCTCATCAAAACAGTTCTGGATATATTTTTCATTCATATATTCATATAAAACATATCAGTGAGGAAACTTTGGCTTATTTTCATTATTTATAGACGTGGATGGGAAGATGGTTAACAGAGGGCAAAAGAGATATGGAAGAGAAACTGGAAAAAAAAATACTGCAGATCCAGGGCTTAATTAGATATTCTGTATCCCTACTGAATGCTGAATTTGATCTTTTCATTTTCACAGATTGCAGACCTTTCCTTCTCACCCACGGTCTAGTTAAAATTGATACTAAGGGAAAATATTTAAATAATTTTGTCCCTGTTTGGAGCAAATGTTTGTAGACATATCCTGATGACACCTTGGCTCCTTTGGCAGTTTTGGTGTATTTTTAGTTTTCATGCATGAAGCACTCAGTAGCACTGCAATTCAGCTCTCAGACTTAGCTGCAAGTCAGAGATGAATCCTTATCTGTGTTAACTTTTCCAGCAATATATATACTCTTCCAGTGTATATGTTCACTGCTTTTGATTCCTCCTCAGAATGCTGTTCTCGATAGCACAGTTCCTGTGTTATTCTGCAGGGATGCAGACCTGACACATAATTTTGAAGTATAGCATTATGTTGAATGGTCAGTCTTCCTGAAATACTGACCTTCCACCCCAAAGCTTTCATGTACCTGCCCACTGGAAGAGATTTCTGTCTCTGAGAAAAATCCCTTGAACTCATAAGGAGTGCTAGGGAGAAGCATGTGAGGACTGCAGTTTCCAAATTATTTTTTTACAGGAGTACCTGAGAACTTGGCAAGCTTCACCCCCATTCCTAAAAGAAAACTCAAAAAGCAGCACCAAACCCCTGACTTTTGTTAGATACGAAAGATAATTATGTTAAGGACTTGCACATGGTCCAGTTGTCTGACATACTAGTTTTGATGTCACAATAATTTGGCATGGGGCATGATAAAAATTTATAGATGGATAGCAGAAAACAATTCACTTACTTTTCTTGTTCTGTTTCCCCACCTGAGGAGACTTTTGTCTTTGTTCATATATGCTTAAATAAGGGAAGCCTGTAATTGAAATGTGTTCAGTGTTGCTTTTCTGTAAGTAGTTTGTGATTTAAAGATATATTTCCTCACATGCGTAGCACTAAACTTGTGAGTAGTTACAATGAATTTAATGGGATTTAAGCACATACGATAAATTGTACATAATTCAGTGCTCTCCTGAATTGGGAGGAGATTATTTGTATGTGTGTGGTTAATAAGAGCTATGTACCACTGAGTTTCCCTAATTTTCCATCCTCTGTCTTTGAAGGTGCTGTGCCATGGCCTATACAATTCATATTGTCACAGATGGTCTTACAATGTGTAACAGCTTTACATTTAGTTGATAATTAGGATCTTTGAAGAGTAATGCTTTTGTTTATTTTCAGAATTAGTGGGGATGAGAAGCATTCCCTAAGTAAACTTCATTCCTAACCTATCAAAACTGGGGTTGTTTGTTGATTACTGAAAAAAAAAAACAAAACAGTAAAACAGCTAGCAAAAATGAAAACCAATGAAAACCAAAACCTAAAAAAAAAAAAAAAAAAAAGAAAAAAAAAAGAAAAACAAAGAAACCCTGTAAATAATCATTAGAGAGTTTGGAGTTTTGAGTTGGAGATTTTTGAGTTTTGGGCATAAGTGCTTCCTGGTTTTGTGAGCAAGGAATGAGAGGTAGAGGATTGGCTCAGGTGTGTCTGAAGGGCAGGGGGAAGACATGCAATAAGTGGTTTTGCTCCCACTGTCAGAACACATGTTCTTTGAAAATAGTTTCACTTGCAAGAAGCACAGCAGACCCTAACCTCAAACTTTTCTGCCTCCTTCCAAGATACTTTCTGTCTTGAAAAAGTTTCTTCAAAGGCATAAATACTGTTAACCATCTCTCTCCTAAATCACCCTACACATGTGGAATAGATAATTCAAGCAAAGTTGTGACTGGCCTGAATTTACTTAAACTTGGTTTTAAATTAGGGAAATCAAGTTGTGTATTTCTCATGCAGTGGTTAGGAACTGAAGCAGGAAATCATGCTGACAAATGAAGTGAATGGAAACAGGAGACAGAGTTACTCTGTGATTTAATCCATTGTCCTAAATATGTTAGATGAATAACTCTATGGAAATTTTAGCTCTTTACTGCCATAAAGCTGTGACTTAAGTTATATATCATCAATAATTCTACAGTATTTTGATTCATAAAAGTTGAGTAGATTGGAAGGAGCTTAAAAAATGCATTTTAGTAGGCTTTTTGAAAGATGTGATTTAAAAGCTTAGAGAAAGCAATGCACCTGTCACTTTTAATTGCAGAAAGCTTTCCATCTATTAACTTTATTTTGCCAGAGCTTTCTAATGAAAAAGTTCCAGTATCTAATTTAATTTAATTTTCATTGAGTTTGCCAGAAGAGCAATTAATTTTTAGAACTTCCAGCTATGAAGTTGTGCTTCAGAAAGGCAGTCTCTCTATCTCACATACCATTAAGTTTCATCGTATGCCTGTCATACCTTAGGAACATCTTGATATCCTTGCAGAAACGTGGCAGTGAAATGTAGACATATTGTCTGTAGCACTAGGTAGGGTTTACAAATACAAATGTTTGTATGATTGGGTTATTCCTATCCATCATTAGATTGCATCTCTCTGGAGCTGTAAGTACATCTGTGCCTGGCAGGCTTATGTTATCACTGATGCATATGGGGCCCATGTGTCAGTCTTCCAACAAAGATATATAGCCTTGTGTAGGAACAGGATTGGATATGCTTGTGTTTCAGTCTCTAAATCAATTTCTGGGACCTTCACTACAGATGCTGGAAGCTGCAGGTCTGTAAAAAGAGTATACTGTAACATGAACTGAAACAGAAGAATAAGCATGAGAAGGAATTAGCCATATGGCAAGAGATAGCAAGTGCAATGGAGCTATGAAGAGGCAAATTCTCACACCTTCTCAGCTATCTGTGTAAATATTGTTTAAATTCAATCACCTCAGAGCTCAGAGCCGGTCCCGTTCTGAGAGGAGATCTGTTCATACTCAGTTAAAGAGTGAGTACAGATGCTCCTGCTGTTGTAAGATGCATGTCCTAGGATTTTTGAGCTGGCGGAATGTGTCTTTGTCTGCCTGCCGTGGCTGGCTAGTTCGGGGGTGAGATTCCGAGCTAGCACAGCAAAATAGCAGATTTTAGACCACACTTTAAAAGCCAGCCGAGCTGCCTCTGGTTTTTCCTTTATCTGGCTGCCGGATCCCTCTTGGTGAGCAGATACATCCATGAGGGTTTGGTTTGGACCCCCCGGGACCCCAGGAACAAAGGAAGGCGAGAACAGAGACGCTGGAGCAGCTGGAGATGTTTATTCGCCCGTCCCCGGCAGCAGTCTGGCTGGGAGCCGCTCGTTTCTCCCGGGTCTCGGGGACTGGGGGCGGGGCTTACAGCAACAGCCAATGGGGAGGGAGAGAACCCGGGGCCAGCCCAACACCCCTGGCACCGCAGGGGGGAAGGGAGAAACCAATACACATTTGTATAGAGATATCATAAACTGAGGGGGTTTTCCCAGGCGCAGGTCTGCCCCCCACGCCCTAGGCTGGCAGGTTTGCCAGGACACCCCAACAGCGGAAGTCTTCCTGAATTCCCTAGAAGTACAAATGGATTCACACTGACTGCTTTAGCAGAAAGCCTGGCTGTATCGTGCTGAGATGTTGATCTCTTTAGTGGCTATTATTGATACAGGCGCAATGCCACATGTTCTTATATTTAGCCTTATTTCTTAAATCCCTTTTTAACATTTACGCTTCAAACAAAAGACAGTCAATCTAAGTATTTGAACATTTTATGGTATATTTTCAAATTAGTCCTTAAGCAGTAGGGAAGCTTATGCATTTTTTGCTGGGGTTTTTTAAGTGAATTTAAGAGCCTTTTTTCCCATTACCATAACTGTTCTCAGCTTCTCTGTGGTCACCTGGACCTCTCTTCCTGAAATTACCCGTTTACTCACTGCAGGGATGTGTAGAATCTTGTGGTTGGAGACATCAGTGTCACCCTTGCTCATCCTGAGTGTGCCGCGCTCTCATTTGATTGCAACTTGCTTAACTCATATCCATCCCATCCACCTGCCTTGTGTGCCCTCACATAGCAAAACACAGCACCTATCCTCCTGAATGAAAAAAACCCTCAAACAACAACAGAAAAACACCACACCCCCCACACAATCGCCCTTTACCCTTATTATTAGGGCTGATCAGTGGAATTTTCTGGATAGTTAGTTGAGGCAAAGCTCCATCAGCTGCTTAGAAGAGTCTGGATATTGGTTGAAGGGAAAGAATTTAGCAATTTGGGAAAAAAAAGCTTGAGAATATACAGATAGAGGAAAAATATCTGAAAAGAGGGAAAATGGATTTTTAAAGTGCAATTAAGAGCAGCTACTTTTTGATGGTGTCAATGGAAAAGTGCAGTCCTGGAACAGAAAACCATCTTTGTAGACTTCAAGCTTAAAAAAATGTCTGAATGGAAATTATTCCTAGTACAAGCAGCTGAGCCTTTTGCAAGTTTGAGGGGGAAAAGGTGGATAAATATGGGGGAAGTAGCAATAAAATTTAAGCTTTTCTATAAAAAATACTAAATTCCATTTTGCATGGATTATTTTTTCCTAGAACATTTTAATGTAATTTACATACTGGTATTGTGGCAACAGCATACAGACAGGGCTGTAACAAGAAATGGGAGTTTTCACATTCTTGAAATGTAGAATGGAAGCACTCTGATTCAGTTTTTACCTATAGTTGTTCATTTTAGTTTGCTATTGATTAAGAATTTGATTGTGATCAATTCATTCTGGAATGGTGAATTTTCTTTTTATTACTTACAGACATTTTTACCATTTTTCTGAGGGTTTTCAATTCTAAATAGCCCCTAAAACCAGGCAGGATGCGCTCTTCTTGCTTTACAGACCAGTTGTACTGCCTCTTCTGTATTCTCAGCTCCTTTTATAAGAGGAAAATACCTCTTGAAATTCTCATGCTTTGTGTGGCACTGAATGGGAAAAAAATTGTGGTGACAGAAATTTGGGGGAAAAGGCTGGAAGAGAAAGAGAAGGCAGGCTCAAGAAGAAAGAAAAGCCTGGAGCCCTTGAACAGAAACTTGAGGCTTGACACTTCTGGGATGTGCAGCTAGAGTATTAAAATAATCTAATCCTGGTCAGTGGGAAGTTTTACTGCCAGAGTACCTGAATATATGTATCAGTAATTGCCCTGAAATTTCGCAACAATTTCTTTTTTCTCCTAAGAGCTTTTAATTGTATAAACCAGCACATAAACTACACACAAGAAATAGAATAAACAAAAAAAATCCAGTCATTCAGTTATTCACGTAAGTGAGCTTGTTATTACTGTTTTATAGTTCTTTGTCAGTGAAGTGGAAGATAATATGAACATACGTTTCTTGTCCTTTCCATTATTAGTTTTCTCATAGAACAGCTAAAAGCCCTAGTTCTTTGGTCCAGAAGCCCAGTGGTGCTAGTCCCTGTACTTACTCTGTTACACAGAATAAGAAAGATACCAACAAACCAGCGCCCAGTAAAACACAACAGTTTTGTGAAAGATATTACAGTGTAAGAATTGACAGCTATAAACAGATGGGTGAAGACCAGAAAAACAGTCATATAAAACTGGTCATCTTGATAAGCAGCCATGATGGTAGCTTGGCTGTTGTCGATTTTTTAAAAATCATCTGTGGTAATCCTTTTAATAATTTGCTTTGGTTTCTTTCACTGTTTTGGCATAGTTTTTGGCACTGACAGGCAACAGCCTTAAAGCTTGAAGCATCAGTGCTTCATATATATTATGCAACTATACATATTGTATAAAGCTAAGACTGTACAATAAATCTGTCTTATCAAGCAATGACCCATCTCGAGAGACAATCCCCAAATTGCATCATTCGACTCAGATGAAGGGTGAGCACACTGCTGTTCAAAATTAATGGTCTGCAAGATCTTTTCTAGTTTACTCTTCAAATTTTTCCCTGTCTCTTGACAAGTTGTTCAAGGTTAGTTTTACTGTTAGGAAAGACTTGACTACTCAGGTTATTATTAGAATAAAAGTTTGGTGCTATACTTCATGAAAAACATCTGTGTCCAGGGATGTAATTATTACTTGTCTGTATTGGAATTGCAGCTCTGCATAATGGGGTTGGATCAGGAATCCGCTCTGCTCTGTTTTGAAGAAACAGAAATTGCCACAGCTTGCTGAGTGATATTTCAGAAGAGAATATGCAGGGTTATAGACTGTGTAGTGAAACTAGACAGTGTACCAGACAACCTTTCAATCAGTTCCTGAAAGTGCTTACAGTTTCAATTCCAAAGAAGGTGAAACAATATTAAATATTAAAGACATGTTGACAGCTGCAAACTTCTTCTAAAAAAGAAGTTTTGTTACAGGGAAAAGTAGTGATAGATTTTTCAGATACTGTTGAAGAGGTCTTTTGGAAAATTAAATATGCCATCTCATCTATTCTTAATGTGAGCAGATCCCCAGCCAAGCCAAATGGATGTTTCAGCCATGCATATGCTGAGTGTCTAACGTACCAGAAGAAGTGAAAGTTACCTGGCAGAATCTTGTTTTATTCTTTTAAAGTTCTTAACTTATAGTGCATTTTCAAGTCTGTCAAGTGTAAGAGTTGATTAAAAATTAATCACCACATTTACCTGTCAGAGACTAGTAAAAGGAAAAGAGCAGAATCTTCACCCTTTCCCTACAGAGAAACAGTCTGTTGTGGCCTTGTATGAAAAAGTGACACATAAAGATTTCAGTTATTTTCTATTTTGCCTTCAATTCCAAACTGGTTAAAGAAAAAGGAGAGGAAAATCCACGAACAAAACCCATATCTAACCTAAACCTCGTCAGCACAATTTGAGACCATTTGCTCTTGTCCTGTCACTTGTTATCCGGGAAAAGAGACTGATCACCACCTGTCCACAACCTCCTTTGAGGCAGTAATAGAGAGCAATGAGGTCTTCCCTGAGCCTCTTTTTCACCAGGCTAAACACCCCCAGCTCCCTCAGCTGCTCTTCATCAGAGTTGTGCTCCAGACCCTTCCCCAGCTCCATTGCCCTTTGGACTCCAGCCCCTCAATGTCGTTCTTGTGGTGCAGGGCCCAGAACTGAACACAGCACCCGAGGTGCGGCCTCACCATACGGATATACATCCATATGGGTAAAAGTCATTTCCCACTCTGCAAGCTGCAAGTAGGGCTGTAGGTCAACGATGCCTGCACACATCACAGCTGTGCTGCTGTCTTGGGCCCTATTAGGGAATGATAGTGCTATTAGGGATGCATGATAAGCAGCAGTCAGTATAATGTCACTCAGTGCCTTCCTTCAGCTTGACCAATTTGAGACTGTGTGGAGGATAAAGAGTTGTCAATTTTTTTCTTTGAGGGGTGTTCTTAAGAGTTTCAAGTTTTTCTATGAAAAGGATTACGCTGAAGCCAAATTTGAAGTTGTATATCAGTTCTCTCTGAAATTGTGGGTGGTCCTTTCCTCTTCAGGAGCTACAACATGTAATTTCCTTTCTTGTTTTGTTTCAGGTTTTTATAGTCTAAGCAAAAGAGAATTATATATTAATTTAGTGGAACAGACTATTAAAGACTGCTTTTCTTTTCAAAAATAATTCTAAGACTCCAATAAAATACATGTGTGGTCCTAATACTCCTATTTTATTGCACAATTAGCATTTGCCCTGCTAGGCCACTCTAGAACAATAAAGAATAAATGGTGAATCTCCTTAAGCAATTATTTTCAGTAGTATCAGAGTATACAAATTGATTTAAGTACGCTTTTGGAGACATTGTAGAGTAGAATTGATTTTGTAGCCCACAGGTTAACTTTTCTGCCAAGACTGAGATTGACGGTTTTGGCTTAGTCCAAACCCAATATTAGCTCCTATTAAAAAGTTAAAGGCCTAGTACTTGTACTCTGTGCTATTTAGATTCTGCAGAAATCACTAATTGCTAATACTCAGAATTATAAACAAGTTGTGTATTATATTGCATGGGTATGAAGAGTCAGGCTGTTTCTCAAACAAACAAAAAAAAATATTAGCACTAATTATCAGAATTTAAATTTTGGATGACTTGTACTAAATGTTAAGGTTGAAGGTACTGGTAAACTCTGGAGATCACCAGGCTGCCAGTACTACTATTGTGTAGTGCATTACTTTTTCTCTTTTGCTGTATATGTTCTATACTTACGCATAAATGATCTCTCTTCTTTAATAAATAAAGTGGATTAAAAGACCTGCTGCTTAAATAATACAGATAATAGTATGCCAGAAGCTGTAATAAGAAGTACATTTTGATTCCATAACAGATTTATAAATGGATGACATTTACAAAACCTCAAGCATTAAGAATGAAAGAAACATCAATGATACCATCAAAAGTGCTATCATTAAAAAATGAGACATGAAAGTGGGCAGGGAAATTCAGTCTGAATATTCCTAGAAAAAAAAAGAAAGCTGCATTCCTTACCATGGGAATTGCTGTGACTCTAATAATTCAGTCCGTGTTGCAGTGATGATTGCCCTGTGTTGTGAAATGTGAAATATTCACTTGGGCAATGTAGCACACCATGGCCCAGGGAGTGATCCTGCTTTAGCGTGAGAATAGGTTATGTGCCTACTATGTGCAGCATCTGGATCTCTAGGGAGTCAACAGAGCAAATGGAAATTAGTGATGCAGAGAGAACGTGAAATTCTGTGATCTGAATCTTTCTCATCGGTTTTGTGCTCCTCAGCAGGGTGCTGATACATGCTACCGCTGATACATACAACCTTGGTTTCCCCATCTGTAAAAGGAGGCTCGTAGTAGCCTTCTCATACATGAAATTTTAATCCTCCTATGGGAAGCAGCAGCAGCAATAATGGTTTACAGGACTGATGTTTGAAATTATAATTTATAGGTTTTATCTTCATAAGGGGATATATGTGCCTTAGAGACATATTAGCTACTGCTGGTAGTATTGGACACCTTTTATATCTTCAATATGAAGAAAAATAGCTGCAATGATTGTTTTACTAAAGAACAGAAGGAAAAACCATTGAAATTAATAGGAAGTTAACTGGTTTATTTCACAGTCAAAGAATAATGTGCAGCAGAGTTTTTGGTTGTTTGATTTTGTTTGTTTGTTTGATTTGCTTTTTCAGAACAAGAGTTTAGACTGAATTGTTTAAGTATATATTTTTAAACATTTCCTTGTTCCATCATAATTGATCTGTAGATCTGCCAGAAAGCTATGCCTGCTAAAAGGACATGACAAGCCATTTGGGTATAAGATTATCTTCCTGAATAAGTGATGCTGTACTGTAACTTGTTATACAGTAACTGTATAAAGTTGAAGCCAAGCATATGTCAGTATTCTTACAATCAACTGGATAAGCCTCGCTTGACTGATGGGAAAGGTACTTAGTTGCTTGTCTATATTAATGTATTTTCTGGGCATAGGATAAAACATGTTGTGTCACAGATTAAAACATTCATGTTTGTTTAGAAAGCTCGTGTTACAATATGATATATTTCTGCCATAATGGAATTCCCAATACGCTTCAGTAGCTTCAGCTCACCTGAGGTACTATTTTTGAAGGAACTGTCTGTCCAGGATACTCTGCCTGTATTAACACCACAATGTTCAGTAGCATCTGTATTCTTGAAGACTTTTTACATTGGTTTGATTCTCATTACATCATTTGGAAAGTATGTAAGTTTCATACTTACATACTTTATCCTAATACAACAAAACTTTTGGTTGTCAAAGCATGCCTCTGTAGCATTCAGAAAAGGTCTTAGATTAAATTCCTAGTCATGCTGGAACTTTGCAATTTAGGAGTATGGTTGTACAGTGATAAATGAAGTTTCATGAGCAGAAAAAAACCCATCTGATTAGAACTTTTCCATGTTAACCCAAGACATCTAATACAGAGTAGAAAAACGTATTTATTCAAATTTTGAAAGTAGAGAACTGGTATCTTAGGAGTAAAATCCAAATCAGAGACCCATTGCAACATGAAAAATCTACTTTGGGGTTTCATTCTCTCCTCTGTGCATCAGAAAGCCCATGGCTATGGCAGCTTTTGCAAACAGAGGCAGCTGCCAGTGTTCATGACAATATGAAATAATCTTTTGCCATACTTCTCTGGAGACATATTGAGACAGTTGAAACTTGGGGCTGTGTCTGCCTTGTCTTACACTATTGTGTGTCAGCATGTTCTTGCCTTCCATATCTCAGATTTTACTGCTGGTGTCTTCAGTGCCTCCCAGTGAGGCAGAGTACTTTGCTTTCCCTAGGATCAAAGCCAGGGGAATAAACAATAGCTCTTGGGTCTTGCTCTGGAATAGCTTTGAGGTTTTAGACAATGTGCCTCGTTAATGTGACTGTGAATAGGGAAGTATCTCAGACCATGCAAGACCTCACAGATATCTTAATCAAGTCCAGGATCCAGTGACTAGCCTATACCAGAGCACGTTTCACAGGCTCTTTCTGCAAGGAGCTCCTTAATTAATAGGTAGTGCATGTCATCTCCCTGCCACCTGTATTTTTTAAGGTGTACTCAGATACAGAAATATTGTAGGAACACTGAAGAAAAAGCTGATCATAGTAAAAACAGCTGAAATGGACAGGAACGTTTGATATTCATAAATCGTTTTGCTAGCTTTACTAATTTAGGATAAATGTCTAATTGATACTTAATGTTCCTAAAAAGAAGTTGTTACTTGTTCCGTCAAAATCATCTGATTGGCCTAGGTGATAATTGTAGGTCCCTTTCAACTGAACTATCCTATTCTAAAACATGTTGTTTGGTTTTTTCACCACCTTTGTATTCCAAGTGAAATCCCCCATGTCCAAATTCATACATTTGATTTTCAGTCAAATAATTTAACTAATTCTCATTCTTGTTATTTCTTTGAATGTCCAGTAGTCTCATTATCTATGACACTTTGCCACCTTGTACAGGTATGGAGGATTTCATGCGGAATGTAGTTAGCTAATGTTAAGACTGTTGTTTTCCAGTAAGAGAGAAGTACTTAGCAAGGCTTACTTTGTTCATGTCACTTATATGTAAATAATTATCAGGATGCTGATCATGGAATAGCCACTTTCTGAGATGTTTTTATAAACTGGTGTAAGTAAACTGGTAAGCATTCAATACTTGGTTTGGCTGAGTATTTCTGCCTCTTCCTTTAAAAATCAGGACACATTACTCATTCCCAGTACTCAGTATTTTGCAAAGTACAGGATGGCAGTATAGATTTATGGTATCACTGGTCAGACACAGAGGGAGGTTAAACCATAGAGGAAAATAAAATTACCAGTAAATAAATTTACAAGCAGGTTTGCCATCTTCAAAAGATTTAGTGTTTCAGAATGAGCAATGATTTAGCCACACAACAAAACTGTGATACAGCCT
The DNA here is from genome assembly GCA_013397865.1 of Struthidea cinerea. Classification (NCBI taxonomy): domain Eukaryota; kingdom Metazoa; phylum Chordata; class Aves; order Passeriformes; family Corcoracidae; genus Struthidea; species Struthidea cinerea. The sequence continues at coordinate 225,164 of VZTI01003277.1, forward strand.
TAACAGTTTATGATATAGATATTTTATGTGGTGTTTCAATTTATATAATTAAAAATTGAGCACTCGTTTTTAAGGGTAAATAGGATATTCAATGGAGAACCATACATGGTAAGTAATAAAATAACTGCAATGCAGTACTGTTTGCATTTTTTAAGAGCTGAAACATTCTATCAGGATCATTAATTTCAGGTTGTCTCAGGGCTTTATCTTCAGATAAGAAAGCAATACTGTATATAAGTCTTCAAGTTTGTTTTTTTTTTTTCTGAGAACAGGTTTGTTTCTTCTATTGGTATGAATTTAAAATGTTCACAGGACTCTAACCTGTGAGGTTTTTCCCTGATACACGTCTATCTACTAACCAGAAGATATAATAAATATAACTGTACCATTTCCCTCCTGTTCTTAGGAAGGATTCAGCAGTAACAAGATTTTTGGCAAAGTCTTCCTGCTATTTCCACAAGCTTCATACATTATCATTACCGATGTATTCTTAGAGAAAAAAACCCTGCATACACAAAATGAAGATGTTGGGAGAGGGAGGGTGGGGCAGAGGTCTTTGGGCTTTTTTTGATGTTGTTTTTGTTATTGATTTTTTCCTAGATCATTGGTTTGTGAAATACAGATATCTACATTCTTTTAGGCATAATTTCAAATTAGACAAATTCAGTTGCTTTGTCAGAATATCCAAATTAAATCTTTAATCTTTGGAATTAAATCTTTAATCTTTGGAATTTGGTTTAAAAGCTGAGGCATATGTGCTTATCAGAATCCATTGCATGTAAATTGCCTTTATCTGGCTTGTTTAAAAAAAAAAAAAATTTTTTTGCATAAGCATGGTAATTGCAGAACTTACTTGATCATGGATCTTAGAGAATCTACAGTATTTCTGGTTTTATTGATGAGTTTGCATACTTGGATAGATGATGTTAATTATAAAAAGTAATTATTTAGGTGAAACATATTTAGTCTTTGATTTGGAAACACACACCTGACCTTCTAAGAGAGAAAAAAATAGTATACAAGTTTTTCAGAACCTTGCTGTAGTTGGGCAAAAATTCAGAAATCTTAGTGCATTCTCCACTGTGTATCTTCATTTATAGTGGGATTCAGCTTTGTTTGGTGTATGGGTTTGGTTTTCCTTTTTTTACATTTGAGAAAATGAGGTTGCAGCCAGAATATTACAACTCAGAAGAATTCTTGACATATATACATCTTAAGCTTATCTGCAACAATCTGCTGTACCCAGGCTGGTTTGTGCATCTAGAGCAGCAGCGATGCTCATTTGTCCCTCCTCTAAAAAGTCTCTGTCAGCTGCTGCCAGTCCAACTCACCCAGGTGGCTTTTGGTGCAAATCTGCCATTTAACCCCTGTATTACCTTTTAACTTGAGGAAACAAACCTGAGAGTTCTCCTTGAGAACATCTCCCATTCAGAGAGACTGAAGTTACACCTGGCCCTGAGCGCAGGTTTGGTGATGTCGGAGCAAGGAGGCGTGGTGGAAGCTAAGGAATGAAGGTGCTCTGCCCACCACTGAATGACATAGATGAAGCCCACAAAGTTATGCTATGGAATTTTCTTGAAAGCTCAATGTCTAAGGTACTCCCCTTCAGACTTAATAATTTGGAGTCTATCTCTCTAGGAATTACATAATAGAGTCAAGAACAATTTTGTTGGAAGAGGCCTCTATGACAGCTAGAATCTGGATAAAGGTGAATTTGTCAAAACATCTCATTAGATCATTGTGCTCTATTTAAAGAAAGAAATTGTCAGATAGCCTTGGCTTTTTCACTCTAGCTGTATTTTTTAATTAATTCTGCTGTTTCAGAGGTATACTGGATTTTGATGTAAGGTTTTGGCCTGTAATATTAGTGGAGAATAATTTGTTCCAATTAAAGTATCTCGGTCAGATTTCCGCTTTCTAATGCGAAGCAGGTTCATGCCTTTTTTAAAAAAATACAGATCTTTTCTTATAAAAGTAGGATGTTTTGTTGTATCCTGGCTTAAATTTTATTGAAATGCTTAGACATTCTTTCCTTTTAGGGGTATCAATTGCCATCATAGAGTCTCTGTTCAAATGCTGCCTATTTTTGAAATGGAAGATGACGTCCACACAGTTATTAGTGCAGCAATACAATGACCATCAGGCTGAAAAGGGGTTTTGCACCTTTCCTCACTACAGAATATAAATTGCAAAGTCAAATCAGTGTAGTGTAATGGCCTGCAAAATTGTCTGGTTTTACCTACAAAATAGATTTTTGCCCCATTTCCCCTGAAAGTCACATGCACCTTGTGCTGCTTGTGGCCTTTTTTGTGAGCAGTCTAAGAATCACAGTGGAATGGGTTCAATCATCAATAAAAAAGACCACACGCAGCTTCAGAGTTGTGAAATGTAGGTGTAATTTATGCAAGAAGAAAAAGTTGAATGTTTGTTTAAGCCCCTCAAGGTTTTTATAAGGAAACCTTTTTACACTGAGCAGATGGAAACTTGAAGCAATCAATAAATAATTACTAAAAATTTTCCTGCTATAAGGAAAATCATATTTTTGTATGAGAAGTAGAATTTTGCAGTGTAAAAATGAACTTACACTTTTGTTACAGAAACAGTTCAAAGAAAGTTTCAGAAACCAGCTGATACATTGCAAAAAAATTACTTTTGGAAAACAACATTTGCCAACCTTACTTAGCTCTCCATGTTTAAATGGATGCTTTAAACAATGCTTTGTTCAGCAAGGTTGGGAACCTTTGCAATCAAGCAGTTTACATTTGAAATGAGCTTAAATTACCAGGGAACACTATACTTCAGTTTGCTTGAGCTTGTGCTACGCAGAAATGGTGTTGACTGTGCGGACCCAGCAGAAAATCTAGCGTGCAATTAGTCAGCCTGCTGTCTTTTGCACATCCAGCCTAAGTGTATTGTCTGTTGAGGAGCCCAGCACAATAGCTGTCACTTTAAGTCCTTGTGTTTGTGCCAAAATTTCCCACAGAAACAAAGATTTTGACCATTGATATTTTCTATTAGATTTTAAAAAATAATTTGCATTTGGCCTCAGTATTGCTCATCTTTCACTTTATTGAATTATATAAAATGGTGAATGATGATGTTATATTGAATGCCATGAAAAGCTTAATGCACCGTTACCCATTATCTCCTGTAGTATATATTTATGAGTATGGCAGTGGCTTACATAGATATATACATATATCTGTGTTATAAACTAATCACTGATCATGATACAAATCAGTACTGCTAGCTTAGCCACTTCACACACAATTTTTGTATAGGTAAAATGTATTAGTCAATTAAACAGAAGTGTAAATATAGATATTTGCATTTTATGCTTATAAGGGAATTTTTTCCAAGGAAGTAGGCTGTTAAATCATGTTACCGTAACAAATGCTGAAGGCTGCTTTTTCATTCATTGCCCCTGAATTTATTGTCAGAGCAGTGCAGTCATATCCCATTTCAAGATTACTTAGGTGGCTTGAAAATTAAATCACAGCTCACAAATTCTCTTTTTTCACACACGATTAATAATACTAAAATAGGGTCTAGTTTTAAGTATACTTTGCAAGATATTGCAGTGCAATTAGGTGCATGAACTATGAAAGATTTAGTAAATAGAAAGTGATTTTCCATAAATTAACAATGAATTGGATAAAACAAAATTGCTGTCAATGTATGTGGAATTATTTTCAAAATAATTATATTGATATAAATTTTGTTAAAGTTGGGCAGCATGGGGTTTTATAAAGTCTTCAAATTATTTTTTGCGAGTTCATAAATCTGAAAGAGATCTTCAGGAGTGATTGCTCAGAACTGGAAATATGAGCCCATGCTAGATTACATTTTAGAGAAAGAATATCTCAAAAGCAGGACTATTTGTGTCTAATCAACTAAGGGATTCTTGCTTGTTCACTTACTCTGAGCTAGATCTTTTTTTTCTGTGCACAGTTTTGCAATGTTTCTCTAAAAACTCTCTGAAAAAGGCCTTCTAAAGATGTCTGTAAAGCTCAAGACAGAGAAACTTCTGTTAGGAGCTGGATTGCATTTGGTATGCTTTGGAGTGAAGATCCTGGGTTGGTTTTACCAAAATGAAATCTAGTAAACCACTAGAAAACTGCTGTGCAAATGGACTTAAAATCCCTCTGTAGAGACACCTGTATGCATCTGATTTGTTTGTACATTTTATTGAGATGCTCAAGAAATCTTCTTCATGTAATTGTGTTTCCCATAGAGATAGGTGCATCTCGGAAGGCTTCCGAAAGAAGATCTGATTTCATAATTTTAGGACAACAAAGTAGATAAGCCCCTTTGCAAGACTTCAAACATTCATGTGCCATGTGTGATAGGTGTATTTGGTCCAGGGTAGCAAACTATTGTCTGAAGTGAAACCTCCAAATTGCATGTGGTGTAGATACAGCAATATAGACTTCAATGTGTCGGTCATCTTCTATTGCGCTGCATCATTGTTAATAGTGCATAGCTTAAATGGAAAGTTCTGGATCCTAATTTGCTTTTGTTTCTTTTTTATTTTCTCAGTGTCTTCTGCTACTCTCCTCATATCTCTAGATTTTGTTTCCAGTATTGACCTGTGAAGTCCAAAAATGTGTCTGGATTTCAGAAAAAAAAAGGGCTGTTTATTCATACTGATAACAAAAAACCACTACTGAATAATAATTTTATAAGCATTTTAATAATATTTCTCTTTTGTAAAAGATAATAGTTTCAGATAGCTTGGTACAGGTGATCATACAGGGATTTGGGGAGGAGTATTAGATATCTGCTGCAGAATGTGTATTAATTCCTTCTTTTAAAATATATGGTGCTTTCTTTTAAAATATATGGTGCTTGACACTGAAACAAAACTCAGAAACATATTGATCTCAGATATTACACAGCTTCATCGTTGTTTCTGAATAGCTCACTATTTGTTCTTTTTGCTGGATTACTGTCTTCCTTACATAAAGCTGAACATGCTGTCAAACATGGATTTGGAATGGTTGAAAAGTGAAAACACTCACTTCTGCTTTTTTTTTTTTTTTATTTTTTGGCATATAAGTTGCTATTTTCTAAAGGAACTACTTAGTGCAACACAGATAAACTGTTTTGACTGTTATTGCTACTTCTTCTTTTCAGTTACAAATCAGTTAATGTAATAAAATTACCTTCATTGGAAATACTGACTGAACCATAATGGCTGAAATTATTTTCTTATATTTCCTTTTTGTTATATGCAAAACTAAATATATATATATATATATATAGCATTTTTACATTTAATTTAATTTTTTTTCTTAGTGATCTTAGTGAAAATCAGATTCAAGCAATACCAAGGAAGGCATTCCGAGGAGCAGTAGACATAAAAAATCTGTAAGTATTTTCTTCTTTCTATATATTCTGATGTTAATACTTTGTTGATACAGTGCTCTTTCGTTGTATCAGATATCTTTTTTCTAAGAACTGTTACAGCTACATAAGGAATCTCTGCCTAAAACTGATACTTACTTAAAGTATTTTGCTTTGGCAAAATACTTTAACACAAACATCCAAAAATTGCTGTATGGAAATGTAAATTGAAATACAGTTGAAGACAACATGGCATTATAACTATTAGTTTATGAAACCTGAGTTTAATATTTGAATGTCAGGCAATTTGAAACATTTTATGGTTTCATGTGGAAAAAATCATTTTGCCTTGGTTTTAAAAGTTTGTCTTTTGTTTGCTTGCATAAAAGAAAGAAAAGTCACGCTATTATCTAGTTTTGCTAGCATATGTTTTTATACTTGTGTGGCTCAGTTTTCTTCTGTTGTCTTTTCTGAAAGAAAGATTATCTCTTTCCTGGAGATAGTGACTACGAAGTTCACGGGCAGGTTTTGTATTCTTATGGTTTCTAAATGTGGAAATACATGAGTTTCAAGACAAAGCAAAGCAGTGACTTTTCAACTTTCCGTTCAGAGTGGGAGGTCAGCTTATTTGATTGAACGAGTCAAACAACCTGAAGACTGTGATGAACTTCTGTAGCAGGAAACAAAATGTCATGCTCTCAAAAGCTATAACCCCTGCTGTAAGCTAAGGACTCGTCACTTATAAACAACCAACAAAGACAGAGGACATGCAATAACGTGTTTCAGAAAGGCTATGGAGCTTCCAGTGTGATGCAACTGTGAAAAAAATATGATTGCTAAATTATCAATAAATATAGGGAAATATCAAGTCATCATAGGAGGCTTTCATGTAATTCCTGCTGAAATAATTTTTATTACTTGAAGTTGCCAGTGTTAAAAAAGAACTTTCTAGTTGTGCTGCTTTGTAAACAGAGTGCTCTGTGATTGTAAAGGGAGGGTTGTGATATATCCGCAATAGGAGAGGATGGGACAGGAAGCCCTTTGTGTTTCTGTCTTCCTGTGATAGACTCTACTTCATTCTGTTGCCTGCAGCACTGCACACAAATTGGTGAGGAAAATGTCTTTTGAAGATTTAGCAGAATGCCTGAGAATTTGGCCTACTACAGTTCTTCCCTGCAGTGAGATTCTATCGTACCTCAGTGGAAAAAATTACTGTGTTCAATTCTGTTGTGTTCCTAAACACGCAAGTGCTTCTCAAAGTAGCTTTGGTACTTTGTTTAATTGACAAGTTATGAGTTTTTATTCAGAACTTGTCCCATCACTATGCATGGTGGAAAATAGGTTTGGCTACAAGAAACCTTCATTTTTCTGCATGATCTTTTATAATTGAAAATTTATACAGCTACAGAAAGGAACTTTGGTAGTAAAAACAGTGGCATCATTGAGAATATCTAGTGGCAAAGCAGTAGTTTAGAATATAAGTGAACTTACATATTGTAAGAAAACTCTAGTTAGAAACAGCATTAGAATGCTAATCTTTATATGAGATACTATTTTTATCTTAGTGTGTATTTTTAAGCTAAGGATCCTGAATTATGTCTGAGACTTGCATAAAACAGTAGATCTGCCCTTTAAAGCCATTCTCTTTTGGGGAAATATTTTTTTTAAAAAATCAGAAATTCCATAGAGTTGCCACAAATTCCAAATCATATCTGTGGCATATTTTTTATTGTGATAGGACAAATACTACAGATATTTCCTCATTAGTTGTCCCTGGAAAAAATGGCCATCAAACCCCTAATCTGAAAACTTTGTTATCCCTCTACAATCACTCTGCAGAATGACCAATGAGTTCATGGGGTGAGTTGGGTGTATTCTAGCACAGCATTTATGTAACTAAATCAGGCTGTTGTGCCTTTCCAGAATCTTTGGCAAGGAGAGACAAACCCCAGCCTTCCATCTAGTCTTGGACATTACTTAGAGAAGAAAGGTATAGAAAGAATTTTACAAGTTATATTTCATTGTTCAAGAAAATTAAGGAGACAATTGATAAGTGATGGATATAGAAGGCAACACTATTCAAGCAGGAATTGAACTATCTGAAAGGAGGTTGTAGCCAGGTGAGTGTCAGTCTTTCTCCCAAGTAATAAGTGAGAGGATAAGAGGAAATGGCCTGGAGTAGCACCAGGGGAAGTTTAGATTGGATATGAGGAAAAATTTCTTCACCAGAAATCTGGGCAGGTGGCCTGGGGAAGAGATTGAGTCACCATAAACTGGAGGTATTTAAAAAATATGTGATATGTGGCATTAAGAGACATGATGGAGAGGTGGACTTGGCAGTGTCAGGTTTACAGTTGCACTCCATGATCTTACAGGTCTTTTCCAACCTAAGTGATTCTATGAGTCTAGGAAGGTGATTAACCTAAGGTCCAGGAACCAAGTACTTGTATGTCCTTACTAAGAATTGTCATAAACAGAATTCCGTATTCGTTCTAGTTTTGGATACTTTTTCTAGCAATAGCCCAGTAGTTGAGCATAATGTTAAAGACATTGTATCTCTTCCAAACTCATCTATGAGATATGGGAAGGTACAAAGGGAAAAGAAATCTGCGTTAGAGCATATTGTAATATATTTTAAAAAATATAAATTTGTGTAACAATAGTAATTACATCAGTTTCAGTTTCATTTATGAGCCTATTTTTTTAACATGGCATGATTGATAACCATCCAGAACAGTAGTTCCATTAAGTTCTTTTAAAAGTGGTTAACAAATTTCACAGAACTTGACCTGATAAAGTATTTTATGTTCCTGAATGGAGACTCACCATTTCCACCAAATACCTTCCTTCTGAATCAGGAGTTGGAATATTTTAGAAAACATCTCCTTGTATACTTCTAGTCTTTGCAGAGCAAAGGGAATGAGGTGTTAATTCAGATAATCTGAAGGAAACTGCTTCCTTTAAGGCTGATAACACCACTAAAATCTCCTGCAGTATGTTAGCTCTAGAGTCCTCTTGATGTTTTTCAAAGAAAGCAGTTTTGTTTCCATGAAATGCATCCATGGTGTTTTCTTTCTGGACATCTTAATAACGCTCACAGTATAGATTCTGTAGAAAATAAAAGCAAAATGGTCACGACATTATGAGAATTGACAACACGGGCAACCTGCCACACCCTCGTAGTAAAAAGAACAACAAACCCTGAAAAACCTTCAAGCCTCACAAATGTAATTTACTACTAACTGGAATTACCCAGTTTCCAGTTTGTTATGTCTTTTGTCTTGTAACTGAGAAGAGTCTGGCTCTGTCTGTACTCTCACTTGAGGCAGTTGTAGGCAGCAGTAAGGTCGCCCCTTTCCCCTCTCTCTGAAGGCCGAACAAATGCAGGTCTTGCAGACCATCCCCAAATGTCACCTGCTTCAACCTTCTCATCTTGGTGGCCCTCCTTGTACTCAGTCTCTGTCTTCTACTGGGGAGGCTAACACCAGGTGCCATCTCACAAACTCAGAGGTCATCTCACAAATGCCAAACAGAATGTCCCTGGCTTCACTGTCACCATTGCAGCCCAGCTGTTTGTAAAGTATTAAGCTCTTCAGTAAAAGTGACAAAAAATGAGGGAAGCTTATGTTGTAGTAGTTCTCCAGACTGTAAGCCCAGTATCCATTATTTTGGCTGTTCAAATGTAGGAAAACAAAATAGCTGCAATGTGTCAAAGTCTCAATTTTTCTATTCAAGGGATTATTCTTGAATGACTTAGAGTAATACACTGTAAGTATAGCTACTGATCTGTGACTTGAGAGAAATAAGCGTGAAATTCTGGAAATATAATTCTGAAAGTTACCCTTAACTTGCTAATTTTTCAGGGAGAGAAGTATTCACCAAGACATTAGATTCTTCAGAGAACACAGTGGCACCCACTTTTTAAAAAAATAAACAGAAATTATCATATAAATGGGAAACTAAACACGGTTTTGTTAATACACATGTTAATGAAGGTTTCATAACCCTCCCTGGTTATATAGCACACTGGATGTGAAAGATGTTCTAAATTTTCCCAACCTCAGGAATTTTGTTTATATTTGAGATGGTAAGAAAATGCTTTAGGTGCCCATGTTGTAAATTTGGATGGGGTTTTTTTTTGAACCTGTTTGATTTAGGAAGAAAAATAGCTTAGTTTCATAAAAGTGTACGACACCACTGAAAGAACAATAGTGCTATGCTCTCCTTTTGAGTAGATTTTGACATTATGACTTTTCCATTTCAAGTGTGTAAAATTTTACAAGATTCCAATTTTCTCTTTCTCTGTGTAATCAATACTTGGCAGAGGATGGAAAGGAATATACCAATACCATGGTGGAATTGTGCTCTAACTATATGTAATCTCAAATGTTACCAAAAAAAGCAGGGCACATTTTCATCGTGTCTCATGCAAGGTTCTTGTGCCCTGTTTTTCTTGTCATGCCCTTGGCCTTTCTTTCGACTCCTCTCTTCTTTGTGTTCATTTGGTTCCATTCTTTCCCAGCAAATGGGGGAGACTGTAGCTGTCATGCATTGGCTGCAGGCCAGTGTTGTAGCTTCACACATTAAATTGCCTGGGAAAATGAAGAATTCATGAAGAGGGAGACAGTCACCAGCCTCCAGTCAAAGTCCTTGCCATTATACTAACCTTTGTCCAAAACCTTGATTGGTATTACTTGTTGCCCTGATGCCTCTTTTATGCTGATTTTGAAACATTTAAAACTGCCACTAAGGACATAAATGAATTTTGTATTAATATTTTTTTGTGAATGATTGGACTTTTTTTTATTTCAATTATTAGTAGTTGAGAAAAAGATTCCTGCTGAAGCTGTTCTAATTACTTATTTCTTCTCAGATCGCGCATAAAATTCCACTGCAACTGGACATATAGTTGTCTATTCATTTGTACTGTGCTGTTCCAAATGCATTGCTTGTCTAAGATATGCTTAAATAATCTAGAATTCAATATTTCTCATGCTTGCTCTTACTGGGAATCTCAACTGGCCTGCTAGTCTATTCAGCCACCTGCGTTTCAAGTTTACATCAAGAAGGATTTTCACAGGGTGTTAGTGAAATATATTCTGTGTATGCCTAAGATTTTTATTATAATAAAAAATAGCTCTGAAGCCATGAAGGAAAGAATAGGTATAGTTTTCTAGTGCCTCCTAAACCTCTTGTTGCCAGCCAGGTTGGTGATCCTTTGCTGAGCCTTTGGGAAGACAAACCCTTGTTCTTACTGACTGTTAAAATAAATAGCATTTCAATACTATTTTTAGAGTTTTGTTTTCTTTTAAAAAATTATTTCTTAATAATGTGATAGTATCTTTGAATCACTTAACATATAGATTGTTCATCTTGTATACATTCTCCTTTTGATGATATTCTTCTATTTCATTTTTACTTTTTTTTTATGTTATTTTACTCCTATAAGATAATTCTGGGATTAACCAAGTAGAGTGCTAGGCAATTTTTAGGGGATTAAGCAGCTGAACTATAGATCTGTTCTCCCTTTTCTTCTAGTTTGTTCAGCAAGTATGTGTTACTTGGATGTAAATAGTAATAGTCATGGGAAACAAGCAGTTCTTTGAAGTTTGATAAAAACAGAATAAATTCTGGCATAATTTTGTTTACATCATTTTTTACTAATTCCTCTGAAATTATTATTGATTTGTCTTGAAACTGAAATTGAGAAGTAAGAAATAGGAAACATAACTCAGTTCTTTTGTAAGAAGTAGCTCTCCAGCATGGGACCACAAAGTCTCCTCAAACTGTAAAGAACAGGAGAGTAAAGCAGTCAGTTGTTAGAATTGTCCCAACTTTTAACTCTCTAGGAATGAGGAAAGAAGGTTTTCTCTGTCAAGAGTCAGGTGACGTATTTTTCCTGTATGAGGGTAGTAGTTTTTAAATGTATGCAACTTCTTCTGTTAGTCATTAGATGTTCTTCTTGTGGGATAACAAAGTTTATTTTAAGATACTTATTTCTCATTATCTGGTAGAAAGCATATGCCAGAAGGGAAGAAAATATAAGTTAGCAACATGTTTCTACAGCATAAGATGTATCCACAAGAGCAATAAATAAAAAAACATTTCAAAGCAGACATTTTATTATTAGTTGAATGCTTATTATTCTTACTAGTTCTTATTGCTGAACTCACAAAAACATTGATATTTTAAGTAGCAGTAGGTTAGTAAGTGTATGAAATACCCAGGTAATGCTGCAGACATGGGTGCAAAGTCCAGTTAATTCTTTGTGATTATGAAAAGATTTTGAATGTGACAACTGTTGTTTGGTATCTTATGAGCTTCACAGGAATGGCACTGCCGAAGCTTTGTGAATGTTGGAGGCAGAAAGGAACAGCAACTTTACAAAAGCATGGAGAGATCCCAAATAGAAAAGATCCAAAATGGAGATGGAGCAGGCAGGAAGATGATGAAGAGAAACTGGGGAGAGGGGAAGGATGAGAATGGGCCAGAGCTGCTGGTCCATGTCTGGTCAGCTTCGATTCTCAGAGTGTTATAATAATTTGAAAAGAAGACAAGCAGCTCTTGTGGAAAAAAAAAAAAAAACTTTCTAAGATGGAATTAGGGTTATTAGTATCCTCAATAGCTTAGTGGTGAGAAAGGTTTCGTTATGGTATTGGAGATTTTTATGTGTGGTTTTGAAAGTCACGTTTAAAATAAACTGTAAAACATAACATAAAATTAGATAAATATGTACCTATTAATTTCTAGTATTCTTGCTTGTGTCTTAAGACATATCTTAATACATACTTGCTATCAAGAACCAGTTTTATCAAAAAAAACCAATCAGACTTCTTCAGTATATCTGTTAGAAGGACATCGTAAGTTAATGTTACGCTGGTTGTGGAATACTGCCTAACTTTCTGTTTGGGTCATATATGCAGTGTAGGTATCCTTACCCTTAACCTTTACTTTTACCATAAATTGCTATTCAAACCAGTCATACAGTCTTCAAAGTCATGTCCCTTTCATAGCTTAAAAAAATAAATATATGTATCATGCCAATTGGTCTTCATGGTGTGTGTCTAATCATTTTTATGTCATGAGTGTAACTGATGGAAGATAATCTAAAACGTAAAGATGAATGCATCTTTCAAAGACAGTAATTTTTAAAACTAGGGAATATTTTTTCTCTCCCATCTGCAAACTTCCCTTCCTCAAACTGAAACCAATCCATTAGTTCAGTGCAAACAGAGTAAGAAGGTTTAAATGGAAACAACTCACCCTTCACTAAGGTAGTGATCATGGTGACTCATTAAAGAAAGAAGTCCAAAAGTTTTTGGGATCACCACAACTGCTGCCAGTCTAGTGGAAGAAATCTGCCTTTCAGTTTGTGTAGGACAAGATTTGCTCAAGTGCTTTCTCCGCTTTAAAAGATTTTCCTTTGTGTATAATATGGATGATTTAGAAGAAGCTGTGTCAGCACTGATTTATACATTGACAGCTAAGGATAATAAGATATGGGCAAACATACAGCTCACCCTTTTACAGATTAACCTGCAGACTGCATTAGGCAAATTTGATGGCATTAAAAGATTTTTCCAATTTGTCTGGAAACAATTTCTCTTTTGTATTGTGTCAAGGGTAACATTTCATGCCATTGTAGTAATTTAAATAGCTTTGATAAATTGTTTGAGAGGTTAGAGAATTGTACTGTGTATATATTTTACCTCTTTAAAATAAAAAAGGCTATTAGCTTAATTGTTAAATGAAATTCATTAGTAAAAATTGAAGAAGCCTTAGAAAGTAGATTTAAATATTCCAACACTGCAGCACTGGTATTGTAACATTGCACCAAAATGATTAAAGATCATATTCAGCAACTGATAGTTTGCATTTAACTTTCAGTACACAGAAACCCAGGCACTGTTACAATTATGACAATATTTTATTCCCTTGTAATAGTAATTCAGATGAAACTAGAAGAACTTTATAGAAGTTGTTACATTACATTCAGCAGTGGGTGTGATGATTTATTAATAAAGTAAAATGTTATCATGGATTCAAAAGAATCACAGAAAATGCTTTAGTAAAAGTGTCATTAGCCCTGCTAGCTAATATATAATTGAAGACAGAAGGGCAGAGTTCATTTGTATTTTGTTCATTTTCTTAGTATTGTTCACACACATTTACTCATATATATTATTTGACACTGACAAGCTACCAGCTTGGAGAAGTTTTTAAAGTGAGGTTTTATCATCTTTGCTTTGCAAGTCATGCCCTGAAATGCATAAGACATTTCAGTATTTATAGGGAAAGCTTTTATCAGTAGAGAAAGTGTGATTTTATATTTGCATGGTTGTTAATTTAAGCAGACATTTTTAATTGGGCTATATGTGCTGTATCAATGTTTTGAATTGAAAAGGTAATAATAATCTTCAGAGAAACGAATCTAAATTTTTCATAACTTAATACTTAAGGATTAATAATGTATGGGATGGATTGCTGAGTTTTATGTCTAGAATTCAAGTGCTCCATTACAACATACTATCTGCATATAATTGCAGACAGCACAAAGTCCGTAGAAAACCAGATTCTGAAGGTTACAGCAGAAACATTACTTTCATTTGGAGCAGAATTAAAGGAGATAAGTAAACTAGTCTGGAAATGCCTTGGACACTGCTATTTCTACATGTAGACATATTCCAGGAGGTAATTATTCTAAAGCCCCTGCATGCCTGGGGGTAACACCTCCCACCCGCTCCAGGCATGCACACATGCAGGGAGACCCCTAAAACTGGTGTCTGTCCCTGGTGCCTGCCGCGGCGGGTGGAATTAACATGCAGCTGGGCTGCTCTGATAAATGGATTCTGTTAGGTCACCGAGGGGATGCGTGTGACATTAAGTGATTTACCGTCCTTTACCTTAATGAAATTGTTTCAGCAAGATGACGCTGAGAGCTTTTAATGGATAGCTTTTCTTGATGTAATGAAATTGCATTCCTTTGGCATTTAATATAAGGTGCAGTTATTATTTACTGGAGCTTTCCCAGCGCTGCTGTTTTGCGCAGACAGTTGAGAACAAAAAGGGATTTCTGTGGCAGCATGCAGGCCAGCGCCGTGCGACAGCCTCGAGCGGGCGGCAGGGATGGCCAGAGCCTTTCTGTTCGTGTGGCCTGGCTCTGCCACCCCTTCGGGAGGCTTCCTTTACACCTCTCCTTGCCAGCATGCCTCTCCCTTACAAATGCCTTCCTAATCTGTTTAACAGGCAACTGGATTACAACCAGATCAGCTGTATTGAAGATGGGGCATTTAGGGCTCTGCGTGACCTGGAAGTGCTGTAAGTATTCCTTGTATCTCTTACTTGTAGCAAGAGCTCAGTATCTGGGGAGTACTAATGTAGAAGCTTATCTGCAAGCTGCAGCCTGGTGTCAGGATGGTCTAGTGAAAAGATATCTTAAAATAATCCACTGCGATGTGCTATAAAATGGTAAGAAGATATGGAGAGGCAGAGATACTCCTTTACTCTCCAAGACAGCCATTAAACATAATAATAATAGTAAAAAAAGCCACTGGCAGATACTGTAGGAAAATAATGTATTTCATTTTAAAAAGGGAGAGGGCAGCAGTATTAATGAACCCACTTAATTTTGTAAATTATCCATTACAGTTGATGTGCTGAACATTTTCAGGATTGCTTTTGTTGTATACTCAACATCAATTTGATCTTTCAGACTCAGTGTAAGGAACAATATGCTATATCTATTTGACAATCTGGATGTTTTCAAAGAGGCACTTTCTAGCAAACTCTACTGCTATATGTTAAGATATTTATCATGTCCATTTAATAGCTTATTTTTGAAACATTTTAAGTTTTATGGGCATAAATACGTTTGTGCATGTAGGAAAATCTTTTTTTGTGTCACAGAAGATTATTGTTGCAACACTTCTTTGCATACTTTTTTTTCACTTTATTCAAGTGGCTATCAGTGAGGTTAAAGGTAACAAAATTATCATCTGAGAGTAGTTACTGTAATGAGCAAAGTGCCTTAGTTCTCAAAGAATCTGAGGCACAGGACACATTCCTGAAATACTTGCTCTGTCAGTCAAAATGACACATTTTTTTCTGCATTTTCTTCATTAAGAGAAGTGAAAGAATTTGTGTAGCAGTGAGTTACTTCATGTTAATTTGAATCACACCTGATAAATCACAACTTGAGGAGGGTGAGGAAATGGGTTTTGTTGTGTTTGGGTTTTTGAGTTTTTTTTTAAATATTCTGAAGAACAGAAGCTTCTCTGGCAATAGATAGTGTCTACGTATCTAAGAAACCAAAGAGTATGTGAGTAGCTGCTGGTAAAAGTTTTTTATTATTAAACACTAGTTGGTTTTACTTATGAGTGAATGAAACTGGCAGCCAAATTTGATATTATTTTTTTACTTTGCAATCACAGAATAACAAGTCTATTGTTAACTCTCTGGTATAAAGCCATGTAAAATATAGTGTAGGTTCAATACTACATCTAATTGTTAAGTTGATGATTAGTTGTCTATCACTAAATGTGATGTTCTCTGAGATTTTTATATTTGGAACTCATATATGTGACAGAATATTTTTTCCAGTGATGGTTTAATCTGCTTATTATGGTTTGGTTTCGGGTTTTTTTGTTAATATGAGCCTTTCTTTACAAGTGCAAGGGTTAACTATTTATTAAAAAAAAAAAAATGTTTTCTGCATTTTTTAATGCTTGCAATTTTAGTGTTCTTAAAAGGTCATCCTTGCAGTTGAGCTCAGGAGTAGAATTTTTACACTGATTTCAATGAGTGGAAAAAAGAAGAAAGAAACCTCTAAAATAATAGTCTGCTGAAAAGTAGATAGAATTTTTGTGAATGAATATACATAGTCTATTAGCATTGTTCAAATATACAACTAAATGTCTGCTATCTTGATTTATGTTATGTGATAAAAAATGATGTAAAGATTCATGGCTTTTTAAGAAATTGAGGTAGATATTTCAAACAGAACTGAAGATTTTGTATCTAATTAAGCTTCCTTTAAAATATGGCTTAAAGAATGTAAGGTGTGTAGATCAGACCATACTGTATGTGCACTGAGTAGCAAATAAGACTATGCATATTGTTTTCATTTAGAGTCACTTATTCTAACTAAGCACAGAAAGTGGATATTACTTCAAACTCCAAGTTTGAGGTAAAGCTTTTAAATAGATGGTAATCCTGTTTAGTGACAATTTGAAATGCTTACCAAAGTAACAAGTCTTTATATCTTGGTTAAATAATTGTAGAATTTTAGAGACTGTTAAAGTTACAAAATACCCTGAATATTCCTCCCCATGAATTTCTGTGAAATTTTAGTTTTCCTTTGTCTTTTTTTTTTTTAATGGGAATTCTGCTGTATTGGGGAAACAGACTATGAGAAAAATATAATGCTGACATGTTAAAAAAAAGGAAAGTGTCTACAAAATGGAAAAAAAAAGTCGTCAAATTCTTTGCTATAGTATATAACACTTAGGTAAAAGTATTGAGCCAACTTTTTTTAATTACATCTCTGTAATGAAATAAAGCATTTTTATCATTACAGAGAAATAGCTATAAAAATAATTTAATTCCTTATGTATTCCTTACATCTATTCCTATATTTAATTTTTTTTACCCTTGCAAAAATAAATTAATAACTCATATATACAAAATAGCAAGGCAAACATCAAACAGTCAAAACTGGAAATTAAAACATTTGTAGATTCGCCTTCTCTTAACAGCTATGGAAATATGGACTGATTTCCCTTCCCTTCATTGAAAAGATAAGATTTTAAAATCTTGTAAGAAGTTATGCAGGAAGAACTGTGGGAGCCATCATTTACCATGTGGACATTGTAAGAAAACTCTGCCACAATTTACTGACATTTATTCATTAAGACATCTTTTGTGCATGTACCCAGTTGGCCATTTTTTAAATTTCATTTTTGTTATGTTTTGAAAAGGGACACAATTCCGCTATTTATTTGGTTGGTTTTGGTTTTTTTCTGCTTTTTTTAAATTATTCTTCTCTCTGTTTATGTATCCCTAAGAACACACAGGGGAGATCCCTTATGCACAACGAAGGAAGGATTTTATACATGGAATGAGTAAGCACACAAAGGTAAAATGCAGCACATTGCACCAGTAAATAATTGCTTGGTTAATGTGGAGATATATAGCCTGATCCTGGTCAGGGTGCTGTAAATTTACCTTTCTGTGTTTCAAGATCAGACAGTACTTAAAAATGTGTTCAAAATAGGTACAAAATACAGTTTGTGCTTTAAAAAAACAAAAGGATAAAGGAAAATACTTTCTGTTTCAAAAGTGAGAATAGATTTTTTCAGTGGAGTTATTATTTATTACTGTTTTAGTTACATAGAGCTCATTCTCCATTCTGCTCAAATGAGTAATCTAAGTAAAATCTGTAAATTCTATTGCTTGCTTCCTTTTTCTGGATTCAAGCTTTTTTGCATTTTATTTGCAGCCTAGAGACAATATTTAACTGCAAGTTAATTTATAAAGTTTCTGAATCTTTACAAACTATACTTACTGAGTATAACAGGCCTGTGTAGCCAATTATTGGCTAAGATTTGTTTCTAGTTCCTATCTCAATTTCCCAACACTGTGTCTAAAATTTAAATTACTAGTTTGCTAAAGTATTATAATTCCTGACTCCTTCTATCATATTGTAAACTCCCCTATTGTTCATGCAGCTCTGGATCATCTATAGTAACTCATTCCATGTAAAAGCTAAGTGCAGTCCATTTTCTTTTCCTAAAATTCTTGGAAAAAACCATTCAGCTCTTGTATCATCTGTCAAAAAACAGACTCTCAGAAGCTAGAAAGAGAAATCAGCATCCTAGTACCATCCTAGAACCAAGACATTTTCTCCAAGGACTCTCTTTTTTACGTCAGGATGTCAAGTTTAGCTTGAATGCCATAGATGTTATCAATATTGGTGGAAGTTCCTTTTGAGTGAATCATAGGCTACTGCGACCTCCTGCTTAGGACTGGTAATGGTAAAACCATGATATTTTGTTAAGGATTCAACAAGAAGGAAAAATATAACTAAAAGCATGGGGTTTTCTCCTGATACCCATCCCTAAAAGCAGTATGCCATAACTTTCATTAGTTGTGCCTTTTTTAAATGTGACAAAACTCTTAACATGTTAATGTGCTTCTTCTTGGCTTTGCAGCACTCTCAACAATAACAACATCACTCGACTGTCCGTGGCAAGTTTCAACCATATGCCCAAACTCAGAACATTGTGAGTAGTCCCACTGAAACTGGCTGCCCTTTTTATCAGTTCAGTATTTTATTTTTACCTCTATTAAGTTTTGTCAGGGATCTATAAATACATATACAGGCAAAGCAAGCAGAAGCTCAAATAAAAAATATTGATGTCTCATGTGGTTGACGAGCGTGAAGTCTGTGTGTGCGTCTATGGAAGCTAATTCTGAAAGGTAAACCTAACAAGTGACCCCAAAGCTATACGTGGGGCTCAGGAGATAAAGAAGCAGTTGTATCCTTTTCCATCAACTTTTTTAGGATATGAGATGAATAAGTTTATAAAAAAGGTTTCGTGGCCTCTTCCCAAATGGGATTCCCATAGTGCTGTATTCAGTCACAGAAAAGCTTCACCTTCTAACCAAAAAAAGATGGGGGCAGGGGGAATTATTTTTACATATTACAGCTATATGGAGAAATAAATTGATGTTTTTAGAAAGTCAAAAATTTGTTTTACTTTGAGCTATTGAATGGGTCACATTTCATTTAGGAACATTGGAGATTCTTTGATTGATTGTCAGATGTGATAAATGGGAAATCTTTATGCTTTTATTACCGTACTGCTAGCAGACCTAATTAAACTAAACTGGCTTGCCAACATTCTTTGTAACATAAAATTATAGCATCATCCGGTAGTGTTATTATAATTAAAGTCGTGTCAGCATTTACAATAAGGTCCTCATTTTTAGAGGTTATGACTTTCACAGAGGAACACTTCAGGCTTCTAAAACAAAGCGAAGGGAAAAGACTGTGTATGCAAGTCATACAGGCTGGAATTATGTTTTGTTATATGTATACTGACTACAAATAAATCTAGATTCTGTTGACTGGCAAAACCAGGTTTAGTCCAGAGACTCACTTTCAAACAGATTTTCCAGTGAAGTGGGAATTAAAAATGAATGTGATGTTTCTATCAGAGCTCAAAAGTAGCTGTTAGTGTTAAAATCTGTCTAGTTTCTTTTACCCATGTTGGGTTCTGAAAATCAACTGTTCTGAAATCAGTAGGACTGTTCACCCGGGTTAGTGTGTGGTTTGTCACTGAGGAAACTTCACACAGGTGAGCAGTTCTGTTGATTTCATAACAGAATTGCAGCTATTCTTGCTTGGACAAATATGAGAGTACTTAAATAATGCTGACCGTGGGCTTTTGGTGACTTCAGCTAGATTTTGATAATAGAATTTCATTCTGTTTTTTCAGGCCCGAGTCTTGAAAATGTGCGTTCTGTGCTTCTTTCAAACTTTCAAATCCAGTTTCTTTCTTGAACCATAAAATAGAGTTAATCAAATTAGCTATATTTATGTTTTCTTTGGTTAGGATATTTCATTTTCTGAAAATATATTTTAGAAACAAAATAAACTGGACGCACATTGTCCTGGATTATAGCTGTAGCATCGCTTTTGCAGTCAGAATATGCTTGTATAACTGTATTGATTTCAGTGGCATTAGTTCTGATTTGCAGTGGTGTTCTTGCCTACAGCTGGCCACAGATTGCACTGAATGAGTGTGCTGTATTGTGAGCTGTACTCTCAAAGCACCCACCCAAGAATTAGTACAGGAAAATATATTGCCTTTAATTTCTAGTCAGTTATTGGGGGGGGGGAATTGTTAGTTAATATTTTAGTTTATGTTGGTTACACATTTCATGTTGCTTTGCAGATTTATTTTCGAATGGATTAATTAGACTCTTTGTCTACATTCTGAATTTTCTGCACTTCCTTCCCAGTTATTTAGTCAGGATTGAGTACATCAGCTAAAAAGGACCAAAAAGGCATGTCCCTGTTATGGATGATTCTGAGTAACGATTTGATTTATGTCTACGGACATCCTTTTCGGTAGTTTAAGAAAATGTAAGAGCCAGAGAAGTGTAATTTACCTAATTTAGTGGATACATTTGTCTGATATTTTATCAATGGCAAAGTGCTTTTTGCCACTTGGCAAGGAGCCATGGTCTTGTGTCAGACCACACCAACAAAGAGATAACTTTCTTAATTCCATCCCTTGCTTCCATTTTGTCTTTTAATTTCAGGCATTGCTTAAAACACATATCCCTAGCAGCCAAAAGCAGCCCATCCCACTTTCTGCTATTAAACAACTAGAGAGGAAATCAGAAAAGAGATGTGAAAGAAGGTGCTTTATGTTGAGTTATTACTCTATCTTTTTCAGCAGAAAATGAGTATGACCTGTTAAAGGGATCTTTCAGTCTGTTTCTATAGAGACTAATAATGGCCAGACTTACAGATATATCTAATTGGAAACCAAATCTTCTATTAACCCTTTTTTTCTGACATTGTGTTACCACTCTAGGTCATTTTCTTGAGACGTTTTTGTCTTATTGTATTTTTACAGATCTGGACTAAAGAGTCCCATGTCAGCTTTCAAGCTTTTGTATATTTACTTCTTTCTTTTAGACAAGAAACAGGAAACTACAGAAAAGTTAATTTATTAGGAAACCTTCTTTTTTCTTCCAGTTAATTAGACCACAAATAAAAAGTAATTTTGCTGCTTGTATAGTTTCATTTAATAACTTGTAACTCCCAGACTTTCAACAAAATACATAAAAAGTTCTTTATTAACATGTTTATTAATAAATTGGCATAGTTGCTTGCTGAAGGGAGGGCTGGGCAAGCCGGCGCTTTTCTGTTTGCTCGTCCTAATGGGAAGGTATTGCCATGTTTCGTTCCTTGCAGCCGCCTTCACTCCAACAACCTGTACTGCGATTGCCACCTGGCCTGGCTGTCGGACTGGCTGCGGCAGCGGCCACGGGTCGGGCTCTACACGCAGTGCATGGGGCCATCCCATCTCCGCGGACACAACGTAGCCGAGGTCCAGAAGCGCGAGTTTGTGTGCAGCGGTAAGAGAAACAGCCTCACTCACCGGGTCCTGCCTTGAACCACGCCTACTGACAGCTCAGGGGTGGCTGCTAGCGCTGCATGTTGGCTTTTGTTAGCTTCTGCATAATCCCAGCATGCATGTTTATTAAGAAACACCTAATCATTTTTATTGGTATTCATGGGGGTACTCCTGTCCTTGCAAATTTTGTGTAAATATTGCATTCACATAGATTTTATAACCTTCTAAAAGTATAATTGTGGGGGAAAGATACAGGAAATGAAATAAAATGTGTACTGATTGAGAACAGGAAGCCATTAGTAGTAAGGAATTATTTTTTTAAACTTTACAGGTATATACTTGTTGTTATTTTCTGACTTTTAAATACTATATTGAATCCCTAAGTAACTTTCTGAATTTTATTGTTATGCTTTAATGCATCAGGTTATTTTTTATATGAAATAATGAAATGACTAACAGTTCATTACTAATCACGTTTTCTCTATTCAATTTTTTTCCTTATTTGTATCTTCTAGATGAGGAAGAAGGCAAGTTTACCTTTCTTATTTAAATATTTTTACACCCAGATTGAAAATTTTCTGTAAATTTTGTCTACTGTTTCAAGTTTTGCCAAGAACATTAAAAACCAGCTGCAATGTTGCTGTCTTTTCAGTGGTTCAGCAGGGTTTCTCTTACTGGTTGATTTTCTGCAAACCCCCAGAATCCTATTGGCAAATATGCCAAATTTTGCACAGATCTATGTTTTAAAAAGAGTTTCATGGAGAGCACAGTGTTCTGTCCTTGAACACTGAGCCTCTGACATCAAAGTATAATGCACTGCCACCTTCACACAGCAAATGCTAACAGTATTCTTGCCACTAATTCTGCCTTTATATACATTTAAAAGGGTTCCTAACAAGATCATTTCATATATCTTACATGTAAATGTTATGGCTGCAGAGCCTGGGTGTCCAGAACAGTTTTATAGCTTGATCATTATAATGTTGATTATTAGGAAGGGGAATAACCATGTTTTCTCCCTGAATCACTGTATTTTATTCAATAAAGGTTGGTGAAGCATTTCCTTCCTGATAGTATAAAAAGAGTCGTGTGTGTTACTAGATTTGGCAGTTGTTTGTACTTTTGTAACACAAACATAAATGTGAAATCAAATTATTATATTGTAAAAGTCTGTCTGATAGAATCATAGAATGGTTTGGCTTCGAAGGGACCTTAAAGATCATCTACTTCCAATTCCCCTGCCATGACCAGGGACACCTTCCATCAGACTGGATTGCTCAAAGCCCTATCCAACCTGGCCTCAAAATCTTTTCAGCAATTTAGAACTTGGACAGGTGTTACATGAAGTTTTATGTGGGAACAGCACTGGCTGCAACTTACATTATCAGTGTACCCTTCCTATATTAATATATGACATTAAATATTGTGAGAAAGATCTTAAGTTAAATTGTGGTTTCATAGTCAAGAAGTTGTTTCTTTTTTTCCTTGAGAATTTCAAAACAATCTCTAGCTGTTAGCTTTTCCTAACTTAATGAAAAAAGAAGGAAAAGGGTGTTGTGCCTTTCTCATCCCTTTATGTCTTTCTGTATCATTACGAAACAATTGTTCTGTATCATTAAATTGATAGAAGAATGAGCGCATTAATATATTTTAAAATGTGCAATCTATCTGTTTTCAGGAAAATCAGGTTTTTAATTTCTAAAACATACCTAAATATGAAATGATTAAGTTTAAATGCAATTTAAAATGTTGTGTTTAACATACAGCACTAAGAAATCAGGGTGGAACTCATGTAAATTAGCTACCTGAGTTAGTAAGAATGGTAGATTGTGGAAGGAAGAAGTCTGATGAGCTAAAACAGAGTAAGAGATGTCAAATCAAAACTTGTATGTATTTTTGTGTGACTGAATGAAAACATCATGAAATGAATGAAGACTCCAAAATTGTCTATAAACAATACATAGCTGAAGGACCATATTCAAATAAGTATTGACAGAACAGAACAAAACTGGCAGGTCACCTTCAGTGCTTGTAGCAAAGTTCATTAGTTTCTCTTGACATGCATTTTTTAATACTACACAACATTCTGAAAACTAAATAAATCAGTAATTAGTTTTTAATAACATGCAATAAATAAAATATACCTGAAAAATGGATCACACTTAGTCTTCTTAAACGAGATTATATTGAATGGTTATTGCTAAAGAAGTTGAAAAATTATGTAGTGCTGGCACAATAGTTGAGAATTTCTTTTTCATCTCTCTGGGTTGTATCAACCTGTGTGTTTAAATTAATGCAGTTTGAAAGCACTGATAGGCTACAATGTTTATTTTAGAAGTTCTGCCTTAAATTTAGCTGAAAGTGAAATGTTGTGTTTTCCTTTGCAGGTCACCAGTCCTTTATGGCTCCGTCCTGCAGTGTCTTGCACTGCCCTACTGCATGCACCTGTAGTAACAACATTGTGGACTGTCGTGGGAAAGGCCTTACTGAGATCCCAACGAACCTTCCAGAAACCATTACTGAAATGTGCGTAATCTGACATTTTTCCATTAACTCACAGAAAACATTTTTTTCCTGTGTATTAGTTTTTTGTTATTTGTATAAATTCATGCATTATGTAGGGCAGGAATTTTGGTATATACCTTCAACTTCAGATATACAAAAGAATATGCAGGTGTATGAAAGCATTTACGGCCTTTATGCTATCTTATGAGTTATTTTTGTATGTTCTGCTCATATTTCATGAGTAAACTGCATTCTGAATTGGTTTAAAAAGAGTTTGGGAATCCTTGCTCTTCTGCAAGTGAATGGCTTTTCACTGCAGACTCTAAAGCCTGTTGCCTTCAGGGTCGCTTCCTGTGCTGGTTTGGACTGAGACAGTTTTCTGCATAGTAGCTCTATTGAGACCATGTTTTGGATTTGAGAATAGTGTTGATAATTCAGAGATGTTTTCATGACTGCTGCACTGTGCTTACTCAGAGCCAAGGCCTTTTCTGCTCCTCACCCAACTCCCCCAGAGGAGGATGGGGTGCACAATGAGTTGGGAGGGGACCCAGCTGGGACAGCTGACCCCAACTGACCCAAGGGATATTCTATACCATATGGCACCATGCTCAGCATGTACAGCTGGGGAAAGAAGCAAGAAGGGTAAGAGGTTCAGAGTGATGCCGTTTGTCTTCCCAAGTCAATGTTACATGTGACAGAGCCCTGCTCTCCTGGAGATGGCTGAACACCTGCCTGCCTTTGGGAAGTGGTGAATGAATTCAAAGCTTTGCTTTGCTTTTTTGCGTGCAGCTTTTAAACAGCTGTTAAACTGTTTTTGTCTTAGCCCATGAGTTTTCGCAGTTTTAACCTTCTGATTCTCTCCCCCATCCTGTTGTGGGTGGAGTGAGTGAGCAGCTTTGTGAGGCTGAGTTGCCAGTTGGGGTTAAACTGTGCCACTCACCTTCAGTCACTTTATTCATCAGACTTACTACTAGAGAGGCGTATTTTTGCATGAAAGATCAGCAATCTGTACCACCAATAGTAAGTGTTCTGCTTAAAGCAGTATCCTCAGAGGGTACTCTGAGAAGGCGAGAGTAAAATGTAGTCATTGTGTTAATACCACATATCTGTGTACAGAAGAGCATGAACGCTGGTAATGTCCCGTGACGTGTCATACACAAAAAGTACCTCTGTGTCCTGACTGTAGAGCGGAGTCATAGCAAGGGTGCTGCAGGGCCCACAGTCCCCAAAAGCAATGTGGCTGAGAGGTTGTGTGGGTACAGTAGGAAAGTTGCTGCTGCACTGCCGTCTGTGCAGGTGAGCAGCAAAAGTCAAAGGTGAGCTTGCTGACAAGATGGGCAGGGGCACAGTAAAATAAAGATCTTTCTTTTCTGGGATCGGCAGGGGCAGTGTTTTGGAAGGGAAGCTGGGAGTTCCCTTCAGTGAAATAGTGGGAAAGTAGCTGTGACAACAACCTGGTAAGTGGGGTCTGGCTAGAAGTAAATGAGTTGGAGAAAATTTTCAGAATAAAAAGCTTGTGAGTGTTTTGATGATACAAGATGATCTTGAATGTTTAAATCTAGGGCTCCACAATGAGATTTTAATTGGCTTAGTAATATCTGACCTGTGGTTTTGAACATTACAGGGTTGGAACTACCATGGTTTCTTCTTAGGATGTGAATAATAATCACATCTGTCAGTTCATTATTACTGTTGTTAATACTGACCTGGCTGACCCTACATGAACCAATACAGTCATTCAGCTCTATAATACAAACACTTTTACCTTTCACCACTCTCAAAAAAATCCCTCTACTTCCAAAAAAAGTGACTCCTTCATAAAATCCGCTCACAGTGGCCAGGAAGGCTGCACAGAACTGTTTTCTTTATTTAATGAGCTGCATACCAATGCTTTTACTTGCATATATGCATCTATGTGCATAGAGGAGGAAAAATATTGCAAGAAAGAAGTAGGGAGTACATGTCACATATTCCTCACTATATTTCTGGTGCTAACCATTGGAGCTAACCAATGATTACAGACACTGAAGACTGACTTTTTTTCCACTATACTTTTCTTAGATAAGTAAGAAATGCTCTTGAGTTCAAAGCATGGAATATTATGTTCTTCAGCAGTTTATTGTCCTGGAAAGTAAAAGTAAGCATGTAACAACACCTTCAGTATATGGCTAAGCATTTAACAGATTGCAAACTGATGCTCAATGTTTCCTGCTGGGCTAGGCATCATTCAGTTTCCAGAGTGAGGTTTTTTCACGTTTTGAGATCCATAATCCATTAAAATAGAGAGATATATGTGCTCATATAAATATGTTCAGTGTATGTAGTTCATACTGATACAGTGTAAACTATCTGTTATCTCTCTCTACTGTATCTAGCTCATAGGTTCTGGCTAAATAAAATGCAGATCACAGTATTTTGCTCAGGAGGTGTAGGAAGAGATAGAACATTAGAAAATCAAATTTTAGTAATCATTTTATGTTAAACAG
Source organism: Struthidea cinerea (assembly GCA_013397865.1). Taxonomy (NCBI): domain Eukaryota; kingdom Metazoa; phylum Chordata; class Aves; order Passeriformes; family Corcoracidae; genus Struthidea; species Struthidea cinerea. The sequence goes on from VZTI01003277.1 coordinate 251,652, forward strand.
GTGTACACACAGTGAATGTTGGTGTGGTGACAGAATTGAACTTCAGTGATAGATTTTGAGTGACTCAGAAAGAAGAACATGATACAAGATATGATTTGAGCCAGTGGTAGGCTGCCCTTATCATAGAGAGAATAACACTTTCCTGTTGAGTGGAAGGTAAGGAGAGAAATGTACGGGAGAGAGGAAGGAAGGAAGGAAGGAAGGAAGGAAGGAAGGAAGGAAGGAAGGAAGGAAGGAAGTGTTATGAAATTGAGGAGTAAACTGACTGAGTGGAAGAATTAGAGTAGAGGATCTTGTAAGTATTTGATGAGAATCACAGGATCATTTCTGCTTCCTTGTCAGTACGTTGAAGAGGAGATAAATTTTGACAATAAATATACTTTGCTGGTTATATGAAGAAAGCTTTATGCTATATTCATTGCTTTAATGTGAAGAAAACAATTAGTGAAAGTTGTCTTATGATTCTCATGGGAGGTGTATTTAGCCTCATAGCATCAAAGAGAATGAGAGAGAGAGAAGAGGTTGGGAAATCTGTGGTTTATAGAGTGAAAAAGGTTTTACCAATAATGAAGTGAGGGAAGTTTGAGACTCTGGATTAAACCAGCGCTCCACCCTGGCAGTGGCCCCCATCAGTTGTCCCTAAAGAATATTTTGGAAACAGAACTTTACAACTTCGGAAATAAAATACCAGTAGCTTAAATATATTCTTTGTTCCCAATATGTGTTGGGGTTCCTCTGAAACTTGAAAATTTGCATAGCATTTGGGGAAAAAAGGGTTTTCTTTTAAATATCGAGTCTGCTTTAAACCCTACTATGTTTAAATCTTCATGTTAAGATACTAAATTCTGGGGGAGGGAGTTGTGCTCAAACTGTTCCAAAATACAGTTTTTTCAAGTTTCATTAATGTTCCTTTGTTTTTGTAGAGGGAAGGAAAATGCAGTCAGACACATAATTTGCCCTGTCACCTTCTATTTTGCATGCCATCTTCTTTCATCTCTTCTCTGAACTGATGTTCTAACTCCATTCAATCTTTTTGGATGCCAAAACCTTCCATGTCTTAATTAATCTCCTCCTATTTCCCTGAAATACTTGTTTTGTGATTTTTTTATCTTCAATGACCGGAGTTGAATACAATATTCCAGATGACAGTGAATCATCAGGTTTTTATTAACAGAATTTTAGTTTTCTTTCATTTGCCTTTTGCAACCTAATACTCACTTGCATTATTTAACTGCCAGTACATGTTGCACCATGTTTTAACTTGAACTAGCCCTGCAGAGTCCTAGGCTTATTTTTCAGCTGTTGTGATTTTGTCAGGAACCAGAAATTAGTAAATATAATCCTATTATCCCATCTGCAGACGTTTCTAACATTGAATCAGGTTGTATGTCATATTTTAAAGCTGCTCTATGAAAGACTTCAGTCCTCTCAGCTTTTAACTATGCAGGAAGATTGTGATGTTCCAGTATTGTTACCATACAATAAGAAGTGTTTTAAAGCTTCATTTTTAAAGAAGTCCTCTGCAACTGTTGCTTATAGCAATCCCTTGAGATTATATTGAAAGGGATGATTGTATCCCACAAAATAATCTGTTTTTTCAATTATTTCTTAGGCGATAATGTCAGTATGCCAAGATGGTAGCTGACAGTAAACACTTGAAGAGATGAGCCCATGCTGTCATGGCAGCGTTAGGAATACTGGGGAGTTGCTGAGCACAAGGCAGAAGGGTACAGTGAGCACTGCATTTCCACCACTGCTACGCAGTTCCCACACGCATGGCTTCATTACCTTAATCACCATTTTAAGCACATGCTTTGGCAGGAGTTCCCCAGTTCTCAGTGGGAAGGGGAAAGAGAAATGTGCTGGCTCCCTGTTGTTTTCTGAAGGATGTACAGGCTTTAACAGCCAAATTATTATTTATTCACTCATCTTTGTAACACTACTAGATTCCTGTGCACACTGCAAGAAAATTAGGATTATACTTCTAATTTACCTGCACCAATTATTGTCCAATCTTTTCAGTACTTTTCCTTTTTTTGTCAATATTTTTCTGCATTTTCATCTGAACATTTTATACTTTATTGGTAAGGACATTAGAAGAATCCACAATACTTTCAAATTCCCTTACTCTGAGCAAGTTTCTCTGCCCTCTCTCCCCTGTTTATGAGCTGCATTTGAAGAATCCAATGCTGAGTACCAGCAGCCTGTTATATTGTGCTTCATCCAACTTCATGGTACACAAACTCCTCTGGTGCTTACACCTTTCCATCCTTTTGTCTTTTCTTTATTGTTTCTCATATGAATAATGCTTTCCTGTGCAGCTGACATTAAACTTTATTGTCAAACCTCCTTTATAGAGGTGTTTAAAATCTGACAACTTATTTTTGTGAGATTTTGTTTTTCCATCCGTATCTGCCTCTTACTTATTTGTTCTTGTATGGAGAGCAGGTTATTTTTAATAAGAATATAATCCATATTTAGTTTTAAAAGATCTGTAATTCTATTTTTTTTTTCTTGAGGTTCTTTTGAAGTTTGTCTTCAACACGTGCTCATGGTTTTGTGATATTTTGCCAAGTTCTCTGTCCGTTTCTTTCATTCTTTCTCTCAGTGGAAACCCTGACCTCAATCAACTTCTCAGTACCCTATGAAACACTGATTTCTTAACTTTGTTTGAAAAACAAAATTGTCTGATATGTTTCTGCACAAGAATACGTTAAATTCATTACATTGTCAGTCTGTCTGGGACAATATTGTATAAAGCCAAGTGGTATTACTAATGTTGCTATTCTCTATCCTTTTGATAAATACAATGAAATTGCAGGTTTAAAGTGTATATTCCATGTTGACAATTGTATGCTTTTTTTTTTGCCCTAGGGGGTTGAGAAATTAGCTTGTATCTAAATAGTGTGTTAAATAAAGAACCCTTTAAATGGAATATTGAATTTCTTAAGTATTATACATTGGCAGTTTCAATTGAGTAAAATTTTGTATGTTGAAGCTCTGAGTTAGCTCTCTGTGGAAAAGTACAAGAAAAGGCTTTCTGTTTAGAGTCTAACACTGATGTTGTGACTTCACATTGCCTTGATAGCTCTACTGTCTTGGAATGCTGTTTTAAGACATTAGGAACTGTCCTTTCAGGCTGATGGCTACTGCCTCTGTAGCAGAGCTGGCAAGGAGAGCATGTGCTTGTACTGCACTGCAGTCTCCAAGTTTGGTGTGATAGCCTAAACCACTAAGAAAAATAGTTAGCACTGGAAGCTGAAGTGGTTGAGGAACGAGCAGGCGTTCTGTGATGGTGGGAGCAGGAGGAGGCAGAGCCAGTTGCCAAAATGCTCTTTCATTCCAGTGTAGTTGGATTTACTGGTGACTGTCAGGGTGTTGCTGAGACGATTTTGTCATACTCTCTGTCTGACTTCTCAATTGGTACAGAAGTCAGTTGGCTGGAAGCAGCGATTCCCGCTGCGTGAACGCAGTCAGCAGGCAGCGCATTGTCTGCCAAGCGCCTCTTGGGAAGTTGCCTTCAGAAACAGGACTGCTTATCTCCAAGTAGCTGGCAGTGAAAATGGAAGGAGAATAAAACTTGTGGTGTCCTCTATTTTTCCCTTCTGTTTGATAAAGCATCAGCAAAATTAAGTATTCTGCATCTCAGTAAATATAATTCTTAATCTGTATTGACTTAGTACAATTGTATCTGTACCAGTTACACCCTTTCTGCAAAATTAATCCCCACATTATTATTTAGATAAACTCACACACAGCCAAATAAGAATACCTAAACTTTTCTTTTCAGGATTTATCCAATCAATGTGATAATAGTCGAGAAAGAAATAGTTCAAATTCCATATGTATTTTAAAAATAAAAATATTTTGTTGAGCACCAAAACTCCTCCAGTTTTAGTGCACCTATGAATTCTACAGTAAACACAACAATTAAAAGGGTGCACAGATGTACCTTTGCCTGTGGTTCAAATGAATAGATTTCATACCATGAGTGACCTGCAAGAAACATTTTAGGAACTTAAAAAAATTTCCCATAGATCTGTTATTTTAATGTCTGTATTGTAACATTGTGAGACAAAATACAGTGCCTATAAATAATACAAATAATCTTCCAACTTTTGTTACTTTGTATGCCTTACTTTAGCCTGTTTCCATAGACCTAAGCAAAGCTTGGTACATTATTCATTAATTCATCTCAAACTTCATAATTTGAGTTGGTGGAGATTTTTTTGTTTAAACCTCTCTCCTTTTGCAGAAATTTTTAGGGGATGCCCTTTCATTGGCATGTTCAGTCTGTTACACATAACCAGCTTAAGTGGCCTAACACACCTAGTCCTTTCCTCCTTTGTCATGCAGTTCATGTATTGAAGGCATTAAATGTCATTCTTAAGGTTCAAAACTATTACTTTAATTGGCGCTAGAAATTATAGCCTTTCTAATGGCAATAGCATTTATCAGCCTCTATGCAGGCATTCCTTCCATATTTTAGTTTTTCATCACTGTTAATCTCTTTTCACTTGGTTTAATTTCAGGATTCACCTTCTGAAAATTCTTTGAATGAACGGCAGAAGTAATTCTGGTTCCCTTCGAATAGAGACTTTTTTTTGGCACGTGTTCAAACAGACTATGAGAAACCCTACAAATAGCAACCCAGCAGCAATTCTATTAATTGTACTGGTACCTTATCTCAGATTGGTGTGACAGGCCCTTATTTCAAAGGAGGCCCAAAAGCCATTAATGAGCTAGATCTACCTTTGTGAAACTGCTGCTCTTAAAAGCTTTTGGCTTTGTTTTCTCTTCCATGTACCTGTCAAAATGGTTCTAAACTTCTTTCTTTACTGTAATATTATACATAAACAAAAGTAAATAGACCTGGATTAAATGTTTCTAAGGGGTGGGGGAGGGGGACGGGGGGAAGGAGTGCCTGCGCTGATGTCCATAAATTTGTACAAATTATTATTTAAGCAAAAAGAAATGGAATTAAATTGATTGTTCCTTCACTTTTTTATATAAAAAACATTATTAGTCGAAGGAAGGACTTAATTAAATTCTTTTTCTTTTTCAGAAGGATAGCAGTCACTACAATGGCATTTTGGGGAGGAGGAAGATTTGCTGGAGGAAAGGGTGACTGGAGGGTTGCCACTGTTAAACAAGGAACAGTTGTATAGATAATTCTAGTCTTTGTAATGGGCAGAAAAGACCCTAAACCACATAATATGTGAAATGAAAAAAACATACAGGAGTCAGGAATTTTAACAGTTCACCTTCACAATCCAGTGTACTGAAAAGCCCCTGACTTCTTATTACTATGGCCTTCAGGATAAAGTTTTTGTTTCATGTGAATGGAGCTTTATAATGTTTGAATGTCAAAAGTAGAAACTGTATAGTTGTTCCATGACAGCATTATTTACATTTTCCATCAGTTTCCTAATTTTTTCTCTCAGTCTTGTCTCATCTTACCATTCTGATTTCTGGCTATTTTTCTTGATGTTTTCTTCTTCCTCCATCTCATTCTTCCTTCTATTTTGTTTTCATAAGTCTGTTGATTAATGATTGTATGTTATGACAAGCACTCAACTACATCTTTGTGAGCTGTGTTTGAAATTAAGCAGGATTAAAAGCTCCTGAGATTGCTTCTCACAGTAACACTCAGATTATATTAAAGGAGAAGGGGGAAAAAAGGAAGTGAAAGGAGAGAAAGAAGAAAAAGAAGTGGAAAAGAGGGGAAAGGAAATGAGATCTGACGGAACTGATTTTGACAGACGGACTTAACCAAGATAAAGTGATCTGATCACACTGCAGACACTGGGCAAGTGCTTTGCATACATGAGGAATTTTATGTGGGTACTAGGAGCTCAGTGTCTATGTATTTTCCAGTGACACTTGGCATGTGTACAGTTTCACCATTTCTGTTGTCTTTTAATATTAGTCCTTAGACAAAAGCCCAAAGTACAGCCTTAAATAAGTAGCAACTGAACAGAGAAACTATTCTATCAAGATGCAACAGAGAAAAGTCACCTGGGGGAGGGTTTAGGCACATTTATTGAAGACAGTTTAAAGACTCTCATAGCAGGAAAACTCTGAAACATCAGTGACAAGGCAGCTTTCTCTATTTTTAGCAGCTCAAAGCATCATTTGGCTGTCTACATAGCAGGACAGAAATGAGAGCAAACCCTGTTCTTTGCAGCTTGAAAGGAGTGAGGTATGCTGTGGAGAGGATGCAATAAATTACAAGACATTAAACTGGTGATGGGTTTTCCGTGTTAGGTTTGTGTTTGCTTTTCAGTTTAAATCAAAACATCAGTCTTCTTAGGACTTAGAATGTCAGTTCATATATGTGATTTACCTCTTAAACAGTTAAGCCATCAGCCAGAATTTTGCACATCCAATGAGATTCTGGAAGGGGTTTTCCAAGTTGTTTCTATATATACATATGTTTATATAATCATTGGTCTTTACAATGTATTGCTTTTTAGCAGTTTGCAAGAATCCTCTATAACTGTGTCTTCTGATTTTGAGAAAATATATGTTAACTTTCCAATGTTACCTGAAATAGCTAAATCTCTTTGGTCTCACTATAAAATGTTTCAAAATAACTTAATCATTCTTATGGCTCTTTTTGCAACTTTTGTGTTTTATCAAAATCTTTTCTTAATTTCTCTCATAACAAATGCTGACAGTTGTGCCACACTCCAAAGGTATTGTTAATCCTAGATTTTATTTTCACACATGGCTCTTCAGTTGCAGGTGTCAAGTGAAAAGATGATGTCTACTTATGGATGAAAAATTAAATTAATTGTTACAGCATTCATTTGCATATGAATACTTATAAATACTTTGGTCAGTAGGAAGCCAGAAACTGTCAGGTTTTGAATTTTCAGAAATTGCTGAATTAAAGTGTGTTAAAAGACCCATAAATAACTAAATGCCCCTTAAATTCATATGGTCTGCCTAATATTTTGTCAGCTCTTATTCTAACACTCCAAACTTTTGAGCAACTTCATATCCTTGTCCTGATATTAAAATTAACTTTTCTTATTTTCTTAACTTCTCTTCAACTGTACTTCATGTGTACTTTTCCTCAAACCTTTTCTTATCTTCTTCCCTTCCCAAAGATTTCTAAGACCAATGTTTTCAAGATCAGTCCTGGCTAATGCATTGGACCGGATAATCAGATTTACACCAGTGGACTATGGACGCATAGTGAATTTTCAGTGAAATCTAGAACTTTTGCTTCTGTTTTTAATAAAATTTAATGCATTTTTATATCCAAAAGCTTATATCAAATAATAATAGTACATAAACTTCAGATGCAATATTATTAGTTATAATGTATTGCTTACATGCTTATTCATGAGAATTCATATGAGTACAGCTTTACATGTGGAGGAGGACCAAAAAGGTTCCTAATGAAAGGAAAATATCTGCTGCAAAATAGCTGACAGGAAACTAAAATTTTAGTATCAATATACACTGTGACTGAAGTTTTCCATGTTCTGCATAATTTAAAAAATATCCCTGACCCCGTTTAGTTGGCTAAATATCGCAAATAAGGCCATAAACATTGAAAGTCTTTGCATGAAAATAAACATAATACTATATTATAATTTTACTAGAAAGGTTTTATGATTTGCCACTCGCTGACCTCTGTGTAGACTGTTCATCTGTCAATGATACAGTTCTCTTGCTGCGCTTTTCTGTGATCTTGGGAAGGTCATTATTTCTTTGATAGCGCAGTTTATGCCCATTGCAATATAAACAACTGGTTTGTGTGCTTAATCAAAAATTTAGAAATTTGCTAAAATCTAAACATCTTTTATATGATATATGCATATAAACACAGAATAACTACATGTAAATAACAAAAAATACATTATCCATAAAGCAGTGTACTGAATAAATGTGAAGCAAATTAAAATGAGGTAAAGAAATCTGTGGAGGTATTAACATCTTCACTTATTAGATTTAATTTACCAATGCAGATTTCACTAAATTACTTGTAACTTATATTTGGCATTCCTATCTTAATATTTCTTGGGCAAAACTTAAACCATATTCCATTTGACTGCTTCAAAAATAGATGATTTTGCTACTTGGGTAGCTAATCCAGCCTGCTTAACACACACAAGAGAAATGATTTGTCATGCTCTTACTCAAATATCTTCCTAATCTGAAAATTACTGTAAATCGTGTGGCTTTATGCTTTTTACAAAACAGAAAAACCAGCTTTTTCATTTGAGTTGTCAGATGCTTTTGTACGTATAACATCTAATCTGTACTTTATTAGCATGTGTTCTATGCTGCCATTGTTCACATCTTTGGCTATCTTCATACCCTTGTGTCCTATCTTGAAAACTAATTAAATTCAGACAGCAGGATAATTTCAGGAGTCGAGAGAACATAGAGACACAGAACACAACAACCAGACAAGAAACATACGAAACCAGTGCTGGTTTCCAGGCACTAGCAGTAGGTACTGTTCAGCATGAACACCATTCCACCTCGTGGGGTTTTGTGCAATTTTCTCGTGGGTGTTAAGTAGAAGAGGCACCTTGACGGACCTCTCTGTTGCTGCCAAGGGAAAAGAAATAACTGAAGCATGGAATAAATGAATGTTTTATACATCATGAAGGGAAGCTGGAGAAGGCCCATGTCACTTTTCCAGAAAAAACCCTCATAGATCTCTGACAGCTGTGCCACACTCCAAAGGTGTTGTTAATCTTAGATTTTATTTTTACACATGGCTCTTCACTGCTGATTACTTTTCCTCGGCAATTATGTGAGTGAAGTAATTTCAAAAGAAACTGTGGCTACTGACTTCTCAGTATTTTGTGCTTTGTCATCATTCAAATGTTTCTTCATCAATTGCATTTCTAAATACATGGTAAAGTAAGCAACCACATATTCTCAGTTAAAAAACTTCTATTTTTGTGGCAAATTTGTAGTGTGAGACCACATATTGTTTAGCAGGTAAACTCCTGTCACACTGTTGGTCTCACACAATGGAGGGATTTTCAAAGTAGTGTTTCTGCTCTTTTAGAACAGGTGGACAGGTCCATACTTGTGATGAGTCAAGAGTGTAGCAGGATTTTATCTATTTTTTTGTGAATTTAAAACACTTATCTGAACAGCTTGACAAGGTTTGGTAGTATAAGAACTCTCATCAAAAATGGGCTAATTAGAGAGACTAACTTGACTCTGGGTGACTCAGGCTAATTGCACTGGAGCCACACTGACAGAAGCCAAAGTGCTAACCAAATAATTCTTTAACAAGTGGTGTATTTTGCTACAGCCTGAATCCGTAACAATGGAGGGATGTCAAGCCCATCATCATTAGTGATGCTCTAGAGTTCAGAGCGTGAGGTGGCCCTTTCTGTAATGAAATGCAGGTTTGAGATCTGCTTTTGAGTAAATGCGATGAATTGTTTAATAGCTTTGGAATGGCAATTCTTGTTACTTTCTTGATGTAATGCAGCTGAAGGAGTCGTCTGTCATTTAAAATCAATCCCCTGAGGAAATATTTGATAGAACAATTAGACTGGATGTTAACAGTTTGGCAAGCTTTAGGGCAGCATTGACAGTGATTTTTTATATACAAATATTTAGGAAACTGTCAAACAGATTTATTAATACACAGACTTAGAGCCTGAAAGTAAGAAATGCAAGTAATCTAGTCATTCAAAATAAATCTTTTGTTTTGTTAGATGTGGATGATATCACAGATTTCAACAGAATTCTTCTGCTGCTAAAGCTAGGAGTGACATTTAGTGGATTTAAGCACTCTAGAGGCGCAGTTGTGGAGAGAGAAAAAAGGTTTAATAGCCTCGAGGATTCCTCTAGCAAGGGAGACCATTACTGTTTCCTTATTTTAAAAACAAACAAAAAAAACCCCCAAAATCTGGCAGATGTTGCATGTGATGAGAGATGTGTTGGCTGTGTATTGCAGTTCTTCAGATTCAGGAGCTGCACTCAATCCCATCACTGAAATCTATTTTTTGGGGTTTTGACAGCTGTTTTTGCCATTTAGTTTAAAAGCAGATGGGGGAAATGCAAAGAAGAGCTGTCAATTTTATTACCATGTATAATCAGCATCTGTGCAATACATCAGACTCATTGCACAGCTTACACTTTCTCTCTGTAGTAAAATTCTTTTGAGATTTCTTGACAACCTTCTTGCAAGACTTTTTGTAAAATAGTAGATAGTGGAATTAAAAGTATAGATTAATTAACTGCTAAAGGTACTATTCTGTCATCCAAATTTACTTAATCAAGACGATATGTTCTGATTGTTTAATTATAAAATATATGTCTAATTTGCTCCTCCATATTCAAATTCACATTTTCTTATGCAAGATGCTTTGTTTTATTTTAGTATTACAAAATACTTTTTATACATCTCTGATCGCTTTACATGCACTTAGGTGCAGCACATCTCTGTGTATTTTTTTACCATTCTCTACTGAGAGGGCTTAGTATCTTGTACCCCATCTGCATGATTTAAAGTAAAAATGATTCTGTAGAGAACAGGGTGTTCTTCATTCCCAGTCTGCCCTCTTTCCTGGTGCAGCAGTCGCTCACAGAAATGACTTTTTATAGTGGGAAAATAAGCTAGTTTAAAAGTGTCAGTATAAATAAGCATGTTGTCTGTCTCTGTAAGTGCGGAAGTAGTAATCAGTAATGGTGTGCTGCAGGCTTATAGTGCAGAACAGCATCCTCCTGGAAAGTGTCAAGTGATTTACATGTCACAGGGCTCTCTGGGGACCACGTGGGAAGAATCTGTCTACTGGCTGGGGACCTACTTTGATTTGATTTGATTAGGTTGGAAGTCACAACTGCAGAAGCACCTTTGTTTCTTAGAATAGTAAATGGTTGTACATTACAGTGTCTGCAGTGATAAGCAGAGGGGAAAGATTTCCAAAGAGAAATGTTCTCAGTACATTTCCTAGATAGGAGAGATTAGGGAATAGTCTTCAAAAAAGGTTTCAACCAGTTTGACAGCATTAACAGACAGTAAAACACTTATGTATCGATGCAGGACTTCTTTGAAGTGAAACACTAAAAGGAGACGGAGACTTAATATTAAAAGCATTAATTAGCGTTTGTGTGGTGATGGGCAGAGTACTTTCTTTACATGCGGTAGTGCAAGCTTTGATGAAGAATGTACTTAACTGTCTTCCTCCATTAGCTTAACTTACTAAATAAGCAACTAAAATTGATAAATTTTCTTTTGAAAAAGAAACCAAAGCACTGTTTATGATACATAGATGTTCATTTATAAGGAAGAGTGACTTCTGGAATGACTTTGAAAGGAGTTGTTGTGAACAAAATTTAATACAAATTTCATGGAAAAATACTGACTCAAGCATCTTTTTTTTGTTCTTTGGGGATAAAATGCTACTTCTGGCCAAGTCATTTGCAAGCACTTAACAGCTGACTTTTTCAGTAATAGATAACTACAACCCAGCCTATTCCAGAATTTAAAATATTTCGTTAATATAGGGCATTAATATAAAGGAGTTTTTAATTACTATGGGTTTTATCAGTAGAATGCAGATTTCCTTTAGATATTAGTCTATCTGTACTTTGTGACTCTGGAATATATCTAATTAGATTTCCTCTGGAATAGTGGATGAGAATTTACACTCTGTGAAATTCAGCTGATTCTATGAAGATAAAGCAGAAAATTAGAGGATAACAAAGCTTGGAAATGTGGATTTGATTTACTTTCTTTACAGACAAAGTGGGGCATAAAAGATTTTTCTTCTGTATTTATATAATCTTATTCTTCCTTTCTTATGTTAATCTCATTTTCTAAAATGTGATGACTTTCAGTTCCTACACTTTGGCATAAGAAAAGACATACTTAGATGATCCTACTATAACAAATCCTTTATCCAGAAGAGCTTGTAAATATATCCCAGCACTGCACATTTTGTCTACTAGAATATAAATGTCTCACTAAAAGGAAATGTTAGGTAAAGTTGACAAAAAGTTCATTTCCATATCCATCAGTGAATTGGTACTAGAACTGCTGGAAAATTAGCTCTCAGAAATATGCTGCAGCAAGACTTCTTCTGGTTTTGGACCCATGTAATTTGTAGCCAAACTGGACAGCAGTGAATGAAAGCTGCTATTCCATCTTCTCATGAAAAATGGCCTATGTGGATCCTGGAAGGTACTTCAGTTTATAGAATTAATATATATTTTTAATTAAGAGAGTAAACTGGAAAATACATTGTGTCTTTATTTAATGCTAGACCTCGAGTTGCATGCCTTCTCTTTACCTAGTTAAGATCATTAAATGTTTAAAGATATGTGAATGTAGACTGGAGCCCCTCCAGCACTAGTAACTAACCCCTCCAGCACTAGTGCAGACACTAGTAACTCCAGTTACAAACCTCTGCATCATGGACTAATAAGCAGCTTTTATAAATGATAGCCTCTTGTAGGAGGCTGCAATATCTCTTTCCCATATACCCAGAACATTTTTCCCTACAGTCTCTCTCTCTCTCTGGCAATTCAAGACCTCTTCTGTATTATGGCCTAATCCTTCCCTGTCCTTTTTTACCCACCCCCAGCTCCTTTCCAGTCCTCTGCATATGCCCTATGTATGTCCCTGTGCAAGATATTCTTTGGCTGGTTTTCAGAGCTGCACATCTGATAAATGTCAGGTTAGGCTATCTATCCCTGGTGGTTAGGCAGTGGGTTGCTGCCAAATAGAGTGTGTAACAGGTATGGATGGTTACCAACCGTGCTCTTCATGGCTGGGTTACTTTGGTTTCTCAGCTCCTTCCAGTTGCTAAAATGAGGAAGTTTTTTTATCTGGAGGGTTTACCTCTCCCTGATTTAGCCATCTGAGTAGAAAACTCTCTTAGGTGACAAGCATGCAAAATCTTTATTTTCTGGGAAAACTAAGCTAAAATTTTAATGTAAGGACAGAAAATACTTGGGTGTGGCCTAACTTCTTGTTGGCCTTTAACTTCAGCAAGTTTTTGCTTATTCAGGTGTTTGCCTCCTGCATCTATCCAAGTGTATAGGGGAGAAGTGACCTTGTTGCTTTGTATCCTGGTCAGCACCCCCAGTCTGATGCAAAATGTGTTTCACAGGTCCAAAAGGCTCAGCCAGGGCTAAGAGTATGAATGAGCATCATGTTTATGGAAAAGGTTTTCAGTCTTGTGCCATGGGATTCCCGTCAGTGTTTAAAATATACCTGAAATCTATAGCAAGGTGACAACATTTCTCTAAAAAGGACTAAAACAGTTGAGATGAAGTGAGATTTTCTTTGTGTCTGGAAGATTTTTCTGGAGCTGTTGGGATTTTTTGTTGGGTTCATCATAAGCCATTCAACAACAAATTCTGTTAAGTTAAAACATGACCAGAGTAAAGAAATTTTAAGTACTAAATATATAAATATCTCCATCTGAATGAGACTTCATGAAGGCAGGAAAAAAAAAGCTTTTGTTAAGCCATATCATGATCTCTTGAGAAACTTCACAAAAAGAAACAGTTTCTGTTAGAATATTTTCTTGGAAAAGCTTACTCAAAATATTTGAGTTTATTAGTTACACTGCACACACACAGAGGCTCATATGTCTCAATCAGAACAAAAGTGAAACAGAAGACAGTTAATAGGACAAGAGTATAAGGAAAAAAATAGGCCAATATTTCTGCATCTAGGTTTAAAAAGGTTCTTTCTCCTTAAATTCTGAGGCAATGTCCTTGTAATTTAGATTAATGCAGTAAATTTACAGATTTTTGATTAATTTTATTAAGTAGATTTTGGCATTGTCTTTGTGTACATAAATTATAGAGTTGATAACTGTGCATGAAAGAGGGAGATACAAAGCTTATTAGATAAGCATGGTAGGGAGTTTGAATAATCCTGCCTTTTCCTGTAGTATTTCAGTAGAATAGTTTCTTACCTTATGTCTACATGGCAGAAATTTGCACTGCCATAACCATGATATAATGGGGTGTGTGAGGAAGTAGCTTCTATTTTAAGTGTGCTCATTGCTGATTCTGTTTTTACTCGTCGGCACCTGAGCCGACGAGTAAAAATATCTGCATTGATTTCCCAATTGCAAATCTCTGCGAGTTCAAGAACTTCTTGGAACATGGTTTCCATCAATAAATTCACACTTTATCGTATGGGAATTTTCAATCACAGTCACTTTACGCACAAAGCAAATGTGGCCAGTAACATTAGCTACAAGTGGAGATTAACATACTTGTTTGAAGAAGTTAGAGTTGTGGCTGTGCAATCCTAATATTATATGTTAAAGAAAATAATTAGTGTACCATATCTAAAGAAATTGTGTGCATCTTTAAAAATATGGCAGTTGCCTCACTGCAGGTAGCAACATATGTTATTTGGTCTGTAGTAACATTCCCCTCCCCATTCCCATAGTTGGCATATTTCAATGAACTCATGGAAGTCTTTAGGCATTTTTAAATAAAAATTACTATGTAAATTGCTATATATGAATAGTACGTTGGGAGTAAATTAAGACTAATTCAAGATTGAAATTTTTAATGACAATTTTATCTTAAATTTGAGAAAAATCTTGTATGCTCTGAGAATAAGTTTTCTTTAAATATAAAATCAAGATTGGGTTTTTAATGTCAGTATTACTCTCAATAGGTTAAAAGGTTTGGCTGAATATTTTTTTTTCTTTTTTCTTTTTTTTTAATGAAAGAAATTAAAATTATACTAAAAATAAAGAAAAAGTTGTCTTCTTTGTTGAAGTCTATCCCTTCTAGTTTCTTATGGCTTTAGATTCTTGTTTAGCTTTGGGGTTGTATTTTTATGTTGTTGCTATTCTTTTGCAGACGCTTAGAACAAAATTCAATCAAGGTCATACCTCCTGGAGCTTTCTCCCCCTATAAAAAGCTTCGAAGAATGTAGGTACCCAATAACTTACATTTATTTTCAAAAATTTACGTATTACAAGATAAAAAACAAGTCAAGATGGTACAGGGGAACTGCAGTTAATGTGTGAGCACTTACAAAATTTGACTGCTAGAAGGTAAACTGATATGGCAGCCTGATTATTGACACTATATAGCTTCTTCGTCATTTTAATAATAATTGGTTTTTTTAAAAATATTGAAATTGTTTAATATGGTTCTGCATAGAAAAAGTATGTTCCTGTAGTGAAATTCTAGTAAAAAAAGAGAATGAGGATAATTTCAGATTATTTTTGAGGCTGTACAGCACTGTGGTCATAGCAAGCAGAGGATTCTTAAGAAAATGTGCTTAAGCAATTAGGAAAAGTAAATATTTTGGGTTTTTTTCAAGCATTTGAAAGGTCTATTTTTAATTATGCATTTTGTTTCAGTGTACTGGCAATTTTAGTGGTTTTGTATTAAAATTCTTCGGCACTGTCTCATGTAAATATTTTAATTTCTCTCTCACATCCATGCTTAATTCTAAATACATATTATCTTAAAGTTCATTATTTTGAATATAGCTTGAATTAATTGAATCAAATTTTATTTGTTTCAGTGACCTGAGTAATAACCAGATCTCTGAAGCAGCTCCCGATGCTTTCCAGGGCTTACGTTCACTCAATTCACTGTAGGTATCTGTTTGACCTGTAAACAGAAGCAAATTTCTCATATTCTTATAGTGCAATTATTTTGGCCTTTTGGCTCCCTGCAAAATTTTGCTATAAATTCAATCAACTCTGAAAGTTGTAATAATCATTTCAGAACGATAGTGGTAATTGAACATTCTTTTACAGCTGGACACTAGTAACGTATGGGGTTTTTTGTAAATATGTTCATGGCAAAGAGTTGAAAAAAACCAAACATGTCTTTTATTCCCCAGTTAGTTGTTTTACAAACAGAAAATCCACTTAGCAAGGTCCCTTGGTAAACCTGTAATCAGTGAGGTGCTGATTCTGCAGAGAGCTCATTGGGCTACACACCTTTTGGGAAAATGTGTGATCCTGCTGCCTCGCAGGACCACAAGGATGTTGCAAGTATCAAGTGGTTGTTATTAAATTCCTTTCAGGAATATTGGACTTTCTCTATTTTTGAAGTCAAAATCCCATAGCATATGCCTTTCATAATGGTAGCTTTGCTTCATTCCCTGGTACAGAGTCCTCTATGGCAATAAAATCACAGAACTTCCAAAGGGCCTGTTCGAAGGACTCTTTTCTCTGCAACTGCTGTGAGTATTTTTTTATTTATTCTATTTTGGGATCATTCAAAAGGGTAAATGTGATGAGAGATTTATGCCAGAAGAAGAACTGGCAGGAAATCCCAAATGTAAGATCAAAGTACAGTAAAACCAAATTATGCTAAATCCAAAAGAGTCAAGACTGTTGTAGGCCAGCTTGCCATTCATCCACAAATGTGATCATATCAGTTAATGTTTCAGCCTAAAATGATTAATATTAAATCATTCTCCTGTGTGGAATTTCTAAGGATAAAACACATAAAGATATGATACCCTCTAAACAGCAAATAGCATGTATGAAGTTGTGTGGGAACCATAAAAGGAATATTTGTGTGTTTTATAAAGAGAAGATATATAGTGGAAATGCTATGCAATTGCCTTGCTAGTTGTACCCATGAAAGAACAGTATTGCACCAGAGTTTCATTGATGACTTTTAATGTTTTCTGACACTCTGTACGATTCTTTGACTCTGAACTCCAGCTGCTACTTCATTTAACACTTTGGAAATTTCCACATGTAACCTTTGAAACCGTTGTCCTTTAGATTTTATACTGGAATAAAGAATGTCATGGTGATATGTTTATCAAATATTGTCAATATTTAGCAGAAGAGGCTGTGCAGTAGGTGTACTGTGTAAAATAATTGTGATAAATAGACCATAAAACAACAGTGGTGCTTTTGAAATAACTTGTCCCAGAATAACTGACTTGTTGACTTAGGGTCTTCTTAAAGAATCTAAAGCTTCTTCACACACGTTTAGAATTTCCTAATGTCCAGACTTCACCATGAAGTGTTGGCAAAATGTCCATTACTAACAACTAATTGAAGATGGCAAAACAGCAAATATATACAAAGAAAATGCAAGTTCTAGCACCACCTAGAGGTTTGCTTTTTGATTTACTTTACTCACAAAAATAGTATGGTGGTGGTCAGGGTATACTTTCCTGTTTTCCTTTAAAGATGCTTTTGTTATAAAATATAATTTTGATCTTGTAAAATAAAAAAAAAAGGTAAGAGACCTTTCCGAACTCTCAATTCTGTATTAAAAAAATGTCCATATCTTAATATGCATTATATAGACACTACATTTAGGTCCAAGTAAGTTTCTTCTTGTTTGCAAAACTTTTTATCAGAGCATTAGGTTTCAAATCCACGATTTCATTCCATTTCTGGCTCAACATGGAAAGGAGTAAAAAATATTTGGTTATAAAAATGCATCTAATTGAATGACTTTTTTTTTCCTCTTCAAAAGGAGTTGGTTTAGATTCGCTTGTTTGTTTTAACACTAAAAGTCTGGGAGGTACAGGGAAGAAAAGATTCCCTTTGAAGATGCAGAGGAAAAGGGATCCAAGACAGATTTGGATATATTCCATGCCACCAGTCTTTACTACAACTCTGTTAATGTGGCAGCATGCTGATTAGTAACATTTAATTAAAAGTGCCACTGCACATCTCTTCCAGCTAATGAACACAGTGTTCAGTTCCTTTTTAGTTTGTTTATTTATTTGGCAAAAGAAACTACTTTTCCTTGAATATACTTGGTTTTTAGGCTTGTTTCTTTGCACAATACACAAATACCACGCAGACATTCTACCAGCACATACAAAAAATGTGATTTTAGCTAAATTAAACGTACACATTTCAACTCCAAGGTTCAAATACGTAGGAATACATATAACCTAAAGAAGATACTTGAAATCACTGGAATTCCTTATGTCATTGTCAATTATTATTTGCTACTACATCTCTTGTTCTGATTGCAAAGGTGCACAAAGAATTTTCTCTAAAAAATGCTGAAGCTGCGCCATGGAGCAATTTCTTTCAATTTTATAATTGTCTTCCATTAAACAGATTATTGAATGCCAACAAGATCAATTGTCTGCGAGTTGATGCATTTCAAGATCTGCACAACTTGAATCTTCTTTCTTTGTATGACAACAAGCTTCAGACAATTGCAAAAGGCACCTTCTCACCCCTGCGTGCGATTCAGACCTTGTACGTATGTTCTTGTTTATGGTTTTCTCAAGTACGACTTCATATTCTACAGTGCAGTAAAAGCACTGGGTACTGCTGAGACAAAAGGGAAATAATGTCTGATGTTATTGTTTTTTTTCTTCACGAAAGGCATTTGGCTCAGAACCCATTTATCTGCGACTGCCATCTGAAGTGGCTGGCGGATTATCTTCACACAAACCCCATTGAGACCAGTGGTGCCCGTTGCACCAGCCCCCGCCGTCTGGCAAACAAAAGGATCGGCCAGATCAAAAGCAAGAAATTCCGCTGCTCAGGTAATTTTCTTCGTTCAGCTGCTATTTTTCCTTTATTGGCAAAAAAAATAGTGGTTATAGAAGTTCTAATGAAAGCAGCTGTCTCTCTACAGAATTATTAAACATTACAGAATTTTTTTTAGTTTTTTGACTGAATAAAGGGAAATCTGGGAAGTCATAGACTATTGGATCACGGAACATTACTGTAGTTTACACATTTGGCACTATTTCTGAGTAGCATTAAGTCTAAAAAAATAAATGTAATATATAAAACTTCAGAATAAAATGCTAAAGTTATTCACTACAAGTATCACCACCATAAATCATTTTGTAAAATTTCCACAGGGCTCTGGAATATGTGAAAGATCTAAAAATTTCTAAGCTAAATATGGAAACATGACATATCCCTTTTATACAGGCAGCTTGCCTCATACTGAAATTTACTGTTTTCTTTTTCTAATCTTATTCCATTTCCTACTTACATTTCTTTAAATCCTAACTTTTGTCATATGGTATCCAGCTGTTCCAGGTGCATTTCACATTCTACAGTTTATTCAGTCTCAAGTGCAAATACCAGATGAAAACTGGTTTTTATCCATGTTCCGGACACATTTATGACTATTCACACTTTGTTGTTTATCAGCTCTCGTTGTGAATACACATTTTTTCACTAAATTATCTGTAGTTAACTGCAGTCCATACTTAATCTAATAAAACTCATTCTTTGCTTGCTGACATTCAGGTGCATCTTCTATTTTTTTTTTCTCTTTATTTAGCTAAAGAACAGTATTTCATTCCAGGTAGGTTTGGCTCTGCAGTAAGATTGACTAACTGCAGATATTCTCTCCCTTTCCCCCCAAAAGCAAAGTTTGTCATAGCTTTTAGGAAACTGATGCATGTGTATTAACATTAGTCAATACCTGTAGCTATACATAGTTTTCCTTTGTAGAATATTAGTAATTCTGTTTTCTGAATATAAGAGCTTAGCATGCAGCTCCGTTTACCTTTTTCTGTCTCACAGATTTGCACACAACCTACCAAAATTATACCTATACTTAAATTATTTAGAAGGTTGCACCTGCTAGTTCATATTTTAACTGACACTTTTACTTACCTTGTACTTTGCCTTTCTGCTGCTACTGTTTTTAAAATGTAGCTCCAGAGCTGCTTTTAAACACAGGAAACCATGCTGCCACCAAAGAGCTAGCACAACTTTAAAAACTAAACATTCTACAAATGAACGTCTTCTTGCCTTGCTTTCATGCTCTACGCTGGCTGCATCTACTGCTTGCTCACCCTCCTTTTGTTTAGGAAATCACAGTGGAATGCTTGGAAAAGAAAGCTGATATTCTTAATTAGAGGCATTCTGTGGTCACACACATACAGTGAATCAGAAATGCTTTCCATTAAAGAAAATATGACTTTAGATTTGGGGTGAAATAGCAATTTACACACTGCTTTAAGCTACAATAAGTCTATGATATTTTTACAAAAGATTTACTGATGTTGGCCCTAGCTCTTTGAAATATGACTCTCTTTATTTTACCTTGCTTGTCAGTTTGTGCACTGTTTTCTTAATAGAAAAAAAATACTCATATTCATAACAGATTATAAATAACAAAATTAACGAGGCAATAATCCATCTATTGATTAATTACAGTATGTGATTTGCAATCAGGATTTTCTGCCATAGTTTAATATCTAGAAAAATATCTACAATAATTGATTAGGACACCAGTGCACTTCTTCTTTCAAATACTACATGTATACCACCATTCTGCAGTCATCTTAGTTGTTGTCTCTTTAGCTGGTATATTTAACAGCTCTTCTCCAAATGCTGTGTGATGTAACACTTAAATTTGCAGCAGTCACGTGAAGTTCTTCATGCCCTTATACTAATATGTTGTTTTGAATATGAAGAAAAGACAAAATGAAATACAAAATAAGGCAGCAATTTGTCAGCACTGGCATCCACAAAAATATGTTTTAAAGCATCATAAAACAGGGGGATTCAATTTCACAAACCTGTAGTACCACTCAATTCCTTAATGTGTAGAACAGCTGTATTTCTGCCACAGAGTGACTTCTACCCAACCTTGCCAGCACAACTTTTGCTTGTGAGTTAGAAGTGTTTTCTTGCCAGCAAATGTCTTCACAGCCTGGTTATAATATGGCCACACGTGCAGTTTAGGCTTCTTTACATACCCTTTAAAAATTGCCATTCCAGGGGGAGGCGGGGGGGAAAGAAGAAGAAAGAAAAGAATTAAATTAAACAAAATGGCCTATATACATGCTTCTTGAAATACAGCTTCTGTGCTTTCTCCTTGTATCAGGCTATCAGGTAGATGCTACCTAAAATTATTTTAGTCGTTGAAGGCATTGTCCCTGAATATTTTAATTGTTTAAACTGCTAACAGTGATGTACTCTGGACACAGGAGGAAAAAAAACAAACTTATTTGTAGACTTGTTTATTCAGTATTTAAAAGTGCTAAAAACACTTCTTTATACTTAAGCGGATTCTATAAAAAAATCTTAGCATTTCTTTAAATGCTTAAATATTTTTAATATTTGTTTTAAATACGTCATTTGGAGATGTTGCTCTGCAGACACTATGAAGTGTTATTAAAATTTCATTGTAGTAATTTGGAAGACTAAAAGTTGGCAAGTATTAAATCATTTATTTGAAAAATATATCATTTATCTGCTACCTCATAGAAATACTCTATAGTAGTTTCATCATATGTATTACTAAAACACTTGGAAGTGGTAGATAACATAATATGTGATGACTCTTGGGGTTTTTTCCCCTCCACTGAGCAATCTGTTTCTCCTATATTTGTTTGGTTTATTAAGGATCTAAGTGGTATAGCATGTATATTGGACTCAATGATCCTTGTGGGTATTTTCCAACTCAAAATATTCTATAACTCCTATATATGTGTATATATATATATATATATTCAGGGAGCAGCTTTTAAAGAACACATTCAAAATAGTGAAGAATAATTCATGGGAGGCATGATCATCATCCTATAAAAATCTGTAATAAACCCCAATCTTATCTTCATTTTTAAATGCCACTCAAAATGAATTATTCTTTCTTTCTGCTGAAGACAATGGCCCTAGCACCATCTTCTAATCAAACAAAGTTGAGAACATGAGAGCTTGGTTCATGTTTTTGTCTTAATTGGCATTACTCTGTCTTTCTTTCCTTCTTGGCTATCTTTACTTTTGCAGGAGTTCACCATTTTGGCTGTAAGTAAAGTTCAGTGTCTGAACTAAATCACAGTGTACCTCCCAGCCCTGATGCACCTTCTACTAGTCTCAGTCTTTTCACCTTTGTCCAAGAAGAACCCACAGGTCCTTTCGGCTTCTCTTTGTTTTCTTTGTCACCCACCCTCAGTTCCTTACTGGTTGTTTTTTCCTGATATGTTTAGGATGTTTTCTTTGACTGACTCTGGGAAATGGTGGAGGAAACTTTCAATGTGGTTCTTTTTTTTTTTTTTTTTTTAATATATATTGTATTTTTATTTAATCTGTGACAGTGATACTGTTACTGTGGCACTGGACATTCAGTAATAAGAATGCCATGTCATGTAAGCAAGTATTTAACTTCAAATGCTTCAGTAATTTATACCTACTCCTTCCTCTTTTCCCTTGCTCTTATCCTTGGCCTAATGGATGCAGTTTTGATAATGTAGCGAGATTTTCTGTTGTGCTTGATCTAACCATGTGGTTGTGAGGTATGAGTAAAACATGGTTCTGTCAAGCACCATGGAACGTCACGCAGCTTTCTACAGCATGGCAAGCTGCTGAGGCTTAAGTCAGGATCACACATTTTTTAAATTAAAGCTGAAAACAGGGCTTTCAATCTTACGTGTTGAGATGATGTGGAGTATCAGGACTATAAAAAAAAAATCACAGAGGTTAATGAAGTCCAGTCAACAATACAAATTTGTAACCAGAGAAAGAGAAAAGGTGGCACTCAGGATCTATTTATTCTTGATGCAGAGAAAGAAAACAAATTCTAAAACAAAAAGTAGCATTTGTGTGATTAGCTATAAACAAGGCTAGATTGGCTGACAACATAATCAGCAGAAAGTACAGCTGTGAAAAGCTCAAGTTAATACTATCCTGCTATGTGAAGTTGGTCTCAGTTTCTTTTTCCAGCATATCTTAAGTCCCTATATTGAACCCTCTCTTGAAGCCCTTGTGTCTGTTCAGTATCACAAAGTTTATCATGCATTTCCCAAGTTGCCCACCCGTTATCTGCTTTGCAGACGTCTTTTCAACCCTCTCACAAGAAGCAAATCTTATACTTTATTG
Organism: Struthidea cinerea; assembly: GCA_013397865.1. NCBI lineage: Eukaryota > Metazoa > Chordata > Aves > Passeriformes > Corcoracidae > Struthidea > Struthidea cinerea. The sequence goes on from VZTI01003277.1 coordinate 274,430, forward strand.
ACTCAGTATCTGTGTTTTGACTTGAATCTTCTACAGGCACTGAAGATTACAGATCCAAATTAAGTGGAGACTGCTTTGCAGATTTGGCTTGCCCTGAGAAATGTCGCTGTGAAGGGACCACAGTGGACTGCTCCAATCAGAAGCTCAACAAAATTCCTGATCACATCCCCCAGTACACAGCAGAGTTGTAAGTTGAACCCATAAGAAAGGATTATTTACTTATTAAAACAGTCAAATATAAAACCACAGCTTTACTTTTTTTGAACAGCAAAAATTAAAAGTAACCTCTGTAGTGCACTTCAAAGGACTAAATACATAAAATTTATTTATGCATTATTTCAATACCATGTAGCCTTAAAAACCATGGGTTTTTAAATAAATAAAGTAACTATTCTATGTTTCTGGTTCTTCAGGACCTGAGCAATCCACTTGGATTTTTTGAAAGGTAGTGGGGTTTATTTTACTTTTAGCTTTTAACTACAGGAGAGTGTAGGGCATCCCGTAACCAGAGGAGTCTGTCTTAAACAGTGCTACCTAGATGTTTAAACAGAGCTGATTGTTATGCAAAGCACACATTACGTTTGTCAGGCAGGAGACCAGAGGAAGATAAAGCAGACAAACAGGACAGAGTTGGGTTAAGAAGATGAGATAATAATATAATGAATTGGGCAGAGAAGAACTCAGAGATTATTACTTGCTTAATAAGTGACATATGGGAATGATTTGTAGGCATTATAACTGAAGTGGTCTTCGAGCAGGGAGTGAAAGATAAAATTAAGACAGCTTTACAAGGCTTCCCCATGTGCAAAGAATACTACAGAAGGGAATGCAGAGATGGTTGAAGGATTGGCAGAAAGGTAGATGAAAGTGGCTGTCATTGTAGAGCAAAGGTGGAAGGAAATAGCTGGTTCTCCTAGGAGATTCAGTTTAAAGAACAAGGCAAAATGTTGAGGGGAAAAAAAAGGGAGTTTGATTTGATATAGTAAAGCAGTATAGAGATGTGGAGACAAGAGTATTGTGATCAAGTTGTCACCCACAGGGGTGAGATGAGCAACAGGATGGCACATCTCTTAAAAGAGCAGTCTACAGCTGGCATCAAAGCAGCAGTATGGCAATGAGATATGAAATAATGAGACTATTGTTAAGAGTTTGAATACCTGGAGAGGAAAAGGGATTAAAAACTGAAATATTTTAGAAACACAGATGGAGACTTTTGTCTGTCTCTAAGCTGGGAGAATGAGTTGAACTTAGTGATGTTCTGTGCTGGTTTTGGCTAGGGTAGAGTTAATTTTCTTCACGGTGGATAGTATGGGCTTATGATTTGGATTTTGCTGAACACGGGACGGGGTTAATAATATAGAGATGTTTTTGTTATTGTTGAGCAGGGCTTACACAGAGCCAAGACCTTTTCTGCTTTTTGTGCTGGGGAGGAAGTTGGGTGTGCCTGGGAGGTTGAGAGGAGGCAGAGTGAGAACAGGTGACCCAAACTGACTGAAGGGCTATTCCAGATCATGTGACATTGTGCTCAGGATATAGAGGGAGGAAGAAGGTGGAAGGGGAGGACATTAGGAGTGATTGTGTTTGTCTTCACAAGACACTGTTACACGTGAAGGAGTCCTGCTCTCCTGGGGATTGCTGAACACCTGCCTGCACGTGGAGAGCAGTGAATTAATTTATTGTTTTTCTTTGCTTGTGTGCATGGCTTTTTCTTTTACTATTAAACTGTCTTTATCTCTACCCATGAGTTTTTTAGCTTTTACCCTTCTGGTTCTCTCCCCGATCCTGATGGCGGGGAGTGAGCGAGTGGCTGCGTTGAACATGGTGTCTTGCTGGGTTTAAACCACATGTTCTTATTACAAATCTGAAAATTACAATCAGAGAAAAAATTGATGCAGTCTTGGATGAAGGGAGATGTATTTCTCCACTGAAATCTATTTTATGTTATCTAATATTTTGAGATAAATTGTTTTAATTTAAAAATAAAAGCTGATGGAATAGATAACATGTTAAAGTGTGGGAGGAGATCATAAGGTAGTGGTTGTATAAATGATAGTTACTGAACCAGGAGATGAGAAATGGAGTTGTTGAAGTGACTAAGCATGCATTGCTTTGATTTTTAGGAGGAAACATGTTTAGTTGTCTCTTCTCTGAAGAAATAATAATCTTAATTTAGCATTTTAATTGGTTTTTTCATATTAATTTATTTACATGTGGAAGATGTCAGGTGTTTTCTTTCTGTAATTATGGTTCCTACCTGTTAAATTCAGAAGGAACAATTAAATAATCAAGCTTCATCTACTCTATATCCTAAACACTCGAATTTCAGTCAAGAATTTTTTTTTTTTTACTAAATGTTTGGTTACAGAACTTCTTTCAGAAAATATCCAGTCTTGTTTGAAGGTGTTAGTGGATTAAAAAATCCACCATTCCCCTGAGACTGTTACAGAAGGTAATTATTTCTTTTCACTTCTGTAAATTTTTTTTAAATGAGAACTTTTAGTTTGAGATGGAATCTACCACTCTTCAGTTTCCATCATGGCTTCCTTTATATTTTTTGCTGTTAAAGAGCCCTTTTCTTTCCAGCACTCTATCCAAGTAAGAGGGTGTTAAACTGTAACAAAGTCATTATTCAACCTTCTACAGTACTTGATAGGCTGTACGGATTGTTCTTCAAGCCATTTGATGTAATAAAAATTTCAACAGTCTTGCAAATATTCTGGAGAGGATAGAGAAATTGCTTCTTCATTTTTTTTACTTCTGCTAAAAATCCATTTGCTCAAGCCAAATACGCTCTTTTGGTGTTTGCCTCACTGATGCAAAAGTTACAGCTCTTTCTCTTGTTTCCTCCTGTTATTCCCGGTCTTTGATGCGTTGTCTTTGTTGTTCATCTTGGGACTTCCCAGTCTAGTTCTAGGACCATTCTTTGATTTCCAGTTCACAATATTTACTGGCATGTATGAGAATAGCAGCTAGTTTGCCTTCCTTTTTTTTCCCCCCACAAAATGTGATATAAAAGTACTTGTTAGAGTCAAATTACATTGATGCTTCTATAGGTGATGAGGACAGCTAGACTAATTTCTGCAGGGTGATGTTTGGAGCTGAATCTCAGCTTGGAAATGAAGATCAAAAGTAAGGAAAAAAGGTGTCCAAAGGTAGGCAACAAAGATGGTGAAGGGCCTTTGGGGGAAGCTGTATGAGGAGCAGCTGAGGTCACTTGGTCTGTTCAGCCTGGAGGAGACTGAGGGGAGACCTCATTGCAGTTACAACTTCCTCATGAGGGGAAGAGGAGTAGCGGGCGCTGATCTCTTCTCCCTTCCAGTGACAGGGCTAGGAGCTGGACCCAGTGATCCTTGTGAGTCTCTTCCAACTCTGCATGTTCTGTGATTCTCTAAAAAAAGTGTCCTTAGTGTAGATTGCAACAGTAATAATATCACAGGAAAAACCCCTTTTTCTTCAAAGTAGTTGTTTTAAAAAAAAAAAAATCTGAAAATATTAATGTTGTTCAAGGCAGATACTTAATTTTAAAAATTAAAAAAATCATAACTAAACCACCTGGTGTTCTAACTTCCCATTTTGTCGCTTGCTCACAGTCTTCCAGAAAAGCAGTGAAAGATCTGTCTAGTCTGCCAATTTGATGTAAAGTACAAGTCTGTAATTGCACCCCAGAAATAAAATATTTTTCAGGTAGCTTTCTAATATATAGGAAAATTCAGGAAGCATTTCAGAAATCATTCAAACCAAAGCCCCCAGGAGAAATGCTAAATAAGAAATAATTTCAGTCTTACATGTTGAAATTTTAAAGTGATTGTACAATAGATGATAACCTAATGAGGTAATTTTGGAAAGCATTAGTATCACTGCAGTATATTGTCTTCCAGAAAGGTTCAGCTATTGTTCAAAAACATGCAATGCCTTAGCCATTGTGTTACTAATACAGGAAAAAGCATCAAATATTCCAGACAAACAGAATGTGTAGACATCATCATCAAATGCCTCTGTTTGCTTTTTTAGTTTGAGAATGGTATTTCAGTACTTTGAATAAACCAGATAAATGTAATTTTAAGATAATTTTCTTGATCTAATGATTGACAGGTAACAACTATAGTTGCTGTCTTTACCAGTGAAGAGCACTGGGCTCAAAAAATAATATTAAGATGCAGAATGGAGATCCCATCACATCTGTAAACTTTCCAATCAAGAATTAAAATTCTACATATGAAATTAGATAGAACTATTTACCACCGGACATACAAGAGTGAGGAAAAAACAGCAAGTAGGTCAAGATAAAAGGATGTGGTTATCGTACATATTAAAGATGAAGAAGTGCTATTGGGCACTAATGCAAATTTCAGGATATAGGTATAGGAATGTAGCATGTAAATTATATGGAACTATCAGCTGGAATACTGTATTAAAGGCTTCACTTTTCAGGATGGATATAATTGCTCAGAAAGAAATTCAAGGAGAACAAGAATTGGGGAAAAGAAGACTGGAAAGGTTGAAGGCATTTGTGTGAAAGAAACTTGAGGGACAGACAAAGTAAATTACTTTTAATAGATAGAAGATTGTTGCAAAGAATAAATGATCAAATTGTTTGCCTTTTTCAATGGGGTTAGAAATGTTTGCAGTAGAGCAAGTATTATTAGAATCAGTAAATGTTTTCATTATCAAGTCATTCTTCTAGATGGTATAGAACTTGAAAAGTATTTGAAGACGTCAACATTTATAGAATGGTCAGTGCTTCTGTTGTTGATAGAGAGGGTAAAGAAAAGGCTGTTTAGAGTGAAGAAGTAATTTTGTTGATTGACAATGTGCAAGAATATTTTATATGTCCCACTAAAAATCACATTAAGTCATTCAGCTGATTTTAGAGATGATAGCATTTTCTGAAATTCGTGTTCCTTGTCATTTGGCGTGGTATATGAATGTTTTGTGTATATCCGAAAAACTTTTGTCTTCTTTCAGTTTGGTTCCATGTTGAAACTGTTGTACAACCATACCTTCAGATTTACAACCTTAATTTCCCTTCTGGCTATCAATGAGAATGAACTGGAGGGAAGGATGAACAAGCAGCTTTCTTTAATTTTCTAGGGTTTTTTTAAACTTCTTTTGCAATAAGACAATTCTGAAAAGCATTCTGGGTTTAGAATTATGCTGAATTCCATTTCACAGTGATCCCGTCAGTCATAGCTTCTCCTTCCTATTAAAATCTCTAAAGAAATATTGGACAGACTCCCTTCCTTAATAATATGGCTCCATTCGAGCATATAAAGAATCTAAGACTCTTAATTTTCATTTTCTTTCAAGAGAGGAAATAAGGAGTACTGGGTCAATGCAGGTAATTTTTGAAATATAGATGGTCCCCTAATCTAGCTGCTGTTAGAGATATACTGTACTGTAAGCCTTGATACCTGTGCAGGAAAGAGAAGTGCCCAGCTAGTATTTGTTGCTCACTGCATATCTTCTTACTGTGCTACATTTACTGCATTTACTGCTGCCTTAAGCAATATATAAGTGCCAGCTGTAGTGATATGAAGATAAAATCATCATGAGAGAAGTGTTTTGAAATTCATGGGAAGACCTATGCAGTGGGTTCCAGTCCCTATTCAAAAGAAGAGTAATTATTTCATTCTTGCAAATAGTATTCTGTGAGTACCTCCAGATGTCTGGCAGACTCCACCTGATATCCTTTAAAGAACAGAAGACTAATCTTCAGTGGTTTATATGTCCTTCTTAAAGACTTTTATTTATAAGTTGCCGTGGAATCCTTCCTTAGTTACATTTTTGTTTGAAAAATTAAAAACATCATCTTATATTCCTTTTCAGTTTCAGCTATATAAAATTTTGGGATCAGGTTTTGAAAATGTCTTACATATGCCTAAGTTCAACTAATGAGAATGTCGCTGTTACATGAGAATGTTCATTCACAGGAATTATCAAAATTAGAAATGTCACTATATAAGGAATTGTTCTTCAGCTACCAGTTAAACATCAACTATTCAGGGAAACCAGACTGAAAAGTTCACTTAATGTGGAACATTCTGTACCAATGCCTGAATAATTTTTTTTCTGAAATTTATGTAATTTCTTTTAGGCGACTAAATAACAACGAATTTTCAGTCCTGGAAGCTACTGGAATCTTTAAGAAACTTCCTCAGCTGCGTAAAATGTAAGTGCAACTTCAATGACCTTGTCTATTCAGATAGTGTATTAGCTCCTTGCTGTGTCTCTCCACCTTTCTTAGTTCTAATCTACAAAAGATTCAGTATATTCTAATCGAAAATCAAGAATGGGTTTAAATTAATCCCTGAGGTAGGTCAGAGTTGGCAGTTCTCTATGGGGCTTGGCACCGCCAGCAACCACTTCTCATGGTGTATAGCTCCAGCACCTTTGCGGCAGCATCCAGCCAGCTGGTCTGTTATGCAGCCACAGCAGGGAGCTCCCAGTATAAGCTGCTTAGAAAAGATTCCAGTAATCTTTTGTAACTTCCTGTATTACTCTCTAACCAGACAATTTTGCCTCTTTCAGCACATTAAGGACATGCCGTTGATTCTGTGCTTCATTAAACTGTCATTAAGTGAGGGGAATATCAAAATTAAAATGACCAAGAAAAAGTGGTTTGATAGGTCCTCCATGTAAGTCCATGTTAACAGTTAATGTTCTAAGAGGAGTTTATAATCTTGCCAGTTGCAGTTGTTTCTAAAAATAAGACTATGAAAAGCTTTTCTTTAGCTTATGTAAAAGATGTATTTGAGGGTAGATCATTTAGTTAGACTTTGTGACTCTGTGCTCAATTGTTTCAGGATTAAATCCAAACAAAAATAGTAAGTGAAGAAAAATGCAAGTGAAAATAGATTAGTCGTCACCAAGTGACTACCATTTGTAAGAGATCAGTCTAAATTATTAGTGATCAAAATCTTAATGGAGCAATAGTATTGCTTCAACTATTGTTAGCCTTAACCAGATCCTTGCTGGCATGATCACAATTAGTTATATATTTGTTACTGACTTTTTAGATAAAAAGATTTAAAAAATCCCAACAATGTAAAACCTCTCCACGTGAGTACACCTTGCCACTTTGAATTGGGCTGTGATACTTAGAAAAAAGAATGTAGGAATGTCTGGCACAACAGTGTTCTGGTGCTATACAGTAGGTACCCTGTTTTCTTCAATCTTCAAGAATCTCAGATTAGCACTTTTTACAACTACAGTGTACTTTACAAATATCAAGTATCAATATGAAGCATCAGTGTACAAGATGTCATTTATCAGGACCTGTAAAGCCTTTGACATGGTCCCCCCAACATCCTTCTCTCTAAATTGGTGAGAGATGGATTCGATGGGTGGGCTTAAATGGATAAGAAATTGTTTGGACAGCAGCATCTAGAGAGTAATGGTCTGTGACTCAGGGTCCCAACAGACATCAGTGACAAATGGTGTCCCTTAAGGATCTGTATTTAATGTCCTCATCAATGACATAGACAAAGTGATCAAGTGCACCCCCAGCAGATTTACAGATGACACCAAGCCGAATGGTGCTGTTGCCACACCTGAAGAACAGGATGCCATCCAGAGGGACCTGGACAAAGTCCAGGGGCAAGTGAGTCCTGGGAATCTCATGATGTGCAATAGACCAAGTGCAAGGTGCTGCACCTGGGTCCTGGAAACCCCAAGTATCAATATGGGCTTGGGGATGAACAGAAGAGACTTGGGGGTATTGGTTGACAAGAAGGTCAATATGACTGGGCAATGTGTGCTTGCAGTCCAGAAAGCCAAATGTGTCCTGGGCTACATCCAAAGCAGTGTGGGCACCAGGGTGAGGGAGGGGATTCTATCACTCTACTCCACTGTGATGAGCTGCATCCAGCTCTGGAGTCTGCAGCACAGGAAGGACATTGACCTGTTGGAGCAACTCCAGAGGATGCCACCAAAATTACTGGAGGAATGGAGCGCACATCTCCTACAAGGAAAGGCTGAGAGATTTGGAATTGGTCAGCCTGGAAGAGGGCTTCAGAGTGACCTAATTGTGGCCTTCCAGTACCCCAAGGGAGCCTACAAGAAAGATGGAGAGAGACTTTTTGCAAGGGCATGACAGAACAAGGAGGAATGAGTTTAAACTGAAAGAGGGTAGGTTTAGATTAGATATCAGAAAGAAATTCTTTACTGTGAGGGTGATGAGACACTGGAAAAAGTTGCCTGGAGAAGCTGTGGATGCCCCATCCCTGGAAGTATTCAGGGCCAGGTTGGATGAGTGTCTGAGCAACCTGGTATAGTGAAAGTTGTCGCTGCCTACAGCAGACTGATTGGAACTAGATAATATTTAAGGTCTTTTCCAACCCAAGACATTCTATGATTGCAAGATTCTAGAAAACAAATAAAATACTTCATGTGTCATACATGCACATGCATACACACACATTTATATGTATGTTAGATCTTCATATTTAACAATATTTCTTTTAAGCTGAGGAGGTGTTCAAGATAAAAGAAAAAAATTTGAATGTTAATCAGTCTTGGGGTACCTGTCTGTTGGAACTCCCAAAGGCTTTAGAATCTGGTTAATTTAAAAGGGAAAAAAAATTAAAAAGATAAATAAAAAGTTAACTATTTTAATAATACTGCTCCATAACTTTCTAATATAGTTATCAGTTGTTACAACATTCTTTCATTGAGAGAATAACACAGTGACTGCTTAAGCATCACTGGAAAGCAGTGAAGTACTAATGTTACAGAGACACCAATATGAGTGAATTCTATATTTTTGTGACGTTCATATTTCTTTTGGAGGTTCAAAATAGGTGCAAAGATATTTCTGCACAGACGACATTGAAAAATTAAGGCCTAAATATTTCATTAATTGGATGCTTCATCAGCAACAAAGCATGTGTATGCACTGCAACATTGATTAGCTATGTAACATTAATCTTTAAAATATGTATGTGAAGTGGGTGAAGTAGTATCCCTGTTACAGCATGAACAAAAAAGATTTTAGGAAACTAAGGGCTTGACATGGACAAGCCATCTGAGATTAGAAATAATTCGTTTCTTTCTCCCAGTCTTCTGCAGCACCTTGCAGACTGAACAGCTCCACCATGAAACTAAATGAAAGCGGTGATTGTGGATGTTGTCTGCTTAGACTTTAGCTAAGCCTTTGACACCATTTCCCACAGCATTCTCTAGGATAAATTGGTTGTTCATGGCTTGGATGGATGTATACCTCACTGGGTAAAAGAATGGCTGGATGGTTGGGCCCAGAGGGTGGTGAATGAAGTTAAATCCAGTCAGCAGACAGTCACAAGTGGTGTTCCCTAGGGCTCAGTATCAGGGCCAGTTGTGTTTAATACCTGTATCAATTACCTGGATGAGAGTATTAAATTCACTCTCTGCAAGTTTGCAGATGATACCATGTTGGGCGGGAGTGTTGATCTGCTGGAGGGCAGGAAGGCTCTGCAGAGGGATCTGGACTGGCTGGATAGATGGGCCAAGGCCAACGGTATGAGGTTCAGCAAGTCCAAGTGCCAGGTCCTGCGCTGTCACAACATCCGCATGCAGTGCTGCAGACTTGGGGATGAGTAGCTGGAAAGCTGCCCAACAGAAAAGGACCTGGAGATGCTGGTTGACAGCCAGGTGAACATGAACCAGTGTGTGCCCAGGTGGCCAAGAAGACAAATGGCACCTGGCCTGTATCAGCAATACAGTGTGGCCAGCAGGACCAGGGCAGTGATGGTCCCTCAGTGCTTGGCGCTTGTGGCAGTGGTTGTTCCCCAGTGCTTAGCACTGGCAAGGCCACATCTTGAATACTTCGTTCAGTTTTGGATCCCTCCCTACCAAAAGGACATTGAGGTGTTGGAAGGAGTCCAGAGAAGGGTAACAAAGCTGCTGGAGGGTATGGAGCCCAAGTGTGATGGAGGAGCAGTGTACGAAATGGGTTGTTTAGCCTAGCGAAATGGAAACTCAGTGGGGACTTTTCACTCTTTACAACTATCTGAAAGGAGGTTGTAGTGAGGTGGGGGTTGTCCTTTTCTCCCAGATGAGATGTGACAAAATGAGAGGAAATGATATCAAGTTGCAGCAGAGGAGGTTTAGTTTGGTTTCTCCATGGAAAGGGCTGTCAAGGAGTGGAACAGGCCACCCAGGGAAGAGGTGGACTTGCCATCCCTGGAGGAATTTAAAAGGTTTAGAGATACATTTTTGTAAGGGACTTGGCAGTGCTGGATTAAATGCTTGGACTTGATGATATTAAAGATCCTATCCAACCTAACTGATTCCATGATCGTATCCTTCCTCACTGGCAAGTTGTAGGTTGCATTTCAGCTGAAGTTGTAGGTTGCACTTCAGTTGTGGGTTCTATTTCAGGTTAGAGGGAGTAATCAGCACTAAAGATTAAGCCACAAGTTCTTGAGTTTTTTTCTAACAAAGAGTATCTTTCTTCTTTTGAATGATTTAAACACTGTTCTAGAAATTGCATCAAATAATGTTTGATTTTCTTCCCAATACCATTAATTCCATCAAATAGTCTTTAGCTTTATTTCTATGCACTTTGTCTCAGAGAGTTTTTAAGACCTTTTTAAAAAATCGCTAGTGTATTATAACACTGTTTAATGTGTAGCTATGTACTTCTGTAATATGTGTAAATAATGGTATGAAACAAAACAAAGGGAGACTAACATGAAAATATCTAAGAAAATGTGTGGTGTTGCGTATGCATGTTTTTGCGTATATATAGTACAGAACCTACACATTTGGGATGTAATTTCCATATTTCAACTAAAATTGTAAATACTAAATATTTTTGCAATATTTTAGGTCATTTTCCCCAAATTTTGATCCGCTTTGCATGTAAATTGCAGATAAATGAACTATCTTGTTTATAAACCCTCCCTTCTAACTAATGTCATAAATTATTAACATTTCATGTACTGTTTACATTCACACATTTCCTTTACATATGTTGCTGTTTATACTGCTTTCCTATATTTGTCTATCAAGCCAAAATAAATCAGAGAGGTTAGTTGTGCTGAACTCATACAGTATAATTTTGTTATTAAATTCGTCTAAAAGTGCTACAGAGGCTGGAGACCTGAAAAAATATAGTTAGTGATAAGATTCAAAATTAGAAAAATATGTTCTTGTGGGACTGCAGCATGGATTGGGTAATTGCCATTATTTAAAAACATCTTCCAAAGATTACTTTAAAAATCTTTGCTTCTTTAATTAGAAGGGCATTCAATTTTTTTTTACTGGTTTGAAGTTGAATGGTATATTTAAATTTTGTGCTTTTACACAATAACTTGGCTGTTACATCAAGATTGCATTTGATGATCTTGGAGGTCTTTTCCAACCTTAGTGGAAAACTAAGATTCTGTCTTGAAATTTATGCAGTCTGCAGCATTTAACAGTTAATTGAGGATATTTATAAAAGAAAATCCTCTCAGTTCTTCTCTGTTTGTGTTTATGCGTAATAGAAACCTGAGCAATAACAAGATTACAGATATAGAAGAAGGAGCATTTGATGGAGCCTCTGGTGTGAATGAACTCTTGCTCACAAGCAACCGCTTGGAAAGTGTTCAACACAAAATGTTCAAAGGACTAGAAAGTCTCAAAACACTGTAAGTATATTTATTTCAGTGGTTTTATTCTTCTTTTCTCACAGGTATTTTTGAGAATATTATTGTATCTGTCCTAAAAAAAAATTATTTTGGAGAATTAGCTATGGATTATTCAAGCATATTTTAGGTTTTGTTCCTATTTTACAAGAAGCTATACATTATAATTATTTATTAATTATTAATTATGGGTATAATGAGTCCTTTAAAGCAATGAAGCAGTTGAGAATGGGTAAACATCCAACTTCAGAAATGAAAATGGGACTAATCATCAAAGTAACAGAATTTTGCACGGGAATTACACATTTTACGTAATGGAGTCTGATTCATTTCAGCTCAACCATTACTGGGAATTTTGCTGGAGGAAGAAATTGTTCTAGTGTGTATTGAAATGTGGGAAATAATTCTCTCCTAAGTAATTTTTCTGTCATTTCAACAGTGAAGGCAAGATTAAAAGCACTATAGCTTGAACTAATTTCATTCTTTCCATGAAGCAGTTTAGTTCTTTCCACTCAAAAAAGATGTTTATACAGCCTACAGCATCTTGGCCTTCTTCAGAGAGCCTGTCCACCTGATCTGTAGGCCAAAGCCAAGATTAAATGGTCTTTGGGGTTTCGGCTGTCCACAGACATTAGGTATTTTAAGTAAAGCACGTGTACAGTCTCTAACCTTGCAGTTAAAGCTGCTTAAATTGTTTAAAGCAGCTAGTCCTCGACAAGACCATGGGGGAAAATTACCATCTTTTGGTGGACAGAGAGGAGAACAACAGACTTCAAAGCTCTTAAGTTTTATAGAAATTGGAGAGATTTTTGAATAGCTTAGGATTCTGAAATTTTTACTGTCTTAGAGTCATGCTGAAGAGGAGTCAGGGTAGCCTGATTTCATTTGAATGAAATGCTTCTGAATGCAGTAGAAGTGGTTTCTGGAATTTGTCCTAAGAAAAATGAAGTGAAAGGTGCCTGTAGAGGAGGTCAGCTGGTACAAGCCTCCGCTCTATGTAAATAGCAGTTCTGGAGTCATCAGCCTTGGAAACATGAAGAGAGGGCTGCTGTGTTTCTCTGATTTGGGGAATTTCAATCAGTTTATTTTCTTGTCAGTTAAAAATTCATAATTACTGCTTCTCGTGTTGAAAGAACACGAAAAAACCACAAATTCCTAGGGGAAACTGGAGTAGGTTGCCAAAGAGGTTGTGGGGTCTCGTCTGGAGATACTCAGAAGCTACCTGAATACAATCCTGAGTAACTCTCTAGGGAAAAGCTCTAGGGAACCCTGCTTGAGCAGGGAGGTTGGACCAGATGATCTCCAGTGGTCCTTTCCGACCTTACCCATTCTGTAATTCTGTGAAACACATCTTGCCTCTGTGAAACCTACCCATCTTTCTGTCTTCCAGCCTGCTCCACACACATTGCACTCAGTCTCTTCAGTGGAGGTGACAAGCAGCACAGGGGTCACTGCACTGGTGGTCCCTTCACTGGCAGCAGCCTCTTTGGAGTCATACCTCTTGGTCCTCACTCCAGCAGCCACTTCAGCCCTGGTCCTTGCCCAGGCTAAGCTGAAAAATGCTGATCCTTCTTTCTCAGGATGCTGAGGAGCAACAGGGTGAGCTGTGTGGGAAACGACAGCTTCACAGGGCTGAGTTCTGTCCGCCTGCTCTCACTGTATGACAACCAGATCACCACTGTGGCACCCGGCTCCTTCGACACGCTGCATTCGCTCTCTACACTGTAAGTCACGTTCATCTTTTACCGTAACCATATTTAATTCTCTGACCTTTGGGGGGCATTTCCCTTAATACTTTGATGTGTAATTTCACAGCACATGGTAAAGTTCAGGGATAAAAAGACTTCATAGAGGCAGTTTTGAGAAATTTTATTTTCTGGACCATCTTGGGCACATGAAGAGTATGTTTTCATACTGTGCCCTTTGGTACAGTGTTAGACTGGTTTCCAGAAGTGTCTGAGAAGGCAGGAAAAACATCCTTCTCACTCCCCTTGTGGAAGCCCACTCATCTTAACCAGGGTAGAAAGCCACATTTTGAGTAGACAGCACACAATCACAGCTGGTTAGATTACCATGTTGTCTGTCCTTCTGCCCTGTGCCACCCAGTTACCAGCTTGAGTTTCCTTGGCCTGCTGAGAATCTTAATTCATATGTGTTTAATAATGAGGCTTCAGTCTCATTTTCTATAAAAATAAGCATCTTTTTTTCTTTAAATATTATGTAATTAAAGGGAAGTGAAGAGAGTAAGAAAAGCTGCCACTCAATTTCATGAAGAAATGCTGGTTCTAGATAGCATCATTCAGGAAAGAACTTAATCCCCTGTTTACATGCAAAGTGACACTTTGCACCCAGTTACTAATTTTGCGTATTAAGGATGACATATTTATAAATAATGGAATTGCCGATAGGTTTGTGGTGAAATAAGGAGATGCCAAAAGTACTGAGGTTTTTAGAAGTAAATTCATTTTTGTAACTGGCATGTAGTTAACTTAGCTGTCACTTCAGATAGGAAACTTATTCTCTGGAGCAAATAAAAGATGGAAATCTTGAGATGATAAATTAATGAAATAGCTGTTGTCAGGTTAAAGCTAATAATGTAAAGTAATCAGCCTCCATCTCTATATGAAATTATTGCATTATTGGTACAGAGTGGCTTGACATAAAGTCAGGTCTTTGACAATTTTAAATTATTTCTGAACAAGTTGTATCAAGATTCACTACACAGAGCCTAAATTACACCTTTCACCTATGGTTTACATGCAGTATTGTTTGAAGAACAGTGTGTAAGGTATGCTTGTTTGAAAATAGAAGTAGAATCCTTAGGATGAAAGGATGGTGTCATCTGAGATAAACTTCTCTGTGGTTCTCAGAAACCTCTTGGCCAATCCCTTCAACTGCAACTGCCATCTCGCATGGCTTGGAGACTGGCTAAGGAAGAAACGCATTGTGACAGGGAACCCTCGCTGCCAAAAACCCTACTTCCTCAAAGAGATTCCTATCCAGGATGTGGCAATTCAGGATTTTACATGCGATGATGGTAAGAAAATCAATATTTGAACCTTTTATAATTTCAGCTTTCATATAGACAGCTGCATGACTCCCATAGATCCCAAAGTATTGCACTTTAAAGGCCTTCATGCTCAGTTTCTATGTCAGTTTAAAAATTTTCCACCCATTTTTGGATGATCAGCAAGCACAGGCTGTTGTACATATGCCTTCAAAAGTTTTTCTTGCCTATGTTCTGTACTGTAATTAATAATTTAGAAATAGTATAAAAAAATTGATCAAGTGTTATAGTACAGATGAGAACATTTTCAAACACCAATGCTTGAATCAAGCACACTTTCAGGTTACTTGATCAAATAACATGACATTTTATAGCTTGTGGCTTCATTAACTCTTAGTTAAAAGAAATACTGCTATCTTGTATCTCTCACATATACTTCCATTTACTGCATTATTGATTTGTCAATTTTCAAGGCTGTATCTTTTTTTAAAGAGGCTGTTTTTAATACTTTGTTAATTTTATTGTCTTTCATTTCAGCATTTATTCTTTCTTTAATGATTTTTTTTTTCATATAATAACATTCTTACCTAGTAACACAGCATTGTACTAAGTAAAGCATCACCTGAAATGTAAATTCTTGGAGTTATGGTTTGCATAGATGATGTAATTTTTTTCCCTACCTCAAGATATTATAATGTAGAAATATCATGTTGGCTTAAAGAAAATCCAGGTGGGCTGTTATTGCTAATACTGAAGTGACATTTATTAGCAATGTTAGCATCTGTTTGTTTTTATTAACCAGGAAATGATGACAATAGCTGCTCTCCCCTGGCCCGCTGCCCTGCAGAATGTACTTGTCTGGACACAGTAGTTCGCTGCAGCAACAAAGGTCTGAAAGCTTTGCCTAAAGGCATCCCAAAAGATGTAACTGAACTGTAAGTGGCACACTTATTTTCCCTTTTATAAAAATTAATGTCAGATTTTTATTGTCAGAGTCAAGAATGAGGGGAAAATAAAATGAAGAATTTAATTTAATAGATTAGTTGAAATTTGTTAATCCTCTGCTTTATAAAGACTTTCACATTATCTTGAGAAACTTGAGGTTAAGTTTGAATTAGCAATGCTTCCTAAGTCCCAAGCCACTCTTAAGAGCTATCTGTTACTGAAAAGCTTTAAAAATATATGTATATAAAATTGTAATCAGTGTCAGAATTTATATCCCCAGCACTGAACCATTGTATAACTGCATGTACATGATATGTTACGATGGGTTAAATTAGGGGCAACAGTGAATCTGATTAAACTCTGGTCACTGGTTAGGAAGGAATGAAGTTCAATTATACAAGAAAGCAAAAAGAAAACAATAATATGAATGTGTTTTCATAATGAACACGTTTATTATACTTCTAAATCAATACTTTTTACCTCTAAATCAAGCACCTTAATCCTCTGAATCAATGGCCTTCATCTCTGTCAGGGAGTTAAAAACACCTGGACAATGGCTTTATGGTACTAACGGAGTGGACTGGGAAGGGTGCTCTCCTGGTTTTGTTGCATGTTAATAAGAGGTCTTGTGAATAAAGTGGCATCTGGTGTCTGTGTTGGCCACAGTGGTCATAAAGCAGTCGAGTTTAAAATCTCTGTTGACAGGAGGGAAAGTGCCAGCAAAACTTCAACTCTGGATATGAGGAGAGCAGACTTCAGGCTGCTCAGAGAACTAGTAGGATCTCCATGGGAAATGCTTTGGAAGGTACTGAGGTACCAGTGCTGGTCACTTTTCAAGGTTTACCTGTTAAGAGCTAAAAAGCAAGCAATTCGAAAATGTCGGAAGTCAAGCAGGTGAGGCTGAAGGCCAGCTCGGCTAAGTAGGGATCTTCTGGAGCTAAGGCAAAAAAGTAAAGTGTACATCCAGTGGAACCAAGTTCGGGTGACGTGGGAGGAATACAGAGGCGCTGCTCATCAGTGTAGGAAGAAAATTGGCCCAATTAGAGTTGAAGCTGGCCAGTACTGCTGGGGACAATAGACAGAGCTTTTTAAAATATCTTAAGAGCAAAAGGCAGTCCAGAAATAACACTGGTTCATTTTTTGATGAATATGGTCACCTCACAAACGGGGACATAGACAAAGCAGAGATGTTTAATGCTTGCTTCACTTCGGCCTTCAATACCAATGATTGGCTCTGAGGGTCCCAATGCCCTGAGCTGGAGGACCATGGCTGCGAGAATGATTAACTCCCAGCCAACCCCAAACTTGCACAGGATTTGCTGCTCCTGCTGGCCTTCTCTAAGTCTATGGGGCCTGATGAAATTCATCCAAAAGTACTCAAAGAGAAGGCTGTCATTGCGAGACCTCTCTCAATGATTTCTGTATGTTCTTGGTAATCTGGAGAGGTCCCAGTCAACTGGAAGCTGGAGAATGTCCCAGTTTTTGAGAAGGGTGAGAGGGTTGACCCTGGTAACTACAAACCAGTCAGTTTCACTTCAGCATGAAGTAAAATTATGGCAAAGAAAGATATTTTTTTTGAGAGGGTGGTCAGACACTGGAACAGGCTCCCCAGGGAAGTGATCACAGCACCAAGCCTACCGGAGTCCAAGCGTTTGGACAATGCTCTCAGGCACATGGTGTTACTCTAGGGGCTGTCCCGTGCAGGGCCGGGAGTTGGACTCAGTCCTGGGGTGCACTAGAAAAAGTGTAACCAGCAGGTCAAAGAAGGTGGTCCTCCTTCCCTATTCAACCCTTATGAGGCCACTTCCAGAGTATTGTGTTCAGTTCTGGTCTCCACAGTTCAAGAAAGACAAGGAGTTACTGGAGAGGGTCCAGTGGAGGCCAAAAAGATGATTAGAGGCTGAGAATCTCTCCTGTGAGGAGGGACTGTGGGAGCTGGGCCTGGTTAGTCTGGAGAAGACTAAGGGGATGCCATCAGTACATACAAATATCTCAAAGGATGGTGTCAACAGGATGGTGCCAGACTCTTTTCTGTGGTGCCCAGCAACAGGACAAGGAGTAATGTCCATAAACTAAGCCACAAGAAGCTTCACCTCAACATGCGGAAGAACTTCTTTACATTGAGGGTGTTAGACCACTGGAAAGGCTGCCCAGGGAGGTTGTGGAGTCTCCCCCTCTGGAGCCATTCAAAACTTAACTGGATGTGTTCCTGTGTCACCTGCTCTAGGTGACCCTGCCTTGGCAGGGGGGTTGGACAGGATGATCGCCAGAGGTCCATTCCAATCCTAATGATTCTGTGATTTTGTGACACTTCCAACTCAGGATATTCTGTGATGCAGAGATTATGATAGTTTTGTGATATTTCAAAAATATTGGTTTTAATAGTATGTCTTCCTTTTCACAGAGGCAGTTTTATAAAATCTGGGATATTTTATTAATCTCTTGATACATTTTTTCTATGAGAAAAATTGTTAAGATTGCATTTTATTAAAGATACAATTTGAATATGCAGGTGGACAGTAATATAGATACAAAAAGGAGCTTGCTACCTCATGTATTGTTTGAAGATATTAACAGAATAAGCTACTCATAAGACTATATGAGCAAATTTTTATGCATTATGAAAGGGAAAATATGAACCTAAAAATTGAGATATTAATTTATTTTGATTCTCGATCAGGTAGGTCACAATATTGAAAAAAATAGAAATTATTTATGAGAAAAAATGTTGGTTTGTGTTACATATGACAAGTATTTAATAATGTTTCATAATGCCTGGTTAATACAGTGCTTTTTCCAGAAAACAGCATAACTACGTTTCGTAAGTCACTAAAAAATTTTACTGTTTTACAGTTTGGTACTGTATAGAAGATTCCGAGATGTCCATCATTAGTCTGGTGCTTAATAGCATCCAAAAGTCTTTAGCCATTAATAAATTAAAATTATTAAGAACTCAAATTAGCACACAGGTATATAAAACTATAACTTCATTAAGTTTTGGGTTTGGTATTTTGGGTTTTTTTCCCCAAAGAGAAGATGACTTTCTTGAATATAGTCTGGTATAAACACAATTTGACAGTATAAGGTCATCAATGCAATGTAAAACAAAGCAGCTAAAGAGAGATACTTTTGGAATTGCAAGTGGAACCCTGTGACTGAAAAACCATTTGTGTGCAATTTTGTATGCTTTAGTTGGTGTCTAAGCATGCAATTTGGCATATTTTTCAAAAGGATAATGCAGGTGGTTCCTGTTAACAGTTGCATACTGATTGATTCTTCTTGCTCTTTAGCATGCATGGCTCTTCTAATATGTACTCTTCACGTGTTTTATAAAATATCTTAATAGTTGCTTCATTTGAACAAGGAGGAATTTTTATCAGACAAGTGGATACTTGCAGTACTTCAGTTCTAATGAAGCTTAATAATATAATCTAATTTATCTGTTGATAAAAGAATTTCCTCAGAATAGTTACTTCTTCAAAAATTTTAAAAGTTGGTTTGGTTTTTTTAATAATTAATTATATGAGCCCATGCTCTATTCACCACCATTAACACAGTGTAAGTATAAAGCTTGTTGAGATACATTTTGGATTTGGCAAGCAGCCCTAGAAAGGCGTGGTCCAAGGAAAAAAAAAAGAAAGAAAGACAGCCTTTTGATTAGATGTAGATGGTTATTTCGTGAAGTTTAACTGTGTTTCAGCTCATCCATTTAGTAAAGACAAAAGTTTCCACAGATGCTACAGCATACATAAAGACATAAAGCCCAAAATAAAACGAAAAACGTCTCTATCAAAGACTGCTTTTAGCTCAAGCTTGTTGCAAGTATTTGGATAGCAAAAATACCTTCCTTGTATAGGGATAATGAGGGTGTAGTTTCCACTTGAGTTCCAGGAAACATAATACCACCATCAGCAAAGTCATTTGCCCCAGCTGAGAAACTAAAGACCTTTAATCTTCTTGCCACTATCTGCTTCATTTCAAATCATCAGGTAAATTCAGCACTTCTTATCATCTC
The DNA here is from genome assembly GCA_013397865.1 of Struthidea cinerea. Lineage (NCBI taxonomy): Eukaryota > Metazoa > Chordata > Aves > Passeriformes > Corcoracidae > Struthidea > Struthidea cinerea. Next base: position 294,003 of record VZTI01003277.1, read on the forward strand.
TAAGCTACTTGCCCTGGTTACATGAAGAACCCCTCCACTTGTACCTTGTTATGTCTGGCTGCACACTGGAAGCTATTTAGGCAAGGCTTGTTACTTTTCTCCGCCTGTAACGCAGGTGCTGGTACAATTTGATGTCTCTGTACCCATTAACTCTAAGGATGAGAAGGTCTCTTACTGAGAATTATGAGCATGGAAGAAGAGTGAGCAATGTAATACAGGAGCTGTGAACCTGCCGAGAGGGGGGAAAAAAATCTAACTTTCTGGTGAAGGGTAATTGATTACTGTCTTCAGTCCCTAACATGCCTCATAGGAATAGGATTGTAGCATGTGATGTATCATGAAATATACAGGGATAAATTAAGGAAGGTGACCTGAACCACAGGCACAACAAATGAATTTGCTATTAGAGCTAAAACCAGACCTTGCTGTTCGTACTGTAAAGGACTACCTCTGCAATATCAGAGTCTGTTTCTATTTATGGTAGCTAAAAATCCACACTCAGTGTGATTTGCAGAAGTCAGATTTACCTTTCCTCTGTAGGCATGTGGGAAATGGAGATAATAAAGACCTCATTTTGCAGAGTTGTTATGAAATAATAGAAACTATAGCGCAAGAGATGATTTTTACTATGTTACTTCATAATATGCATTCTGTATGATACAGTAGCATTTGGTTCTTAGGCTGCAATCTTCAGTTGTGTCTCCGAAAACCAAAATTTGTGAGCATGTTTTCTTATAAAATGGAAATAGTATGCATTCATTTGCTATTAACTTTACTGTAGGATTCTGAGATCAGTGGATGAAGATGCTACTATGCTATTTTAATGAAATACATAAGGCTCTTTGTTTTGTTTTTCTGGTTTAGATATTTGGATGGAAATCAGTTTACCCTTGTTCCAAAAGAGCTTTCCAACTACAAGCATTTAACACTCATGTAAGTAGTTTTGAAGCAATGTTCTTTACTGGAATTAAAACCTAAACAAAACAGCTTACTCAATTATACCAGAATTTATTTATAAGAAAAAGCCTGTAAAATGTATCATATCTTTCAGCCAATACCCAACCATATTTTATAACTGAGGATATTTTATTCTACTTATCACATCCTACATATAATATACTCAGTCACATTTTATGAGCATGGGTATTTATTCCGGTGATTACATCACAAAATAAATAAGCAAAAATTATAGTTGACCTCAAAAGAGACGTAAGATCTTATAAAGTCAGGGTAATTGTTTCTCCCACAATGTATGGTTTTCATTGTGTATGGACACAGGGAGAGAGCTTGTCTAAAACGCCCTGCTGCCAACTCTATTGCTGACTCACTTTGTGATTTCTGGCAAAACCCTGGTTACTCTAATATTTATTACCTCTACCTCATGAATGGTTTGAATATTATTTCCGTACCTTTTAAGTGTACAGTGAGAAAAACTGGAAGACTGTAGATGTAAATGGCTGTAATTCCAGCTGTAATTCCATGGTCTTTGTTAGGACTATAAAAATTTATACCAGCTGAGGCTGAACTGTGTTACATTCTGAAAGCAGTTTGTGGGTTCATTGTAATCAGAATGAAAAGTGGAGGGGAGTAACAGAATCTCTTAAATTTCATTTTTCACTGGGTTTAGAGCAATTCAAAAACAAGAGCTTGGTTTCCTTTATTTATCTCATGTTAAACAAAAGAAGCCACAGCCACAAATTTAAAAAAAAAAACATACTTTCAAAACTTTTTGTATTTTTCAAATAACATCAGGAAAAAAAACCTTGCAATATTTTCAAGTCCATCCAGTGTACAACTTGTGGGAAATCTTTGTGAATTTGTTAGGGAAGTTATGAATAGATGAACAGTAAATAGAATGCAAATGAGTATTAACAGTCTCCATTTATCAGACCTGCAGGGCACATTATTTTAAACTCTTCTGTACATTTACTCATACTGCTGTTACGTAGTTGGGAATGTTCCTCAGCTGTGTTTGGAAAAAGAAACCACTATTCATAGTCCTGTGGCCAAACAAAGAATTACATACGAATCTCCTGAGTTCCCAATTAACATGGAAACTTGTTTATTTTTAACTTTTTCTTTCTCTTTTGAATATATTGCTCTGTTATACTTGCCTTATGTGTTTATTATGAGTCAGTCATCTTACATGCTTTCATGAAAATTTCAAGTGGGGAAATATGTATATTGCATAGCTATTCAACAGTGATCTTCAGTTAACATATCAAGGTTCCCTCAGAAACAAAGGCACTATTTCACCACAAAATACATGAAACAATAGTTAAGTAGTCAACATAAAATGAAAAGTAAAGCACAATATGAGAACAAAGAACAGAGAGTATTCACATTTAATGCAGCATCTTTGAAGCTACCAGCATACCACTCCAGCTTCCGTCATATTTAAGAACTTATTCATGAGAATATTGAACAAAGAGGACCTTAAGGCTTTGTCTGTAAATCTTAGATAGAGTTCTTTATAATAATAGCTCTGGGCTTTGATGTCTTCCGCATATAAGTGTTAAGTAGAGTATTAAATGATATTTACTTAGCTGTCATTAGGGACGTGACTAGAATGACTTTCCCTTTAAAAAAAAAATCGCTTTCATTTTTGTGCTTGAGTTTATGAAGGATTGCATTATTAACTTGTTAGCATGATGAACGTTGCTGTTGTATTAGAATGCATTGCACTGCTTTTTCATCTGTGTTGAAATGAGAATGCTTTTTATTGATCAAGCTAAACACTTGCTGGGCTTGTACATGGCATGTGAAAATAAAAACAGGTGCTGCTTTAAATAGTTATATCAATGATGATACTACTTCTACTAATGAAAATATATCTGTCATTTTAACTTACAGTGTTTTGGGACTGGGGCAGTCATTTTAAGGTCTGAATTTCTGAATTTATTTTTTAGAGATTTAAGTAACAACAGAATCAGCACTCTTTCTAATCAGAGCTTCAGCAACATGACTCAGCTGCTCACCTTGTAAGTTTAAACGTGTAACAGTGACTCTTTGGAAGCATTACAATGGGGGTTTTTGTCTTGGAAAGAAAGGGCATTTGGTTGATATTAAAATTTGCTTGTTTTGGAGGCTGTAAAATAACTTGTTTCCTAACTAGCTATGTGTGCAAAAGCTGATTTTGGTCATGCTCTGCATAGTTTACTGAATGACTGATACACTTGCTGACAGCATTTTATATATTTTCAGAATTCTTAGTTACAACCGCCTAAGATGTATCCCTGCACAGACTTTCGATGGGTTGAAATCACTTAGGTTGTTGTAAGTATTATTTTTTTAATCATTGCTGTTTTCCATAATTTTTATTTGTGTACAGAAAATAGCAGAAGCATAGGAAGTTAGCAGATTTTAAAACCTATCAAATATTTGAGAAGTGATAATTATGTAGCCTTAAAAACTAAGTGGCTTCATTCTGGGGAAGTACCATCTCAAAATGCTGCACAAGAAGTGACCTGATGCTGGAGAACATTTTATATACAGACATGCACTTTCTACTTTTCTGATTTTTAATGTCAGCTGTATTTCTTTTTTTTGTGTTACGTTCTTCCTTGTTATAAGCATTAAAGTCTAGCAAAAATGCCATATGCATGCCATATTCAGTATATATGAGGGGGGTTTGCAGTTGAATTTTGAATATTTTTATTCCAACAGTAAATTTCTTTCTGTCTTGTTTCATTTAATGTGGGAGTATTTCCAAAACCATGACATCATGGTTAAGTATTGAAAATCAATAACTTTACTTTTTGGTTGCATGAAAACTTTCCATTTTACCACTAGGAAAAACATGGTTGACAGGGCACAAAAATGGACAAAAGAAAATAAAGAACAGTCATTCTCACTTACAGCTTCACTTTGTCATTAAGGAAAAAGCCTGCAAAAATTCCTTTTCAAACATCCACAGCAGAACATGTAATTTTGGCCTCCGTTTGGGTAATTTATAACCATGTAAATATTTGGTTGGATTAAATACCTCAAGCATGGCATTATTTAAGTGTGCTTTCATAACTTCAATTATTCAATATAAATATAGATAATTTCAAGAACCATAATTCTATATGTGTTAGATATTCATGTAACTGAATGAATTTATAGAAAAGGAGAGATACTTTTCACAGAATCACAGAATAAGCTGAGTTGGAAGGGACCCACAAGGATCATTGAGTCCAACTCCCGGCCCTGCACAGCACCATCCCCAAGAGTCACACCATGTGCCTGGGAGTTGCAAATTGTCCAAATGCTTCTTGAATTCTGTCAGGGTTGGTGCTGTGACCACTTCAGTGGGGAACCTGTTCAAGTGCCCAGCCACTCTCTGGATGAAGAACCTTTCACCAATATCCAGCCTAAACCTCCCCTAACTCTGCTTCAGGCCATTCCCTTGGGTCCTGTCGCTGGTCACCAGGGAGAAGAGATCAGTGCCTGCCCCTCCTCTTGCCCTCATGAGGAAGCTGTAACTGCAGTGAGATCTCTCTTCTCTCCTTCAGGCTGAACAGACCAATTGACCTCAGTCACTCCTCTTACGGCTTCCCCTCAAGGCCCTTCACCACCATCATTAGTCTCCTTTGGACACTCTCTAATAGTTCAAAGTCTTTCTTATTTTGGCACCCAAAACTGTCCCCAGCACTCGAGGTGAGGCTGCCCCAGCACAGAGCAGAGTGGGACAATCCCCTCCCTTGCCCGGCTGGCGATGCTGTGCCTGATGCCCCCCAGGACGGGGTTGGCCCTCCTGGCTGCCAGGACACTGCTGACTCATGTTCAGCTTTCCATGACCAGGACCCCCAGGTCCCTTTCTGTGGCGCTTCTTTTCAGCACCTCATTCCCCAGTCTGTCCTACATCCAGGATTGCCCCATCCCAGGCACAGAATCCAGCACCTGCCCTTGTTGAGCTTCATATGATTGGTGAAAACAACAGGTTTTCTGCAAAAGAAATATCACTACTCCCAGTAGTGATGCTTATGGAAATCTTTCATTCTCTACCTCTGCTATCAAATTCAGACAAAAATGTTAATACTTTTATTAACAGTCAATGCCTGTATGTTCTGTGCATCCATAAAAGATTAAAAAGAACATATGAACATAATTAATGCAAATTTCAGGGAGCTGCTGAAAAAAATCAGAAACTCTTCTGCTATCTGCTATCTCTAAATCGAATCATTACTTCGCAGAAGTGTGCCTACTTTTATCAACATGTATTTTTCAATTTTAAAATAATCACAGTATTTACATTTCTTATGAAAATCCAGATGCAAAAAATCAAATAACAAGTAGGCTGCCAGGTAGAGCTTACCAAAAAAAGAAAAAAAAAAGCCACAAACAATTGGAAACACTGAGGAACTGGAAGAAAAAAAAATGTGAAAAGCTGAAAACTGTTGAAAGAAGATGAAATTTGCCAAGTTAAGCTGATGATTTTTATGCATTGATATTATTGTGTTTATTTCCTCTTTAAGGTCTTTACATGGCAATGATATTTCTGTTGTTCCTGAAGGAGCCTTTAATGATCTTTCAGCATTATCACACCTGTGAGTATTCTGCTGGTATACTGTATTTTTTTTTGTTATGTTTAGCAAATTTCATATAGTCAAACAAAGACATTATGCAAAGAAGTTCTCTGGAAGAAGTTCATTCATGTGTAGAGGCTGGGCATGGGCTAGAGAGCTGGCAGCAGCTCAGCAGAAAAATCCTAGGCCTGCTGCTGGGCTGCCGGTTGAACTTGTCTGCCCTGCGTCCTTATGGCAATGAAGGCTAAAGACACCCTGGGCTGAGTTTGGAAGTGAGCAGCCAGGGATTGAGGATACTGATGACTCCTTTCTGCTTGGCCCTCCTAGGGCCACATCTGGAATATGTGTTCAGTTTCTCCCATACAAAGCAGATGTTTATGAACTACAGCAAATCCAGCATAGGGGCAAGCAAGTTTGGGAGGTGGCTGGATTGTATGAGCTGTAAAGAGAAGCTACAGGAACTGGGCTTATCTAGCCTGAAGAAAGGGATGCCAAGGAGAAACCTAACAGTCTTCAAGCCTCTAAGGATTACATCAATGATGGAGACTCAGAGGTGCCCAGGGAAGAATCAGAGTAAACCATCAAAACCTGCAACAAGGGAAATTTGATTGAACATAGTGAAAAATTCTTCACTGTGAGGATGGTTCAGCCAGGTTGCCCAAAGAAGCAGGAGAATCTCCATCCCTAGAGATCTTGAGAGCTCAGTTGGAAACAGCCCTAAGCAACCCTGACTGCCAAGGTAGCCCTGCTTTGTGCCGGAGGTGCGAATAGATGACCTCCAGAGTGCTGTGAATGACTCTATGATTCTGTGTCGGTGTCTGTTGACACTAAACACATCCCATCTGATTTCAGAATATAATTTGAGGCAATAGTTTTCTGGTTTTTAATTTTCATTGGGAACCTAAATGAGAACAAGCTACCTTTCTGCAAACCTCACGTTTATGGATAGTTAAGACTTTGAGGAGTAAGTTGACTAGTGCCTTTAGATATATCTGGGGGTTTAAGTTTCTAAACAGCAGCAGTTGTTAAAAATTTAATAATCTGTTTCTCATTCAATATCGGACATTTACATTTAGCTTGCCCTTTCTCAGAAATTTCATACTGATTAAGCTTTCAGTCATTGATAATTCATTCAAATGCAACTATTTAACTTATCTGCATGAAATATCAGTAAAACTTACATAGATTTGATTGTTGCTGATATTTTTTTCTTAATGAATACCAGTTATCCTTGTCAATATTCTTATTTTAGCAGAACAATTGTGTTAGTTCAGGCTGACATCCACTTTTGCAAATATGGAATGGACAAATTTGAGGTGTTTCTCCTTGCATGGGAAGTTCCCTTGTCACTAAGTCTCATTTTTTTACTGCTCATTTTTTTACAGGCTCTTAAGCCTGACTGAACAAATACATATATTTTCTTGAGTTCAGCTTGAATGTATTAAAAAGTTAATATGAGAGGGCTTTCTGCTCAGTGAGGCAGAAAAGAGCATTTCAGCTCTGGTAGTTTCTACTGCCTTTGCTTGCCAAAGACTTTCTTGTATCTCTAGAAGACCCACTGATTCAAAGCTGTGGAACAATCTGAAGAAAATTATTGAAACATCTGGAGAAGGAGGACGTTCTAATACTGCCATTTGATAGTGTTTGTACATGTTGAGATTATCTGTTGAAAGTCCCATGATTATTTTATTTCTGAAAAGAAACATGAGTACATCTTTACAGAATAGCACAATGCTTCAATCCTCTGAATTAACTACACAATGTGTCATTGTTTTCAGAGTTTTAAGAGTATTTATAGTTTCTAGCAGAGAAAATAAACACTTAAAAAGCTGTTACAGAAATTAATCCTGAAAATCTCTAGCTAAATTATTTTTTAATTTAAAGAAATCAGAAGGATCATCATTAAAGAAATGTATTTGCTTTCATAAGCTAGGATAATATAGTTTTATTTACTTATGCAGCAGAGAACTCTTACAGAATTCTGCACATAGTTGTGAGTTCAGTGAGAGAGCTCCAAAGAGGAAATAATTAAATCGAATTTGGAAGCTTAGAAACAGATGGTTTGTACCAGCCTGGGAAACATAAACTGAAAAGGAAGAATATCAGGGCAGAACTCTGTGGAATTGTCTTGACTTCTTCAGAAGAAATACTTCATTCTTATTAACTTAATTGCACAGTATTAGTCTCACTCTGCTGATGCAGCTGATCTTCACCATTACAAACAAACAGTGAAACAGAGCTAGTTGGTATTAGCTCACACATAGTGCAGTTAAGAATATCTAGATTTCTGGACCAAGTTTATACTAAAACTATCACTTCTTGATCTAGAACCCAAATCCAGACACTTAGTGCTCTAACAGGCATTTTGGTGGTGGGAGAGCAGGTTTGGGTTTTTAATGGTTTTTGCCAACCCATTTTCTGGCTTCTGTTTTAAAAAGCAGCCATTTAAAACTTGATTCCCTTTTTTATTTGTCTGTTCTCCACAGGGCTATTGGAGCAAATCCTCTTTATTGTGATTGTAACATGCAGTGGCTATCTGACTGGGTAAAATCAGAATACAAAGAACCTGGTATTGCACGTTGTGCTGGTCCTGGAGAAATGGCAGATAAACTTCTTCTCACAACTCCTTCTAAGAAGTTTACTTGCCAAGGTACTGTTGTTATTTTTTTTCTCTTTGAAGTGTCAATTTTTAACTTTTACAAATAGTTGATCTGTGAATTGGGAGTCTTGTGTGCTCAAAATACATTTATTATAACATCTTCACTCAGCCTTGTCCTTATTACTCATACTTAGTGATATAGCCTTTAGTTCCACTGAGGAAATGTATTTATTTTAAAGATTTTAATTGCTATTTCTTTTAAAATAGAGAAAAAAGTCTTTGGACTTGCAGTATAGTATTCCTCATGATGTACGTAGTACATCATAGTACAGGATGTACATAGGTACTTTGTACTGCTCCAGTCATGAATAGAATTTAAACATCTACACTTCCCTTAGACTTTTTTCTTCAAGCTGTTCACTGTAAATATATCGATAATCCTTGCAGTCTGCAATTAAATCCATATTATGTCTCTGATATTTCAGAAGAAAGCACAAACCAAACCAAAAACAAACAAACAAAAAACCAAGGAAAAGGTAGATAAAGGAATGTGATAACCACTACAGAGGTCTCATTCTAAAATGCTGTTAAACAGGCAGGTTTCTCAGGGTATTTAACTCCATATTGGTACCAGTGTTGCTGGCATTTATATCACAACCTATATTATTGTCCGTTAATTCCTAGGTTCTTTTTCTTAACTTTATCATTACTTTTTAGAAAATTACCCTTTTTACTTACATCAAGTGAGAACTTTGTTTGTTTACTGTTTAATCTTCCTCTATTCCACTGATTTATCTCTTCTTAAATATTTTGAAAACACAGAAAGCTTCTACTGTAGCTTCATTTTTCGTGGGCCTGATTTCAAAACATTGAAACTCCAATTGAAAAAAAACCCAACCAGTTATGTGTTCTTATATTTGTAAGCCATTATTAAGCTCATTGTGATTTCTGAGGCATCAGATGAATATGATCTTTAGTCTTGTAGAAGTAACTTATTTTCAGTGTCTAGGTAATCTTCAAGCTGTCTTGACTTAATCATCTTTTCATGTATCTTCAAAGGTGAGCTTTATCCCTTTGTCATTTTGTTCTTAAAAAAGCAGTGGGACTTTGTCAGAGTTTGTCTTATCCAAAGTTGTTCTTTACTGCGTATTTAATCTATTCAACCTTTTCTCTTTAGACTTTCTGTCAAAAAACTTTTTGTTTTTTTAATGTAAAAACTACTGAAAGCTCTCTTGTGATGCCAGTGAATTTCTTTTCCCTCTGAATCCTTCTTGAAATTTTTCAGCAGTACATCTCTGAGGTCATGCCGATGTTCATTGCATATGACACTCATCTGTTGTAAAGTCTCTTAGCCTCATTTTAGATAGGGCATTTGCTGGCCAATCTGGTTGTTTTCTTTACAAGCATCCACTGAACAATATTGCAGCTATGCTTCTATTGCACACTGCCATAGTGATGCGAGTGAAAGAATATTTGCATGGACATGAAAAACCTGTTTAGTTATTTTCCAGCTTTGTCAGTTTTACAAACTGTATCACTTCTGCCTACAATCATTATGTTTCTGTCAGACAATCCAGGGAGTATACCTTACTCCCTCTTGCCCATCAGAAAATATCCTTTATATTATTATGCAGGGTGAGAACTGTGTATTTGTTTCACTTCCAAGAGTGGAGATCTGGTATTATGGATACTTATGAAAGAAAATAATATTCCTGCCACTGTCCTATGAAGATGCTCGTAATTACAGACTACAAATCAGCAGCTTCTCAGTGACATGATGGCCCTGTAAGACATTTTGTGTCTGTTGCTCAAAGTTAAGTAATTTTATCTTTTGTTTAAAAATGAACTGCTGAATAATAGAAATTAGGAAGATGCTATTTGGTTCCTATTAGAACCAAAAATTTTGGCTATGAATAAAAGGGCTGTTTTCAGAATATCTCTTGATGGTCTGCTACTGTATATGTATTTACAGGAAAAGAGTAATGTGTAATTCCCTCTTATCACTATCTATGGATTCAGCTGATAGTGAAAAGGGTGCTTGAATTTTACCTACATAATCAATAGTTCCCAGTGAAAATGGCATTTTACAATAAAGTCTCATCTCAGTTGTAAAGCTCAACAAAATCACTTTGTCTTACTCTAATTTTCTGAATTCTTTTACTGCAGGAATCATCCGTTAATATTTTCTTCTTCCAGTTATTTTTCTGCATTTGTGGGTGCATTTTTTCTTTCTTTTTTTTTTAATGTGGCCTCTAACAGGTTCTCAATCTTTTACTTTTACCTCTTTATTATCCATGCCCTGCTTCTAGAGATTCCAGGGCCTTGTGGTTTCCTGATACCAGGTAAGGTTATAAGTAGATCTGGAATGGGTGATCTGCTTAAGAACAGACCTTCTGACCTTCCTTTTGTGTACCTCAAGCAGACTTCTTTCCTAAGACACGCATGTTTATTGTCCATTTTCCCCTGTGATGAATTTACAGCTGGTTATTCATGATATATCGTTGCATGTATATATATAGCATATTGTACGAACAGTTTTTTTATTTCAAAACTCTGGATTTAAAATCTGAAAGTTATCTAACTGAAATTATTACTTCCATTACATTGTGCTAAAACTGGTGATTTCATTAGAAGTGTAGATACTGCTTTTGAGGCCATATGCAAGAGAGGAGTCATAAAATGTCAGAGCTCAAAGTTTTTCTTGCAACAGGTTTCTCTAGAAGCTGTTTTGACGGGGTTTGTGTCATGGTTTCTCTTAAAACATCTTAGCTACATGTATGTCTCTATGTCAATAAAATACTGTTAGTTTTTTTCTGTTTACAAAATAATTTTTTTCCTCGGGGCTTATTCAAGAACATAGATTACTACAATTTGAAAAACTAAACTAAACAATAAGTTATGAACCAAATTCTTTTTCATGTACAAGTCTTTTAACACATGCGAGCAGAAAGAGGAAGGGAACACTATAGTGAAAATGCAAATAGGTTTTAAAACTGTCTTTGCTTTTTTTTGATCTTACAACTGAAGAATGATAAATCAAAATATTCATTTATATTGGATACTACATATGTATTAGTTTGAAATAAATAAAGTATGAAATCAGATATGTTGTTTACTATCTTGTTGAGACTTAGGTTCCCATTTTCTGTCTCTGTTTTGGAAGTGAAATTTAGATTGCTAAACCATTTGGGAACAAGACCTTAGTTACTGAATGTTTTTTAATTTGTGCCAATTAATTAGCATTTTATTGCATGAAAAGTTGAAAAGAGGATATAATATTCAGAATAAACAGAAGGAAGGATTGACTCCCAGGCTACAGCACATTGTTACAAATTTTTATGCATGTGCCTCTTTCACTTAATTTTTTTCACAGAACCTCTTAATATACTCAATAATCAGCAATAGACTAGAGTACAGTCAGGACTTTCTAGATGTTGATTCTATGATGTTTATTTCAACTTTTCTACCTCTCCTGTGTGCTGATCTACAACATACTTTAACCAGGTATAGATTTCTCTTTCAAAATAATGTAATGAAGAGAAAAAAATTGATGATCCATACAGATTATGGCTTTGGCAGTAAGCACCTTATCACATATTACCGTGTTCTGGTTGCAAGCTGTGACACAGAAGGATACCAGCAACTGCAGATTAAAAAAAAAAAAATTAAAGTCACCCACTCTTTGTCTAACACTCCCTACTGGATCCTTAGAACCACATGGCTTCCTTCCAGGCCAGCTCCTTTACAATTAATCTGAGATTAATTTGCAAAGAAAAATAAGAAAGGCAATCTAAGTTTAAAAATAGAATAAAGCCCCGTATCTCAGAAAAGCACTTTAGCTTGGAAAACTCTGCAGTTTGGCTCATTTTGTGTAAAACCTGTTACGGAGCATTCAGACATTTGCTCTTGTAGGTCCCAGGAGTTTGGGTTTTTTTTTCCATTTAGAAGAAATCACTGTTTATTACTTCAGAGGAACAATTCACCTGCGGGTAACTGAAGGGGTTTTTTAATAGGGGAAATCTGAAATCAAACTGGAGGCAGTATTGTCACTAGGCCATAGAGCTTGTGATAGAGAATGTATCTTCATTCTCTTAATAGGCATTTGGCAAAGTCGGCCATTTTCTCTTACAGTAATCAAACGCCACAAAAATTATGAAAATTAATCATTATTTATACACAGGAGGTGTTTTCTAACTTTTAACAAGAAACCAGTGATTTCTTTGGTTGTTTGACCAAAAAAAAAAAGTTACCTAACTTAAAAATTCACCATAAAATGGCTTTAGAACTGGAAAACTACAGGGGAAAAAAAAATAAACCCTAGAAAACATCTATATAAAAGAGATAAAATTTGTGTAAGTCAAAGCTCTAAATCTGGTTTCTGAAACTTAGGGTTTTGTCAAATTTCATTTCTGAGTTCTTTCATTATAATCATTAATAGAAGAAGCTAGTCTGCAAGCATGGATTGCAGTCTTCATTTGCACATAGGTTCGAGGTACAGTTTACATAATTTGTGGGCTCAACTAACACAGTAATGCACAGAACAGTGGCTGACTTGTAAGGAAAAAAGACACAGTATAGAGCTATTTATGGTGAGATAGCTTGGACAATGCAATTTAAATTACAGTTTGCAGATGTTCAAGAAATTTACAGGTAATTTTAACATTTCATTTTGCCGTCTGTGTGATCCTGCAGATAAAAAAAATCAGTTAAAGCAAAAAATGCATTTGAAAAAGTGTTCTCAGTAACACCATCATGGGAAGGATTGAAAACCGTGATAACCCATTTCCTCACAGGCAATTCCTACCCTGTAACAAAACAAAAGCTGAAATTGTATTCTTCATTGTGTTAGTAGAAAGGGAAGGTAATTATCATGGATCAGAACTGTACAGCTTTCAGAGAATAGGAATATGGGAATCACTTTGGTGTCAGCTTCCTAACAAAAACCAAAAAGTGATACTTAAACCAAAAATCCAATCCCAAATTTATTTTGTTGCATCAAAAGAATTAAGGACAGTTCAGCATTTCATTAGGATAGAAATACCACAAAGTCTGAAAGATAAAGTCTATTTTAAAATTTAAAGCAACATGGCAGATAGATCCTGTCCAAGGTAAATTAATAGCTGCTTGTTTCTGACTATCCAATTTGTATTTTTAAGGGCCTATGGATGTTAATATTCTTGCAAAGTGTAATCCCTGTTTATCAAATCCATGTAAAAATGATGGAACCTGCAATAATGATCCTGTTGACTTCTACAGATGTACATGCCCATATGGTTTCAAGGTAGGCACTGCATGAAGAGGAAAAAGCTCACTGAAATGTAAGCTTATCCTTAAAAACCTTGAAGTATTCTTTGTCTCCCTTCCACTAGTGTCTGTATTTTCCTCTTACATTATATTTGTTGTTCCCTGTAGGGTCAGGACTGTGATATTCCCATTCATGCCTGCATTAGTAACCCGTGCCACCATGGTGGAACTTGTCACCTGAAAGAAGGAGAAAAAGATGGTTTCTGGTAGGTTTTTTAATTGCAATAACAGGATGGAAAACTACTGAGATTTATATGGTAAAATAATGTTGGTGTTAATCTTTAGGTTCTCTGTGTTTGCTGGTAAGTGCGCCACAAAGGCAGATTTTTAGCATTTGGGAAATTTTCAGAACATGTTGCCATCCTTGGAAAGCTTCTGAAGCTTTGAATCTGTTAAAAACAATAACAAATGATTGTGATTAGTTGAGGCATATCAGGTCAAGACAGCATAGTATTGACTCCATTATGTTAAATAATAGCTAGCTAGATCCCTGCTGAAAAAATCTCATAATTCATCTGTTGTTGTGTGTATTACTTCAACAGACAGCATGTAAATGACAAAATGTAAATCCCAGCGAAACAAAATTAATGATTCATTTGAAACTCACTATGCCAGCAGATAAACATGCTGTGAGCATTTTTAATCTTGAGTTATTTAATTACACAGTACAATTACTCCAGATGTACTTCATGAATTATGAAATAAAGTTCTTTAGCGTTCTTATATGAGATTATTAGTCATTTAATAATCTACACCTCAAGCTTGTTAGAAATGACACTTCAAAGAGATCCAATTCATTATCCTGCAATTCATTATGGCATTATTCTTACTTCTAATCCAAATTCTGCCCAAGGATTAAATAGTCTTCTATTAAAAATTAAGTGTATACATCTTAATACTATGCCTCAAGAATTTAAATTGACATAGTCATGCCTCAGAATTTGACCTTTTTCATTTATTTGTTTGAATACTACATATTTTGAAAATCAAAACAATATCATAGTGAAAGCTTCAGAAATTATAGATGGTGCAAGCTACAAGAAAATGTATGTGCAGTCATGTTTGAGTGACTTTTACATTTACTATCTATTTTGATGTATTTGTTTTGCAGAAACATGATTAAAAGCAAAAAAATAAATTACTGCTTTGGAGACTATATACAGACTTTGGTTTTTTATATGAATGCATGTACGTTAAAGAGAGTTTATATTGGTGCATTTAACTGAATGATTGCGGAAAACTACTATTACATACTAATCACCGATTCCACAGTATTTTCCATGTATTTAACCTTAAAAAACCAAAAGGATCCCTTTCCATAAGAAATATAGTCTTATAATGTAAAGGAAGCATGCTTTTCAAAAGGAATGCTCCATGATTTGATTTAGCAGTGTCCTTAAACTAAAGACTAAGGTATGACTTTAGAAGCATTTTTCTGTAACTTAAAATACGAAAAATATTTTGGGATTGTTTAATATACGGGCTTTTTACATTATATCAACCATGTTCTGTTATGGAATATTATAATTCTAATGTAATTCTGTTAATTTCAGAACTTTTTGTCTGGATTCCCCACCTAAAATGTCCATGTGGTTATTTGGTTTTCTGTATTACAGGTGCACTTGTGCAGATGGATTTGAAGGTGAAAATTGTGAAGTAAATGTTGATGACTGTGAAGACAATGACTGTGAAAACAATTCTACTTGTGTGGATGGAATTAATAACTATACTTGCCTTTGTCCACCTGAATATACAGGTAGGAGTATAAGAGAAAGCACAGGTAATTCCAAGAATTCCTAGCAGAACAGTAATATTTTCCACTTTGCAAGTGAACTAGTAGTTACTCTACAACTGACTTAATACCAGGTTTTCCTCCATATTTTTCTCCTGTATGGTTTGTAGTCAAAACTAGACTTAATGTCCACTCAATAATTCCTTTTTTAGTTCTGAAATTACAGTATTCTTATATTTAAAAGGTAATTCAAAATGTGCCCCTCCTTACTGTTTGGCTAGACACCTCAGTGGAGGACCTAGCTGTAAAAATCTGAAAAATATTCTGCTTTTATCTGTAATCCTCATTTTACTATAAAGAATTTTTCTGTGCCATTGGGGAACTGTATTTGGCTGGATGCTGTCCTGTACTCCACTAGAAATGTTAATACCGAGTGTGATGGTTCCTGCACAGAATAAAAAGACAAGTGCCTAATCATTTGTTTCTATCAGTTGGCAGCCAAGCCAAAGCATGTCCTTCTCTTTGTGACAGAGGATCTCTTGCTTGCTGTCATGGTCTCTGTAGGAATGAAGGATAGTTGGAACAGCAGCACGGAGGAAGTAGATCTATTGTTTGCATTGATGTTTTATAGCTTTTCTAACTAGACAGATCTATTTTCTATCAGCTAGCTGACCACTAGAAGAACACAGAGCTTAAATTCATTATGATTTGAAATGCATTAAAAAAAAAAGTAAGATCCACCATAATTTGGTAATTAACTCTACTCAGTTATCCTATATTTTCACTTTAATCAGTCAATCAAAGTTGAGCTCTGGGAAACTGTAAGGAGAGATGAAGGCATGAATTAATTTCATTTATTGAAAACCCAGATAACTCCTTTCTCATCCCACGTGTTTCCATCACTAGTTCTACAAATTGTTGGATTGCTCCCATGTTTTAAGGTATTCAGATTTAAAGTCAGAATTTAAGTATTGGGAATGCATAGTGAGTGAAGATGTTAAAACACAAGTATAAGAAATACAACTTCATAATCTAATATAGGTATTCACCCAGTACTTATTCTTAGTAAATGTTTGGTAGAAATTTCCGCATGCAGGATAAGCTACAATATCTACAGCAATAAAAAAGCCAAAAAGCTATTTAACAATAAGTGGATGATCCATATCTGGAAGGACAGACATAATCTTCTCCTAAGACAAAATACTGTTTTGCCAAGTACCAATAGCTTAATACCTAAGAGCAATTGACAATTCAAGCCTTGGAAAGAAATAACAGGTAACAGCCTCAGTAAGCAGAAACAGGTGTTTTCTATTTCTCCTACAACTAATATTTCAGGTATATGGGAGTCAAAATGCAGCTCCCCTGGCATCAGTTGCTATCTCCTTTAAAATGGGATCAGGTATTCTCTTGTGTAGGCTGGAAGAATGCAAAGCAAAGCCACATCAGTCCAGTATTCCTCTTCAGTGGCTTCATGCTAAGAGGTTTCATGTATCTATTACATAGCAGATAGTTCACTTGCAAGTGCATTCCTCCTCTGCAGCTTTGCAAGTGTTTTTACCGATGTCTCTCATTTCTACATTTTCAACCTTATTTTGGGTGCCTTTAACTGCTATAGTCAATAGTTTGCTGGATTCAAAGTATGCCATGGGAAGGACTGCTTTTTACTGAACATCCATAAATTGGATACAAAGGATTGTCTATATGTGCTAGACTAAAACTTTAATTAAGTGTGCCTGTTGAATTCTTGGAGTACTGTAAATTAAATGTAAATTTTAAATTTATAATTGAAATAAAAATTGAAGCATTTCTCTATATATCTATACGGATAGAGCAAAAAAGGAGAGCATAAACATTGATAAAATTTTTGCTGTTTGTATTGCAGTTCTTTAGTCAAAATACAAGAAAAGGCATTTTTAAATTTGTTTCATATCTGTGCATAATTTTACTGTAATCATATGGTGAGTTTTACAGATGCAATACCTGCTCATAATCTCTACTGAAAGTCAGTAAGACACGTGAATAGGTGAGTCTTCTCACCAGCTCTGAAAGAAATCTAAACCATCTATTTCCAATCAGTACATTTAGCCTTCCTGTTAAAAACTGTTGAGAATTTACACTAGCTTCTCAGACTTTTTTTCAAAACGTTTTTTTGAAAAGACACTTTTTTTTTTAATGCGTCACTAGAGCCCCAACTCATTTTATAGTAATTGTAGCAAAACGTTAGGTTTTCAATGATACAGAATTCTACAATATGCTATCTATTATACAAAGCATCTAAGAATAGGACACAATGTGCAAGATCTTAAGTGATTTTTTAAATTAGTTATAAGGTGAAATGAAACATTGAGCCAGCCAAGGGGTCCTCATATCTGTCATCCATGGTCTTGAATAATAAATAACCTTCAGTATTAAGAATTAGACTGAAAGCAGTCTGGGCACATGAGGATCTAAAAAGGGTAATGTTCAGAATATAAAGTAATTGTACAGTTGCCTCAAGTGTGTATAAGGTACCAAATAATTTGTATAACTTTTATTTTTCTCTGACCTATAACCTGAGTTAAAAGATAAATAACAGAATCCCTGTCAAGTATGTATAGAGTGATTTTCATGAGGAACTTTGTAAACATTTGGTTTTTGATATCTGTCCTAACAGGTTTTTAAATCAGATATGGATATTTCTAATGTTTGTTTTTTATGAAAGATATTTTTCACTAAATGAATTCATGTACTAGCTGGCCAAAAGTAGGTTAACAATCAAGAAAACAAGCTATATATTCCATATATACAAAGATTTTTAGATTCAGAGGTATTGATCTCTAGCACAGAAAGTCCCTGAGCCATAATGGCACAGTATATATACTAGGAAAATACTACTCTAGGCTTTCCTCTTTTAATTCTGTTGACAATACTCTGAATTGCCTTTGTTCAAGATGTCACAGCATATATGAACTCAACATGGAATTGCACCAGCCCAGAATATTTTTCTGGGTGAATGGTTATCTGCAAATATGCTTTACATTTCAGCAGCACAGCATAAGGAAGAAGTCAGCTGAAACCTGCTGGTATGAAATGTAAATCATTCTTCTATAAAGTCTTATTTTTATGAGGGCTTTTAGAATCCGAGATGAACTGCAAAGAATGTTGCAGTGTAAAACCTAACTGTCTCTTTTTGACTTTTCTAACAATCCCTTGAAAATCAACACTTCTCAACTATATTGTGTTGATTTAAAAACAAGCAATTAAAAAGCTTATTGTGTTGTTGCTTAAGAATCAGGAATCCATTTTGCTCTGCCTCAGCAAAGTTTTACAGCAACCACCACAGTTACAGGTGGAAAGACAAGGAATGGTATTTGCACCATAATAAGAGCTTTCTTAAGATTGCAGACTGTAACTGTGAAACAACAGTAAGCAAATGGAATCAACAGACATTCAGGGTGTCTGATGAAACCTGGAGAAATAAAACATTCAAAATACCTCACTATGTCCTGCACTCTTTAATCT
Organism: Struthidea cinerea; assembly: GCA_013397865.1. Taxonomy (NCBI): domain Eukaryota; kingdom Metazoa; phylum Chordata; class Aves; order Passeriformes; family Corcoracidae; genus Struthidea; species Struthidea cinerea. Next base: position 312,649 of record VZTI01003277.1, read on the forward strand.
TGCTATTCTCTTAACATTACCATGTCCTTTATTTTAAACCCAGTCTAGTAAACTTCAGGTCATTTTGTGTACATTCTATAGATTACAGATAATCATTTCTCTTGCTCATTGTCGTCAGTCATTAGATCACAGAACTAACTGATCCAGAAGTAAAACCTCTCTTACGCCACTGGTGGCATGTACTTCTTACCTTTCTGTTTGTTCTGTTCTGCTGGAGGTGAGACTTTGAAGCTTGCTTCATTTGCTATATCAACCTCTCTCTCTGCTGCTATAGTTGTGCACTAGCTTAATGTGCTATGCTGTCGTATTACAATGTAAAAAGTCTCTTGTCTCTTCTGTCTTTGTCACTGCAAGCTGCTAATCTGAATGAAGTGGAAAAAGGTCAGTTGTCTTTTAAGCCTATTTTCACTTACCTTGGTTTCTCACTTTCCTTTTCTTAAAGGTGCATGGATTTCAGTTATTACAAAAGACCAAATAAATAGTATATAGATATAATTTAGAAAGCTCACTGCAAATCCTCAAATTAGGCATTTGGCTGTTGCTGTGAATACATGTCAAAAGAATGTTGTTGAAGATGCAGGTTGCTGTGCAGGTGTAATTTAATACTGCATTCATTGTCTTTTTTTCAGATGTATTAAAAACTTGTGCAAACACTGATACAGGACTAAAAAAAGCTTACGTTACTGTGTTCTGAAATCCTTATTCGCCTCACCTTAAAGCCATCCCTCAGTTCCTTGCCAATATATTCTCTGTGTTATAGCACTGTTTTGCTTCAATTTTTTCAATAAATTGTGTTACTAGAAAACATGCCGGAGTATCAAATGGCAATCTTCTTGCTCATCATTTCTGTGGCTTTTTATTTGCTGTAAATATCTTAAAAAATTGAAATAACCATATGAATCTGGGGCTGTGGTAAAAGAAAGGTAATATTGAAGAGATTTATGACACTGACTTTTGGGTGTTTGATTTTTAATTTCTTTTTAAATTTCTGCTTAGCACTTATCACACTAACAGAGATCAACCATCTTCTCTGCAATCTGATCATATATACAATCTGAGACCTAGCATAATCAATGACAGTATGAAGTTGCATATTTAGTTTTAAAAGCAAATTAATAATTTTGTGGTGTATTTGCCATTAATTTGATAAATATATTTTCAGTTTTTAAAGCAATATAAAATATATAGTAATGAAAATATGTTCGTTATCCATGAAATAACATGTTAAGCAAGACTGCAATTATACAATCTATGTTGATTAATTTAGACCTCTGATAAATAATTACTACAACTTAAACTCAGTGTAAATTGTCTCTGTAACTGAAGCAGCGTATAAGATATTTCCAGAAAATTATTCCAGCCACAGGTTTTCCATGGTTAAACTGTCTTCCATTTAGACGTATTACTGTATTTGCATTTTATTACTACTGACATGGACAGCAAAAATAACCTGCTATTTTTCTTGTTTATTACACAAGCGTGAACTGTAACATATTAAAATTACTGATTATAGAAAGAACAAAGTCCTCACAAACAAATTATCAAATATCCAGGGGATGTGAACTAAGTTCAGCTCCAAAATTAAGCGGATGTGCATGTGATACATATTTATATTAGCTTGCCAGCTGAACATGAAAGTTACTGATAGTCTATAAGGTGCTTAGAGGATCAGTCAGTTTTATCATGAAAGACATCTTTTGAATTTTGACAGTATTAGGAAAAGAAAAAGGGATCATTTCCAGCAGTTATCTCAGTTTAGGCAAGCCTTAGAGACAACTTTCTTGCCACTGCAATAAAGGAGTTGCTTTACTACTTTGTATTCACTTGGTAATCAAATAAGTACCTTCCTGAAATTTAAGCATGCAAATAATCAAATGAAAATCATGTGACATCAAACTTGATAAAAAGTTTAATAATTTCATCAAATTAAATCATAATCCTCATCCTTGTAAGAACTGCAGGTGTTACACGTTCTTAGAATAAAGGGATACATTTATTACTCTTGCTTTTTATCACTCATAAAATTTTCTATTTCATCTAGTTTAATATCCTTTAAATGACTGTTCTATATTAAAAGCTCAAGTAGTAAAGTAATTTTACTGCATTTGCATGAAGGGGAGTTATACATGATATTTGTGGCAAGCTAAGCTACCTGCTACTGGTTTAATCACTGCCATTACTCATTCTAGTCTACGATCCACCCTTCTGTATACCTTAATTGTCTTAAAGCTTACTTGCCTAAAAGTTACTACTTCTTTGCTGTTACCAAACAGCATATGTAAAACAAATAGAAATGTTAAACTAAATAAGCCCCATCTTACACTGAGATCCACAAGCACGGGGGATAGCTAAAAAGACTGATGCGATGGTGAAAGATAGGAACAATCCAGCAATTTGACTCTAAAATTAAATTCCAAAAAAATGTTCAGATTTATGATTATAAACTGCATCCTACTGTGACTGTGAAATTTTGTTAATTCTAAGGAATTTTGTCCCTCATATAGTAGGTACTTTTATTTGTATTTTCTGAATAATGAGCTTAAGACCTGAAATAATTTGTGTTGTATATTGTACATTGAACTCAAGGCTTAATAAAAAATGCAGCAGTTTTCTGTATATAGTTTTTTAAGTGGCACTGACATTTTCCAACCCCTTCTGTGCTCTATTGGCTATTTGAGTCCCAATATTAAACAGAGACCTCCAGTCACAGAGTCAGATAGTGATACCTAATTGATAAAACATAATCACTGCAGAAGTTGACTCACAGTATATCATAACTAAGCTCAGATATATATATATGTATGAATGGATATATAAGTACACATATAAAATCCTTCTGTTCTAGTCTGTGGTAGGTATTTGGTGTTTTGACTTTGAAAGAGGGAATAATTCTTCTAGGAAAAGCTTGAGTTTTGATAATTAAAACTGACTACTGTTCCTTTGCATTCTCTGTCTAGTTTTTGTTTGAATAGCAAACTCAGCTTTGCTAATAATTTAAGGGTGATTTTAAACTTGTTTCTTCAAAACCTTGCCTGTAATTAGCAATGTGCTATTATATTCAGAAGCCCGTGTCCATTTATGTTAGAGCTGTGCTCTTCATTCAGAAATGTAGTGGCTGACATTGCTTTATTTTAAATTTATTGCCCAGTTATTCAAAATAACAAAGATGTAAATCCTTTTTCACCTCATTGCCTTGTTACTCATTATTTGTTGTACTATATGTCTATATATTGGAAAATCTAGAGTTAAGGATCTGTTCAGCCTTGAGAAAAGAAGGCTTGAGGCAAGCTTATCACCCTATTCCAGTATTTAAAAGGGTGGCTGCAAGGAAAAGGGAGACTCCCTTTTTTACAAGGAGTCACGTGGAAAAGGGGTGGGTTAATGGGTACAAGTTACTCCTGGGAAGATGCCAATTAGATTTAAAAAGAGAATAACTTTTTACAATGAGAACACTGAGCCATTGGAATAATCTTGCCAGGGAGTGGTGGATTCCCCAACTTTAGTCACTTTTAGGATTCAGCTGGACAGGGTGCGGGGCCATCTTGTCTGTTCTGCTTTTGCCAAGAGATGATCCATGAGAGATCAGCCTGGTATTCTATGATTAAGTTTTTTGTGATTTACAATTTTATCAAGTCATGAGAGTGAATTAACACACTCAGAGGAAACACAAACTGACGTGTGAATCTAGCAAACACATATAGCTTTGGATAGCTCTATCAAGTATCATCAGCATACATCAGTATTTAATAATGTTGTCTGGCTGCTTAAGTCTGCATCATACTCTATGCAAAATCTCAGTAAATATTTGTCTCGAGCTTGGAGAGTCGTGTTCATTTGTGCCAGCCACAGAGTTCCACTGGTTTCAATGCTACTCTGTACCAGAATCCAGACTCCCTAGATTAATTAAGCAAGATGTCTTATGAAAAGAGTTATTGCTGGTTCTAATTAAACTTTGGAAGCTTTTCACAGGTTTTTTGACACTTTATCCGCTACTTATTTTTAAACAAGCTAGTCTGTTCCTTATTTTCCTACACACAGAAATGTTCCCATCTTTCAAAAACATAATTACTTAGCCAAGCTCTTACAGAAGCCTCAGTTACAATATTATTAGATGAATAAAAGAATGTCCTTAAACGTTGGTGTCAAGCTTCCTTGAACTGAGGCTTCTCTCTCACAACCTTTTTTGATTATTTTGAAGTATGCACTTTAAACATTGTATTATGTTTCCCAAATCAGGAAACTCTCTAAGATTTCCTTCCAGTAAAGCCAAGGAGCCTAACTTGGTAAATCTGGTATTTTCTCCAATGAGTGTTTCACTTTCATCGCTGTATTTTCATTTAAACAAAATTAACTACTCCCTTTCACCTTGTCTCATTTAAATTCTGAATAACACAATGGTTATTCAGTATGCTGAAGGAGGGGTTTCTTTACCCGGCAACTATATTCTTCAGTGGTTCAGATTCCATGTCCCATAATTTACTTACCTTTTCTACTAACTTTTTCAGAAACAGTTTTATTTTGGCCATGGGAATGCTCCATTTGGAATATATCTATTAGCAGTTATTAACAGTTATTAGTACTATCTATTAGCTGTACAAGCCATTGCATATGGGTTATCTTGGCTTGTTCTGGTGTTTATATCTTCATTCAGAAATAGAGTATCTGTTGTACGTATTTGGATTCCATCTTGGATTTTTCTTGTTTTTCTTTTCACCGATCCTGTGCACAAGTCTCTCATTAATGCTACAGGGTTTTTTAAAAACTAAAGGTTGTACTATAAGTAAAGCTAACTTTTATGATCATAGGATTTTTTACATGAGTCTTTTGCTACATGGCCACCATGTTTACCATATCCTTTTCCTTGAATCCTGTTTCCTATTTGCTACGGACTGTTTAACTAAAACTCCAGGGATATGATTCACTGTGCATACAATTTACAAATGCAAGGGGAAAGTTTCCTTACTTTCCTGCTGTCACAGCACAAAAACTCCTGCTTCTAAGTGCTTTTCTACAGAGTACTCAGATCAAAGTCTGCCCATAATCTCAAAAATGCCTGGTGATGTTTGATGATATTGCAAGCTGTTTGGCTAAAGTATGCCTGGTAGTGTAACATCAATTTTATGATTTGAAGTGGGAATTTTTCAAAACTGTAAATCTGTTTAAAACTTAAATGTCCAATCATTATGTAGGATTCACAGCTAAGAGTGGGAAATAAGGAGATTTCAAGTGCCCCTGAGCACCCCACATGAGGTGATTCAGCTTTCAGTATGGTTCTGAAGGTATTAGGGCCATCGACCTATGAATACTGAAATGCAGTGTACTCTAAGAAATCCTGTATTTTATAAATACCTTGGGGAGGATACACAAAAATGGACAGGCTTAGACACTGTTCAGTAAAGCTATTTTCCCCACAAGGTATTTCCAAAGTCTGTGCCAATGATAGTCTAAGCCATGGCCCAATTAATATCCTAGAGCAAAATCAGTTCAACAAATTTGACAACAATGGTAAGAATGCTTGCTCCTATTATGCCACTCCTAAATTACCTTTTTCTAGGTATTTTGGTTTTCTTTTCACTGAACTGTTGCTGTGAATATATAAGAGACAGCAAGCTCCAGCCCTGCTTGGGAGAGAGGCTCAGTGTATCGCTTTCAGAAACTCTGATATGCTGTTAGATTTAATAATCTTGGGAATATTTAGAGGTGTTTTTGTCCAAGTTTTATTAGTATTGTACAAGCACATTTTTATTATTTGCAGTTGGGCTGTCATATATTTTTTCAGTTCTGCATACAATTTAATATACAATATTTGCCATTATAAGATATTTGTGTAGGTGTGTATAAATGTGCATATATATCGACATATATGTAGGCACATACATACATTCCTAAACAATGGGAATGTGCACAAACTAGGTTAAAACAACAGTATTTTTGCTTATTCTACTCTCATGATCCTTAAAATCAGAATTCTCTGTTCCCATACTTGCATGTCACTCTTAAACACTGCTGGTCTTTAAACAGATTTCAGCTATTACAAGTTCTGCAAATTGACTAAATGCAATGTGAAGAATAGCACTGAAGACCTCTTATATATGTATTTGTTTGAACAAAGCCCTTTGAAAAGAGAAAGAGATCTGCGTTTTGTTTAATATATTGTGGGATGCAAAGAATCCCTGGTATTTCAGGATTCTTTGTGCATTGACCTAGTCATAACAGTTACACATTTCCAGACTAGTAATTCTATTGAGAGCTCAAGGAGACTTTGAGGATAGAATTATAATCCTTTGTATTAGTCATCTTCAGTGGCCTGCATTTGATCTTCATTCAGTTTCCTACATGTAGTGAGTAAGTCACGTTGTTACTGACAGTTTTCCTGAGGCTGTTGAGTGGCCTGTGCATGAGGGCCATTTTCTTATGTTAGCTCAAACCTTAATTTGGTTTGTGGAGAAGATGCACTACTTGCAAATTGAGAATGTGGTATTTGTTTATTTATTTATTTACTTTTTTTTTTTTTTTATCTTTAAAGAAAAAAAATCTTTGTGTAGAAACACTCTGTGTCTTTTTAATGGCGGCAAAATACTTGTCTAGCTGTTTTTTGGCTTGTCCTCTCATTTTTGAAGGTGTAGAGGTCCCACGTCTTATCGCACTTAGTATATATGCTTCAGTTCTGCTTTTACTGGCATAACCATCTTTTCCCCTGCTTCAATTTTGCTTTTTTCTCTATCCTTGCTTTAATATAGACTATTTCTCAGCACTTTTGAAGTTTTTGTTTATTTGTCCATTACACTGCAAGCCACTGCCATGCTCAGCTCAGTAAAACTGAGGGATATCAAATCATTGCCTCTTTGAAGGCAAGTTCAGTTTGAGCAGTGAAAGTGTCCTATCATTCACTCCTTTCTTCTGCTCTTTTCTTTGTCATTTTAATGTACAGTTCTACTTTACTTGTCAGCTCATGTTTTATGACTGGATGGAGGACAAGGGATGATCCTACTCCCTCCATAGTTTTAGAGTCTGATGGACCTGTCAGTCCCTGGATTCAGCAGGCACAGGGTTTATACTTGTTTATTATACATATATTCTTCATATGGATGCTGGAATAAGTGTATCTACCTTACAAACCAGTGATCACAAGCTTAGTGAGTGCACTATCCATGGTATCATCTGGTGAGTTAGTCAGGGAATAAGATATTGTTGATCTGTTTGTAAACCTGTGTTTCCTTTTCATAAAGTTGCAAATAAAATAATTTTTAACCATATTAAAATACTATTTAGATTATAACCCCATTTTGGAAATTAGAGCCACTGCCTCTATCAGCAGGGAAGGATAGATATTTTACATAGATTATTTCTTTTCTCTTCACAGATGATAGATAATTATGGTACATTAACAAATGCAAAAAATGGAGAGTCATATTTAAGGAAAAGTAGAAAACAAGTTTACATTTTTGGATATTTGGAATTGTATTGACATGCAGTGATATTAACAGGTTTTTTTCAGGTAATAGATTACTTATAGTGATAGGGCAAATCTGGATATTTCTGTGTGTAATGTGCTTAGAAATAAGTAAGAGAAAAGCATATTGATGGCTTTTTTATTCTAGTGAGAAGACTTTCAGTCACTAGTGTTGCTATATAGCAAAGGTGGATAAATATTGTAAATTTAAAAAAAATTACAAAATTAACATTTATATCCATGGATAGTTGATTGATGTTGAACTCGATATTGTATATAAAGGAGTTTTCAGGTATATCATTATTTGTTTTTATTATTTCTGTATTACTATTTATTTATTAGTATTTATTCTAAACGTAATCATTACTATGTAAAGAAGTATGCATATTTGAGTGTTAGCAAAGGAATTTGTAGCCATTGCTTTTAAAATTCTGTTCATTGCTATTTTCAGGTCACTGTGATATTTTCACTGAATTGACAACATACATTATATTTCAGGTGAACTCTGTGAGGAGAAATTAGATTTCTGTGCCCAAAACCTGAATCCTTGCCAGCATGATTCAAAGTGTATCTTGACACCCAAAGGATACAAGTAAGTCTGAAATTTTGTTACGGTCCAACTGAATCGAAATTTGTATTTTTCTATCCTGCCTAGATTCCTTTCCTTCTGTTTAAGTGGAAGTCAATTCTATTCTCAAAGTACTAATTTTGATAATTAATAAGCATTATGGCAGAACAGGCCATTGTTTTCATGTAAAGCTGCATTATTATCTTAAGTATGTTTTACTGAAATCTACTGATCCTTAACAGTTCTAATTCCAATCATATGTTAAATAGAAACACAGGGTAGTCTTTATGATGGTTTGTGCAAAACCTTTTTAGGACTTTGGGCAGTAGGAAAATAATTGCATTTAATTGAAGTGAAATAATTATATTGCTTTTAGAGAAGTAATTGCGAAAGAGATTATTAGGAAGGCATGCTGGAAGGTGTAAAGTAAAGAATTCCCTCCCCAGGAAAGCTAATCTTTAATTACGCCATATCCTTATCATGATTAATTAGTATGCAAAATTTAAAGTTGTTTTATAGGCTTTAGGTTAATTAATACAGGAAACCTGCAGCTTTAAATTGTTCTCACAAGTACCTGTTTTATACACAGCATGCTTTTGTGCTAAAATCAGATTATTTATTATCATTCCCACTCATTATGAAATGACATTTTATTTAAAATATGGGACAAATATATTAATTATTCAATTGAATGTGAAATTAAGTTGATAGTTTTCAACTGGAAAATAGAAAAATGGTTGGGTTTATGTTGTAGTGCATTATGTTTGTTTTTTCATGTCACTTCAATAAACCTAGTTTAGTGTCTTATACTTTACTGTCCAGTTCATTAACCTTTCCTGTTACTTTCTGAGCTTATAAATCAGAAAACATCACATGCAGTATACTTCAAGAATGTATCTCAGTCAGACTTTTAAAAGCATGCTTTATGTTCTTTTTCCCTTTTCTTGTTCATACATGTTGTTGAATAAAAAATGAGACATATTTGATTGAAGTACTAAATTTAAAGTTACATGGCTATTTAAAATCAATCTTGCCAGCTTAGAGAAAATTTTGGATACTGAAAGAAATAACACCAAGGAGGGAATCACAAGATCTCATGAAATCAATTAAAAGACATCTTAATTAAAAAGAGTACCATGTGAATGCATGGACTTGTAATCTTTCCCATTAATTTTTCACAGAGTTCTGGGCATTCACTCAGTCTTATATATGAGAAATCCCTGAAGAAAAACCACTAGCATTAGCAATGAGAGTTGCACATGGAAAAAAACCCAAACAAACGAAGAAACAAAAATCATTACATACTCCTTTGAGGATGAGCTGTTTCTAGTTCAGTGGGGGTTCAGGGATGGCAAATGATGTGTTTTCAGACTTCACCAACCATGGAGCTATTTGTAGTAAATCAGACTGGTGGAATTGTAAGGGAAAAAAAACTTGCATAACCTTTAAACTGTATAAATGGACCATTGGTCCGTTCATAGCTGTTCAGTTGACAAAGAAAATAACCATCAGTACAAGACTTGGATTATTTGTCTCAGTTTCACCAGTCAAGCATATTGATTATATTTAGTGTTTGCAGCCACGAGCAACATCTTGTAATATTCTACATTGCTCATAAATTCTGAAAACTGTCAAAATAATTTATGAGGACTCTCTAGATTTACACACAATTCTTCAATATAATGGCAGGTGTGTAAGCATTTTAACTAGCAAAACTCTCTTCATTACATATGTAGATTCCCCATCTAATAATATGATTAAGCTATATAGTCTTTACACACAAAGTAACAGTAATGCCTTTTTTTCCTTGATTTTTAAACAATACAGTAGTTCCTTAACTTGGTCATAATCACATTGGGTCGTTAAAAGGCACGGTGCTATCCTGTTTTACAGATGTGATTGCACACCTGGGTATGTAGGTGAGCACTGTGATATTGACTTTGATGACTGCCAAGACAACAAATGTAAAAATGGAGCGCAGTGCACTGACGCAGTTAATGGATATACGTGCATTTGCCCAGAAGGATACAGGTGAGAAAGATCTGAAGGCAGTACAAACAGGGATGTCTTCTGTCAAAGCTGTTTTTTCTTGGAAATAATTATTGTTTTCTGTTTTCATTTAGTGGCTTGTTTTGTGAATTTTCACCGCCAATGGTTCTACCTCGCACCAGCCCTTGTGATAATTATGAATGTCAAAATGGAGCCCAGTGTATCATAAAAGAAAGTGAACCAATTTGTCAATGTTTATCAGGCTACCAGGGTGAGAAATGTGAAAAGTTGATTAGTATAAACTTCATCAACAAAGAATCCTATCTGCAAATTCCTTCAGCTAAGATACGCCCCCAGACCAATATCACTCTACAGGTAAGTTTGCTTGTGTTCTAGATTGTCTTTTCTGGAAAAGAGAGTAAATGACTTTTCATGTTGTGGAAAATGACCCAAAATTGTCATTGGCTCACTTAAAGAGCTTTTCACAGTTTGAGCTAAAAACTCTAGAAGATTTAATGCAATAACTCTATATTCATATTGGAGTAGATGGGCTTATTGATAAGAATAGAAAGAGTTTTGTCAGGGTGTCCTTCAAAAAATAATTTTATTACAGAGTAACAGACTATGGCAGTAAATTCAGAGATTCACTTAATACCTCATTTTTATTAAATACTTAATTTTAGTTGTTTCTTAATATTTCTATTTTTTAACTAGATCGCCACAGATGAAGACAGTGGGATCCTGCTGTACAAAGGCGATAAAGATCATATAGCAGTGGAACTGTACCGGGGTAGAGTGAGGGTCAGCTATGACACAGGATCATATCCAGCCTCTGCTATTTACAGGTGAACCTGGATGAAACACATTTGTAGCTGAAACAAAACCTATATTCATTCCTTATATCAAAGTCACATTTTTTAATAGATGGTTAAAAGAAATGTATGCAAATGATTGTATTGTCAGACACTTAAAACCTCTTCCCAAAAGATGTGATTTGGCTTGGCAAATAACTCTAATGCAGATATGTCAGATAAGTATATTATTTGATGCAATAAAACAGAATAAGAATTAGCTTTCAGCAGAATATTTATACATTTGTGTAAAGCTCACATGTGCCATTGGAGTTTTTTCCTAGTTGTAACTGTCAAATAATTTCCTAGTGTGCTGAATAAAATGTAAAACTGTACTGTATAAGCAGAAATTAAATAGAAGCTTCTCTTCTCTGTTAGGCAGTCATATAATGTGGGATTTTCCCCTGGCAAGTGAAGAAAAAGCTAAAAACTTGATTCTGAAAATAGGCACTACCTTTGAAAAAGAAATGGCTTTTGCTTCCAAAGTATTTAAGAGACAGAATCCACAGCTGCTTCTGGAGAATAATTTTTGAGGGTTTTTTAAAATCAAATTTCTCTGGTTCTCTGAAAAATTACCACCTGAATTTTTTGGGAGGTATTATATAACTTCACAAAAATTTGCAGACAGTCACTGCAAGAGTGAGCAGAAAGGCAACAGGCATCACTTCCTGGCCTTGACTGCACTCTTGGTGCTAAAACTACTTTCAGAAGTAAAGGGGAAGTATTAAATCAGTTTTCCTTGAATCTTGTTTTTTCTCTATTTACACCTTTTGTGTTATAAAATTATATATACTGTATATTTGCTTTCTAGAGTTTGTAACAGTGACACTGCTCTGCATTCTGTTAGGGACATCTCACTGAAAACCAATGATTTTTATAAATGACTGTACTCCTATGGCAATACAAAATCAAAAGCTTAAATATATATAGCAGTGAAACAAAGTTAAACTCTCTTAGATAGCTGGACCAAGGGAATTATCATTTTAGTAGATTACTAAAAGCATTCCACAGGGAAAAAAAAAAGTCTGTAAAATACAATATAAAGCTGTTAAGCTGTTTAGAAAAAACATATCCAATAAGCGTCTTAAGAATCCTTTTTTTTTAATGTGATATGTATTTCATAAGGTTTCCTTACTGCTTCATGAAATGGTTTAACATGTAGAAATAGTGCATGTATTTCAATTGTATAGATTTTCACTTTTCCAAGTTTCTAAAATTCAAAATAATATTATTTTTCTTTTCTATCTTGGTTAGGGCCAAACAAGAAGTTCAGATTGTTTTTTCAGGAGTTTAATTATTTTTGTTGATTTTTATTTCAATAGGTACATCTGTCTGAGAATAAGAAGCAATATAAATGAGGGTCATATGTAGTTCCAAGTTATTTTGGCTCCCATTTGTTTAATCTATCTAGAATACTTCTTCCCATTCAAAATGTATATTTCCTTCTCATAAATTTAATGTTTTCTCTGGCATTATTGAAATATAATAAAAACTGGTAGTTCACACTTGTCCATTATAGTTTTGTAGAGAAGGACTGAAAAACGGTACTCACACAGGAAAAAAAAAACATAAACATGGAAGAACTTAATAACAAAGTGACCAATTAACAAAGTCCTAGTTAGGTTACTGTTACAAAATAATAAAAAGCATCTCACCTACACAGTTGATCATCTCTTTTGAATTATGTGACAAGTGAAGAAAGCAAGTGTAATGAAGAAAGGGATGGGAACTGTTTAGTGAAGCAGATACACACTTTTAGTATTATTTTTGTTTTCTATTACTGTTGTTATTGTTACTAACCTCCATTTCATTTCAAATAAGCGTGATGGTGAGTTTCTGAGATATTTGAAAACTTTTGTGTAATAGTCCAACTGTAGTGAAGTCTTCTGCTGTTGAGGAAAGGCTGAGGGCATACCTCATCTCTTTCTACAACTGTCTGAAAGGAGATTGTAGCCAGGTGAGGGTCAGACTCTTCTCACAAGTAACAAGCAATAGGACAAGAGGAAAAGGCCTCAAGTTGGACCAGGAGAGGCTTAGATTGGATATTAGCAAAATTTCATCATGTAAAGGGTTGTCGAGCATTGGAACAGGCTTCCCAGGGAAGTGGTGTACTCACCATTTATGGAGGTATTTAAAAGAAGTGTAGACGTGGCACTTAGGGACACTGGTGGACTTGGCAGTGCTGGTTTTGTTGTTGGACTTGATGATCTTAGAGGTCTTTTCCAGCCTAAAAGATTCTGTGATTTCAGGATTCCATTTTGGAAGCCATATATACATTTCCACATTTGTATATAGGTATATATGTGCATCTAGTGATAGCTCTACAAATTGCATACTGTCCAATTTCTATTTCAGGTTCTAGAAAGGAGTATGTTGTAGCATAGAATCTTTTACACATTTTACTCTTATCTCTTCATCATTTCCAGTTCTTACCATTTTACCCTCCTGGGATCTTTGTGATATTCTCTGCCCTTTCTAAGGTCTTTACCTTCTTTTTATCCATTAATTGCATGTTGTCTTTCTGTACCTTTGTTACCTATTAAAGCTGTCTCCTGGAATGTTTCCAGTCCTTCCTTCAGTTCCTCCCTTTTGTTTCCCTCCTCCCTCCCAGTTCATGGGAACTGACTGCAGAAAGAGGCACCATCCCAAAAGCATTCATCAGTCAATCTGAAAAACAAGATGAGATGATGGCACTGCCAAGACCAATAAATAATATTCATTCATTGGAGATGGTTATTTGGAAAAATTTGATCCACTTGTGTTTTGTTCTGTCTAGGCATCCATTTTTAATGTTAACTGTTTTTTACACAAAAGAAAAAAAAAACCCCTTTTCATTCTGTAAACTAATTTTCATCATATATTTATTGGAAATATGGGAGTATTTCTTCCCAGATTGTTATTCTTCTATGGAGTACCAGAAGCCTTAAATCAGTTCTTCTTACAGCTTTTCATTACGATCTATGCATTCAGCTCTTATATTTCCAATGGGAAATGGGCTAGAAGTAATGTAAGTGCATTGGCAGGAAATATTGCAGATATGCCTTGAGTTTATTTCCTCTTCAATTTAAACCACCCTTACCTAGGAGGGCTCCTCTTTGTGCAGTAAATTTTTACCAGTAAAACAGTTTAAACCTGAGGCTTTTAATAATCACTCTTATCAGAGACACATTCCCTTTACACATTGTGGTTTGTATACCCCTGGTATGACCTCTTGCTCTAAAAAGGCATTTTCTGTGTTGCTCTTATTCTTTTAAATACTGTTGTGTGAAAGGTTGAGAAGTTATAAAATAAGTTTCCTTGAAGCAAGAACATTATATTAGGGTTTCTTGCTTCCTGAAGTCAAGTAGTTATATGCACTTTGATTTTTTAGCACTTTTTTTTTTTTTTTTGCCTGGATTCATTGAAATGTGTTAAGTAATTTAATCATGGCATCTTTTATATTGCTTGATCACAGCAAACAAACCTCTTGGTACCTTGAATAAATCTTGCTTTTTAGGAATGATGAGCCCTGACCATTTCCTTTCCACCCACAGAAACTGGCAGTCCCTCCTGCCAGCTCCCATAAAGTGTTTATTGTGCCAGTGTCTGCTCTGTCATGTGTTTGCACTCTCACATAGAGCTGGGTTTATGTAAAGCATTCATGCTACCACACAGATCTTTGATCCACAGTGAGCAGAGGCTGTTCACAGAGGTGGTAATAAATGGCTAAGAAGCTATTTAATGTGTCACAGCTGTGAACAACCATGTGTGCTGCTGATCTGTTCCAGGACAAAAGCAGTTAGGTTAATTAAAACATCACAAAGGATGTTTTAAGGTAATTTGCTTGATTTTTGCCTTGAGATTTAGGAACCTAATCCCTGTCAACTATCCTGCTTTCTCAATGAGAAGAGCTAATTGACTGTGTGACTGTTCAGTCCATTTCAGGCTATCATACAATTTGTTCATTTAAATAACTTTTTCAAAGGCTTAAGCTCACTTATTTGTTGGTGCCCTGAAACAAATAAAGGCTTTCATGGGAATGCTTTTAATGTCTGGTCTCTGGACTACAGCTCACACCTTCCGTGCATATGTTCAGCTCTATTTCTCCAGTGGAAAATGGACTACAAATTATGCAAGTAGAATGATGTATTCAGTCCCAGAATTGAGTAATGATATTCTTCCTTCTCTGATGTACTTAAACTGTGTTCAAGCGCAGAGTAGTTCCTGCACTTAAGCACTTGCTACATAGATATTGAGGCTGATAAGCACCGGCAGCCATTTCTTGTGCCTAGTAACATTATGCAGGGTAAGCACCATGCTTGAAACAAGCATTTTCACCTTGACAACCTTCAGGCATTCTCTGACTAGTGAGTTCATATCTTGTTAGTAAGCAGAAGGAAATGGTGTATGTAGACGAGAAAAAGAATACAATATTCATATTCACTGTGCTAGCCGG
Organism: Struthidea cinerea; assembly: GCA_013397865.1. Lineage (NCBI taxonomy): Eukaryota > Metazoa > Chordata > Aves > Passeriformes > Corcoracidae > Struthidea > Struthidea cinerea. The sequence goes on from VZTI01003277.1 coordinate 327,945, forward strand.
AAGCTGAACACACTTAAATAACTATGCCCAGTTAAGATAACAACTTTATTGCAAGTATCAGTGGATCTGTCTGGACCAATGATGTGATTTTGTCTGGCAGGACTACAGTTAGATGCAGTTCCATATTCCATGAAATAGTAGATTTATGTATCACTGGAGTTGACTCAGGCCTTCATACTTGCAAGCAAGTTATGTAAACCCAATACTCTGCAAAATGTAGGATACACACAGACTTGCATGCACATACGATCTTAAAGTAACATTAGAATCACATAATCATTAAGTTTGAAGGGACCTTTAACAATCACCTAGTTCCACCTTCTTTTTTATGGGCAGGGACAACTTCTACTACATTAAGTTGTACAAAGCCCCATCCAGCCTGATCCTGAGCATTTCCATTAACAGGTCCACAAATTCTCTGGCAACCTGTCCCAGTGTTTCATATTAATTCATCCTCATATTAAAGAATTTTTTCTTTATGTCACTTCTTTTACTTAATAGATTCTATCTGATCTATATCTACCCTCTCTCAGTTTAAAACAGTTAGCCTGTATCCTGTTACTACAGGCCCTGGTAAAAAATCTCTCCCCATCTTTCTTATAAGCCCCCTTTCAATATTGAAAAGCTGCTGTTAAGGTCTCCTGGGAGCCTTCTCTTCTCAGGCTGAACAAACAACCCCAGCTCCCTCAGCCTGTCTTCATAGAAAAGGTATTCCAGCCCTGTTATCATTAGTGCAGAAGAAGGGATGTTATATTGTATTGGCTTTTAAGCATATGTGCATGTCTTTGCTTAAAATGTAATGTTCAGGAGAATGCACTCCTAGAGATGTTCTGTTCTGAAACTGTATTGACTCTTAAAGGGGAAGAAGGTAAAAAACTGTTCTAGCCAGACTTTCAACTGTTTAATATTAATGTTTATTTTGCAGTGTGGAAACAATTAACGATGGCAATTTCCACATTGTGGAGCTGCTAGCTATGGATCAGATTCTGTCTTTATCTATTGATGGAGGAAGTCCCAAGATAATTACCAATTTGTCCAAGCAATCCACTCTGAATTTCGATTCTCCGCTGTACGTAGGAGGTAAGAGGATCTTACTGCTTCTTACTAGAGGTATTATAGATAATTTATTCAGGTAGCATGCTTTAAGAAACACATGGTAAGAGACTCATTCATTGACATAACACCTTAAGATGAAACTTCGGCAGTTAATGTCATTAGTTTCAATTTTAAGAAATATTATGTCCTCAAACTGAACCTGTTGCTTTTTTATAATTATGTTTATTTTTATGACTGTAAAATCTTGTAATTTTCTACTGTTATTTAGCCTTTTATTATACTGATGAAGTGTGCTTAACATTGTTTAACTGCATGAAGATTTAGTAATGCATATTTAGAAAGTGTAGAATGGTAGCATTCTGTTTTGCTCGGTTTACATTTCTATTTCCCTGTACTGGTAATGCAGGAAATGAAAGCCATGCATAAAGTCATGAAATATAATTTATGTCTGGACATCTTATTGCTTAGGGCTGATAGGAGTTAGGACACTAGGTAAGAAGGGAACCAACTGGACAGTTGCCTTACTGTATGTGTCAGGTCTTGGTTTTTGTTTGTTTTGAGAAAAAATAGAATTGATTTTTTTAATTGTTCATTTAACTTGTGCAGCTAAAGTATTTGAAAAATTCTGACCATTTGATGCAATTTACTCTGTAGAACTATGAGTTCAAACACATTGTTTTAACTAGCAGTTCCTGTTGGATTTCTGATGGGCCTGTGCAATCTAGGTAAAAGTCAGAAAATTCAACCCACACTTTGTTCCTCCTTACTTGGTAGCAAGTCTGAGTTCTTTGTGATCAGAGATTCAGCATGCTTTTTAAATACTGTTTGAATTCTACAAATTTTCATGTTCTTCTTAGTTTAACCTTATACTCTTACGAGAAGCATGTAAGGAGTCTCCTTCTGATCTTTCTATAAAAGGAATACTTACTTTCTTTTTCATTTTGCTTATACTTTTATGTCTGAGAATAACTTTTTAGACTTAAGCATCTTGCCTCCTTGCCAAAAATTATGCTACCAGTAGTACATTTGTGTGAGGTACTGATGCCTTCAAATGAGGATTGCCCTGTAGAAGCACATTGCATTTTTTCCTGTGTATGTTTTTTACATAGTGTCCTATGCCACATTTGGAAGAAGGGATCCTAGACTCTGATAAGACACTGTGTGCTTGCTTACATGTATTGTCAACATTAGTTTGTTTAATGACTGCTGAGGCCAGTTGTACTACTTGAAATTTGAGCTTAATGCAGAACAATAATCCTCCTGTCTGTTATAAGCACCTTTTGATGAAATGAGGCCAGCCTGCCAACTGTAAACATTTATTCTGGGCACATTCTTGACACGGCGATGTTGATTTGTGACATATGGTCTTCTTTGCTTCTTTGCTTCTTCACCCTGCAGATCTGTGCCTCCACTGGGAGAATCATACTAATCTGCATCGGCATCTTCAAGTATCAGAAGAATAACTTTTGGAAATAATCTTTTCCTTTAGTGGTTTGATACCTAAGAGCAGCTGTCTTTTGCATTCCAGTGCATGTTCTTTAGGGAGGTCCTGCATTTATTCTATTATAATTCTTCACATTCAGGCTCCAAACAGACAATTATTTCTGCTGTCATAGAGAATGTTGATTCAAAAAAACATGAAAACCAATCATAGAAGAACATTGTAATAAAATAAAGGAAAAAACCCAGTAGGTTGATGTTCAGCTCTTAAGCTTTCCTCTTCTTTATCTAATTTATGTATTTATGATTTTTAAAATTCTCAAGATGGTAATTTTCCCTCTTGTATCTTTATACTACCCATCTTTTTGAGATTCAATAATTTTTTTCTTATGCAACCATATCTAGATTTTTTAGAGAATTTGATCACACATTTCCATCAGTTAAGAACTTAAATTCTCACTAGGATTTTATGCAGTATTTTTATCTTTGCCAGAGTCTTAGTTTGACACCTATATCATCATGTAACTTACACTTACTCTTACCACTTTCCTGCTAAAATGGCATTTCTGATAAGCATCACCTCAATTGGCAGGATGAAATTCAGACTTGACAGCAAGCTCTTGTACGGTGTGTGCTCTCATTCCCTCTCCATCCATCTCTTCTTGCCTTCCCCCTACTTCTTCTTTTTTTTTAATTTTACTCTTGGGTCACAATATTTAGCTTGGTTTGAAAGGGACAATTTAACATTATTTTTACCAAAAGTGACCTAATCAATTTATACCTTTTGGGATTTTTTTACCATTCCAAGTGTATGGCTCTTTTGTGTGGTCAGAAATACACGTGCTTGATATTTTTCAGTCTTTCTGTAACAAATTTCAGTAAATCATATTGAAAGTGCATGGCTTTTTTAAGATTTCTTAAGGGACAATCTGTTTCTTCTCAAAAATTCTTCAAAGGAGTCACAGACATCACTGATACTTCACATTCTTCTCTCGGAAATTAGAGCATATTTTACTAGTTGAGAGTGGCACCTTCTTTCATGGATGTCCCTATTTCTGAGACAGGTAGAGTATCAGCTGCTTCTCATTTGTGCCTGCTCTGTTCTGGCAGCTTCTAGAATAAGATACTTGTTTTGACAGTTTTACTGTGTGACAGTTATTTAAGAGAGGTTCTTACCATTTTCCTCCTTGAACAGTAATTTACCTGCAGTCCAGTTCAGTGTCCAAAAGCTTAAAAGGGGCTGGGAACTACTCTCTTACCTTGCCAAAAATAGATCTGAATTATTTGTCTGTATTGTTTCTATCACAGTTCTTTCCTAACTGGCAAAGAATCTTTATATAAAAATTATCTAAGAAATATTGCTAAAGAATATAAGCAGGTTTTACACACTTTGGCCTTCTGACGTTTGGTAGCTTGCTAGAAGAAGCAAAAGTGTATAGGCTGAAAGCTTGTGCATATGATTGCATTATGTTTCCAAGTGTCTTCCTTATTAGAGAATATAGACAAAAGTTTTTCTGAATCATGTGTGATAAACCACTTATTATCTGGTATCATACATACATGCTTATATGGTTCCCAGAAATCACATCTAAGTTTCCTGACACTTTCAAGTATAACATCTAGTTTAGCATTACATTGGTGTGCTTAGTGTTATACAACTTTTATTTTTACAAAGAGTAAGTTCAGTGCCTCTATTCTGCTGAGAATACTTCAAGCCTTTTCCATGAACATTAGCTGAGTGTGGCTTTCAAGGGAGACAACAGAGTGAAGGGACCTTGATGACTCTGCCCTGTCCCTGGTTTGAGAATATGGCAAGTAGATGTGAGGAAGTGGAAACTCATGATTGTTTGCAGTCTGAGTCCTTTAATATAATAGTTCAAAGCCTTTTTTAAAGTTTGACCCTGGCTGGGTGCCAGGTGCCCATCAAAGCCACTCTGTCATCCCCCTCCTCAACCTGACAGGGGAGAGAAAATATCATGAAAGCTCATGAGTTGAGATGAGGACAGGGAGAGATCCCTCACCAATTACTGATGTGGCAAAACACACTCAACTTGAAAAAATTAATTTAATGTATTGCCAGTCCAAATCACAGTAGGATAAGGAGAGGTAAAACATTTCTTAAAGATACCTTCCCCCCACCCTTCCCTCTTTCCCAGGCTTAACTTTTTTTCCCCTAGTTCTCTATCTTCTTCCTGTAAGCAATGCAGGTAGGTGAGGAATATGGGTTATGGTCAGTGCATCACGTTCTTTCTGCCATTGCTTCCTCCTAAGGGAAAGGAGTCCTTCCCCTCTCCCAGTGAGGGGTCCCTTCCATGGGAGACAGTTCTCCACAAACTGCTCCAGCATGGGTCCCCCACAGGGTCATAAGTCCCAAGAAAACCTGCTCCAGTGTGGGCTCCTCACTCCACAGTTCCACAGGTCCTGCCTGCTCCAGCACAGGCTTCCCATGGGGTCACAGTCTTCTCTCGAGCATCCACCTGCTCCAGCATGAGGCTCCTCCATGGGCTGCAGGTGGATCTCTGCTCTCCTGTGAACATCCATGGGTTGCAGGGGCACAGCTGCTCCACAATGGGCTGCACCACAGGCTGCAAGGGAATCTCAGCTCCAGTGCCTGGAGCACCTCCTGCCCCTCCTGCTTCTCTGACCTCAGTGTCTGCAGAGCTGTTCCTCTGATACATTCTCACTCCTCTCTGGTCACATCTGCACAATTACTCTCTTGGGGTTTTTTCCTCTTTAGATATCTTATCACATAGCTGTTGCTACCGTCACTGAGTGGCTTGGCCTTGGCAGACTTGATGGATCCATCCTGGAGCCAGCTGGCATTGGCTCTCTCGGACATGGGGGACACTTCTGGCAGCTTCTCAGAGAAGTAGCCAGAAGTAGCCACCCCAGTAGCCCCCCCACTACTCAAAGCCTGGCCACACAAACCCAATACACTTACTTAACTGATCAGATCAAAGAAGATTAGGCTCTTCAACACTATGAATACAATATTGTTCATTTCTATAATCACTGAAGCCTAGCACAAATGAAATTACAATAACCTCTAAATGAAAGGCAGGTCTACTTCATTAGGTTGCAAAGCATTTCTGCATGACTCTTAACTGTTCAGAGTAACACAAAAAATTATTAGAAGTATCCGTTTACATGGTTAAGGAGCAACTATGCAGAACATTGCTGCTTTCTTGTCATTATCTAAGTACCGGAATGAAAATTGTTGATTTAGTCTAGGAATGAACCTGTGCAGCTAATAAGAATATTTCTTGTCAGGTAAACAGATACTTTTTAATACTCAGTGCACTTTCATTTCCTTTACTTGTGAGTCTTGGGATTCATTTCAGCATTTGTGTATTCATTTTTAGAAAATGGTATCTTAAGGACTACCTACTATGGGCTAATATGTTGGCAATAAGTTAAAAGAAAAAAGAAAAGCAGGGGGTAGAGTAGAAGAAATTTCAAGTTTACAAGAAAAATTTTAATAGTAATGCTCCTTCTGAATTATTCTTGAGTGATCATAACAGGATAAGTGCATTACATACACCTACAGCTCTAATTACACCTGTAACAATTATAGACTGTAACAGACGAATTACTCTGAAAACAGTCAACATTGTGGACATTTGCATTATCTAAAAGTTTGTACACATAAGTAGTTTGAAGTTGAATTATTGTTATTATTGACTGTTTTAGACTGTAATGTCAAACTCTATGGATGGCTTTCAGTTTTATTTTATTGATCTGTTTTTGAGACATGCTAAACAGAAGTATTTTTAGTTTTGGAACCTCAACCTGTCCTTTCCAAGAAATTTTCCATAGCAAAACTTCACATTTGAAATGTATATGCCAGCCCCAGTTTGATGAGCTGGTCCTACTAAATTTTTCTGGATTTGAGTATCTTAGCTTACAAAAAATGACGTATCAGCTGCTAAATTTCAACAATTTTTGTTTTTCTGGGATTCAGAAACTATGTGCTATCCTGGACTTAAATGCACTAGGTCAAAACAAGGCAGAGCTGACCTTTTCACAGTTCTGAGCTTCCTGTATGATGAAGTCTTATATACATCTCTTAAGTGTTACTTAGAGACTTAGAGGTTCGGAGCTGGCTTACACACATGCTTGACAACCAGGACAATTTCCAAAAACTAGATTACTGTTCATGGTTCTAGTTTGAATAGCTAAGAATAATTAATTAAGAAGCAGTCCTTTAAAAGTGTTTTAAAAATAAAAGAAAATGGTATAGAAAATTGTGAGATTATTACACTGATTATTTGCTTCTATTAATTTCCTAGGCATGCCTGTGAAAAATAACATAGCAGCTTTACGCCAGTCCCCAGGGCAGAATGGCACTAGCTTCCATGGCTGCATCCGTAATCTGTATATCAACAGTGAACTCCAGGACTTCAGAAATGTGCCACTGCAAGTGGGAATTCTGCCAGGTTGTGAGCCTTGTCATAAGAAAGTTTGTGTGCATGGAACATGCCATGCTACCAGCCAGTCAGGCTTTTCCTGTGAGTGCGAAGGAGGATGGACCGGACCACTCTGTGATCAGCAAACTAACGACCCATGTCTTGGAAATAAGTATGTCCTTCCTCAAGAAAGAACAGTAGTATAATATGCATATAAGTCTCCTGTTATGTGTATTTTTTTCATAAAAGTTCACACTTGCAAGAAGCAACATAACCTGGGCATGGAAAAGGGAAAACAGCATCCAGGTTATAGTATATATTCTTTCCATAAACCTAATGAGGAAAAGTCCCCAGTTTAGGGGAACAGATTCACACATCTCACTGAAGTTCTGCCTAAAGCCTGGGAGGTTCTCTTACATACTTCTGAATGGGCTTCTTTTGTAATGAGATGCACTGATGCAGCTGTGGGTATGACCCTTGGCACAAAAATAATTTTGAAGAAGTTGCAAATGGAAAAAAACCTATTTGCTTATTTTCAATTGTATAGAGGAAGGTAATACTATTATTATTTTTTTATTATTATTAATATTCTCTACTGTGTTTTTAAAAATTATAAAATTGATATATCTAATATTTCATATTTTCAGAGTACCCCAGGTTTTAGCAGGAACATATATTTCAATCTTTATGGTGAACTTCTGTTTAAGTCTGAGTGTGTTAATTCTATTTACCAGTTTGAGCAGAAAATTTTAGTTTAGACATTTTATATATTTCTACAGAGAGGTTCATGTATATAAATGTGTGGAGAGAGAAAAAGTTAGATATAATTGTGTATATGACATAATGCATATTCATCTTTTAAATTTACTGTAGAGACAGATTCAATTTGGGTTCATGGACTCCCAGCACAAGAAGGTCAGAAACTTCAGAAGTTCAAAATTCTTCTGTATTTATTGATCTTGGGCAACAAGATGTCATTCTGTTTGTCATTACCACTGTCCTCATTACAGCTTGGCAAATATCTCTTTTTTTTGGTAAAGTAAGCCTGCTTGGATCTTTTGGCTTTTTCGGTGCAACATTTACCTATGTAATTTTTGACTTTTAAGGATCAGTGGCCTAAGTTTGCTAAAAGATTCTAATAAGATGATTTTCAACTCCCATATAAAATGATGTTTAAATCATCTTTTCACATAGTATGTAGAGCATCTGACCCTTTAAATCTTTGGACAGCAGTTAGCATGCTTTACAATGCAGTTTTCTTTATATGGGTTATAGACTCTTTCAGTGCCATTAAGTTTTGAACTCTTCCCAGAGCTAGAGCAGTCAGATTTTGAAGGATGCCATTACAGTATTTCATTGTTTATTGGTCTTTTTCTTACCCTGTCCTCTTTCTCTTTTTAACTTTAAAGAAAGGTAGTCACAGCAGGTTAAAAATACAAGTGTGACTTTATACTTCTATACTTTAGGATTGAAAAATAATATCAAACTGTAACCACAAGTTCTACTATAAGAAAAGCCAAAGAATTTCTTTAAACTGTCCTTGAAATACTAGATTCTTCATAGGTTCTTATACCTGTGCACATTAGCACCCAAACTGAGTGGTTTTTTGCAGCAAATTACAAGTTGTCAGTATCAGATGTAGGCAGTATCAGAGATAAAAGCAAGTGAGCACAGCATTAATACTTTGTTTGCTCTTGAAAGTATTGGGTTTGGTTCAGCTGTATACAGTGCTGTGAGCTTTTAAGACAGAAAGCCAAACCAAAATTATTTTGAGTGGAGGAGGGCTTTGTTGTTCTTTAGTTCCTGGGGATTTTAATTCTTTATTTCTTGATTCATCTCTAAATTGTCTATTGAATAGATGTGTTTTATCCATCTAATACAGTTTGACATTCTGCTTTATCTGAGCAACAGAATTGTCACTGTGATCTCTGTTTCGAAAATGTAGATGATCTTTTAGAGATCCCTGCACATCATGAAAAGGCTTAAGATAGATTTATTTTACTTACGTCTAGGTGTTTGAATTCAAAATATAGTGGCCAAAGTTTGTTCTCTAGTCAATAAAGGAATAAGCACATTTCAAAAGAATAAATTAGACCTCAAGTTGTCTAATCACCCTCTGGATAAGCTAATTTCTCTCCATGACTCTGTCTGGAGCTTATGGCAATTATACATCTAACTTGAGTGCCTGACACAGGTACCTAAAATTAGATGAGATGAAACTGTGCCCAAGAGTTTGCACTTAGCTTGATGTTCCTTTCAGTACAGTCTGAAGATGAAATTTAGAGCTTCAAAGAGCAGGTGGAAACAAAAGTATGAGAGTTGGCATTGGCTAAAATTTAATCATCTTCTAAGTCAAAGCAAAACTTTTCCAAAGATCTTGACACAGATTGCTTTGATATCTAAAGCCTGTATAGAGTATGACAGGATGTCAGTGCCACCTGAGTAACTTTGTAGATCAGATGTCCTAAAAGTGGATGTTTTATAAATGGTGAAAAGATCAAATGCTGAACATAATGAAAACTAAACAAAAGCTATCTGCCCTGTGATACTGTCTAAACCTTCAATTTTGAATTGCTTAATAACAGTCTTGGAATATCAGACTTCAACCACAGGAAGAATTTCTAATTTTTGTAGAGAACCTACTTGCTTCAAAATACAGACTAATAGAGAAGTTGGAGGTGCTTAACCTATTAGTTTCATATTTGCAGGTTTTAATCCCAAACTGGTTATGTTATCTTAAAAATTTCAAAATGAGATGTTGCTCTTAACAGAATTCTTCTTTTACAACAACATGCAATTTTAGATGAATTTTTGCTATCTTCAAATTGAAACAAATGATTTTATTTTAGATCAAATGGGATTTTTATGTGTATTTTTTTATCTAAAGATTTTCATTTATTTAGGTCGCTGCCATAACATACTGAGGAGGTTGTGAGATCAAGAATCTTACACTATAGAGAGGAAAAATATTAGAGAGGAGAAACATCAGGAAGGGTGACTTGTATGTCAGGATTGCATTCCTCTCCACAGAGGAATCTTCACTGTGATCTCCCTAGGAAACTGTATGTAGATAGAAAATTTTTCTACGGAAACAACAGTTAAAGAGAATAACATTATTTTTGGAAAGAAGTTTTTGACCCTGTGCTAACAAATGAGGAAAGGGAAGTAATTTTATTCCAAGTCATTGGTGATGTTTTTAAGATGAAATCCCCAAGAATTACACCTGTGAACAGGTAATTAAGCATCCTTCTTTTGGGAAACATCACTTCTCTCTCAAAGAGAAGTAAGACCAGCTGTGGGTTCCCATACCACTGTACATCAGAACTTAGCAGATGCTTCTTAACTCACAATCTTTTTTGTCTAACAGCAAGGTTTGAGCCTGCCACAAATGTTTATCAAAGCTCAACTGGGAGATTAGCCACTTTAATCACTTTGGGTGAGACTTGATAATGCGCAGCCTCCTCTAGTGTGAGGTTTGGTATGAATTCTGGGTGAGTGCTCTTGCCTTGCAGTGAAGCACAGACCTGCCTCATACAAGACCCTGCTACTGGCAGTTGGCAATGCAGACTAATGTATTTGAAGGGAAAGCACAAGTTCAGCTTGAAACTACCATTGCTTGAGCCAGAATAGTTTCTGTTAGGAAGGGCCTGACCTGTCTTTGTGCTGGGAGCCCCATATTTCATGAGTGACAATATGGAGTTTCTTTTAAATGATACACGAACCAGAATTTCAGGTGAGTTTCTTTTTTCTTTGGCTTGATTTTGCTGTGTTCTCAAAAGCATGCTGAAAATTTAGGTAGACAGGAAATGTTGTTTTTAATAACTGTGGTTTGTAAAATTTTTCCATAACACATCTACAGTGGCTATTTTCTGGTGAGAGAGAGTTCTGTATTGCAGCTTGTTTTGTGTAAACCTGCATATCAATTATAAACCACTTCACTGCATCTCCCTGAAAAAGTCCATTAGAAACAAAAGCAATTTCTTCTGAGTACAGTCCAAAGTATTTGTAGTTAATGTTGCTTAGCCTGAACTTTGATGAATAATTTATTTTTATTCTCTTGGGCTTGTTTCCCCTGTAGATGTGTGCATGGTACCTGCTTGCCGATCAATGCATTTTCATACAGTTGTAAATGCCTGCAGGGACATGGGGGAGTCCTCTGTGATGAAGAGGAAATGCTGTTTAACCCCTGCCAATCCATCAGGTGTAAACATGGCAAATGTAGGCTTTCAGGACTTGGGAAACCATATTGCGAATGCGGCAGCGGATACACGGGGGACAGTTGTGATAAAGGTAAAAAAATTAATTAATGTTGTTATGGTCTTAGAAAATAGGCTTTTTTTAGTAAAACATGAACCGCCAAGCACATGAACAGCCAAAAACATGACCAATTTTTTTTTCCACAACACACATATTTGTTGCTTTTTTTTCTACCATAAGAATTTATCTTGATGACAGAAAAATCAAGCCTTTCCCATGAATTTGTTTACATTTTGAGGATTTTTTCATCAAATGTTTTGCTGTGAAAACATTTCTTTTTTTTTTTTGCCTTTATTCAGAAACACATTTTTACTATATTTAACTATTACCTTTTACCTGCTGTATCTTTCTGTATTTATTGTTTCTCTACCTTCTGCAACTGAGAAGCCAAATCCAATGATTCTGCTCCTAGTTTTATCACAAACTCTACTTTTGACCTCTCAGCTTCAACTGATTTATCACAGCGAATTATGCAGGTGAGATGGATGAAAACAGGATGACTTTTCCCCCTACCTTTTTCTTTTTCCTTTGTCTATCAAAGCTATCCCTCTCCCTCTCTTTCCCTTACCCCAGATGGCATTTATTTTGTATTGTACATAGATGTGAATAGAAGAATATGGTTGTAGAACTTTTAACAGATGTCTCATTTTTAGCTGGCTTTATACCTCAGTAATTTATGAAGTTAGCGGAATGTAACTTATATTAAATAAGAGTTTGAATAATATTAAACTCCAGGTCTAATAAATTAAATTGCATGCTCTCTGAAACATTTCCCTATGGTAAACAGAACCAGCTGCAAGCAGTGTAGGAACAGAAGATGTGTATTTTTATAAAAGAGGAAAAGATTTAAGCTTCCAATTTTCTTGTCATTGTAATAGCTTCGTATTTATGGTTTACATATACATAATATAAGCTTTACCGAAAATAGGAGATATAGGGAATGAAACCCAACATTAATCAAATTACATTTGGTAGAACCACTAGTTTCTAATATACAGTCTGAGTCAAACTTTAAAATATCAATCTCAACTGCAAATAGTAACACAGTGTCTTCCTGTGTTGCACATTCTTTGACCCGTGTCTCAAAATTGCATCTCTTATTTTAAATGTTGTTTTCTGCAGAAATCTCTTGTCGAGGGGAACGAGTCCGAGATTACTACCAAAAGCAGCAAGGGTATGCTGCGTGCCAGACGACCAAGAAGGTATCGAGACTAGAATGTAAAGGCGGGTGCTCAGCCGGGCAGTGCTGTGGGCCACTGCGGAGCAAGAGACGGAAATACTCCTTCGAATGCACTGACGGGTCATCATTTGTGGACGAGGTTGAAAAAGTGGTGAAGTGTGGCTGTACAAGTTGTCCCTCCTAAGTGTCCCTGTCACACTTGTCTTTTGAAAATGTTGTATACTTATTGACCGTGTCGGACTAATTAATGCTTCATAGTGGAAATATTTGAAATATATTGTAAAATACAGAACAGACTTATTTTTATTATGAGAATAAAGACTTTTTCTTCATTGAAAAAAAGATTCAAGTGCTTGAACTGAGACTTCTCATACCCAAGAGGAGCTTTGAAGAAAAAAAAGACCTGGTAACATTGCAGCAGAGATGGGAAACTTTAACTGCTTTTAACATGGATTCTTCTTTATAACATGCTGAAGATACACTGACACTATACACATGTGACTTTCAACTTAACAGCTCAGAGATGAAATACTGACCAGAACACCAGGCTTGTTTTTTCACTTTCGTATCAGTCTATTTTGTTGTCTTGACAGACCATACCAGTCTCTTACCTATGGATGAGGAAGCTTTATGAGCAAAAAGAATCAGATTATACAGAAATAATAATTGTTTGAAACACATTTTGTCTTTTGGAATTATTAAGCATCTTGAGAAGATGGGGTCTCATTTAATGAATGGGAAATGGGAGATACAAGAATATACTATAATCCTGAACTCTCCTGATGATGTGTACTTTTATGTCAGCATGTTAGCAAAAGAAGCATAAAAAAGTGTTTATCTTCCCTTTTACAGTATTAATTTTTTGTAATATAAATGTTCTGGGGATGATAAAATAGATTATTGATGGATAAATTAGTAATAATATGGATTTCTGTTTCTATGAGTTCGAAACAACTCTATACAGTATTGGGTTTCATTGAGAAATATTTATTGTATCAAAGTACATTGTACTTAACCCTTTTAGGCCATCCCTTTTACTGTTTTTCAATGCTTTAATATATATTAATTTATATTTGTCCCAGTAATTTTGTAATTTTTTTTTTAAAGGACTTAAAAATCAGGATTTTTTTTGCAATAGAACTAACGTAGCATGTCGTCTTGGGGTAAATGTTTTCAGTCTGTTTTTTCCTTTCCATTCCCTTTTACTTTTCCTTAGAATCTGACCACTTGGTGTCACTGAATAGAAAGTGGTGACAATTTGCTGTTTCACATATAGCAGATATTCAGGACACCTTCCAAGAACCTGTAATATATGACAGAAAATGTCTTTACACTAGATGGTAATTGTAGAGAAGTTAATTTTCCCTATATACAGTACTTACAGAAAATAAGATGGCGTGTAGAAAATGACATTAGAGGATAGATCTTTATAAATTAATATTCCCATGAAGCTCTTTACCTTTTTTATAAAAAAGAAAAAAAGGCTGTGCTATCAAAAACTGTGATTTTCCCCAAATAATAAAACTACTTTACTGCCCTAATGTTCCCCATGTTAACACGTTGCTGCTAAATTATAATGTAGAATTGGTAATCAATAGTGGGTTGTGTTCTTCTTTCAGTAAAACCCAGGGTACCCTGTAAAAATGCAGATGTTTTTTCAATTTTATTATTTTTTTTACAAAAAGGTTAGATGTACATGTGTAATGCAGTGTGCTTTGTCATATTTGGACTGATATCAGTAATGCTACTGATGTTTGTAAATTAAACAGATATTTACTTCATTAACAGCTTTTATTTGTATTCTTCTGAGAAGTTTAAATTGTCTAGCAGCCTTTAATTAAACATCTGTTGCAAAGAGTATTTGGTAAAAAACAGGATAAAACACAACCTCTGATTTAGTGTATTCATTGCTGAAAATCTGAAGAAGGAATTTACTTGGGATTATTACACCTAGAGGCAGTGACATCTGAAAATGTCTGTGCATTATGAACTCAGATGAACTTGCACCATAACTAAGAAAAGACTTATAAAGTACACTGCAGGAAAAGGCAAATTGAGTCTATCCTAATACTTTAATGGTTATAAAAATGGCAATCTGATAGTTGTTCTAGCAAGTAATTTGATTCTTTAGAGGGATTCATTTTCACTAATCTTTGACCAAGTATTTTAAATTCAAGCAATTGGATGGGATGATACTTAACCAGGTTTATCTTCTCTAAATATTTTTTATAAATAATTCTATGTTTATTTTACTTGGTCTACTTTAGAATTTGTCTAAATATCCAGTGAAACAGCCTTTGGTATGAGGCCTTCTTTGCAGCTTCTATGACTGCTAAAAAATGTGCTGTAAATATGGGTAGCTTTGAGGACAGAGAAGCCATTTTTGCCTAACAGTCCTTAAACAGTGTTCTTGGATATGGAAAGATCGCTTGGAGCTCAAAGTCCCTGTACCAAGTATCTGGAGCTGGATTGCTTTCTGTCCTCATATTGACAGAGAAAGAGGAATTTTGCAATGGTGTTCAAGCAATACTGGCAGCTACTAGTGATCTTGAGATCATCAAGAGAGGGATTTTCTGTAGTCCCCAAGCAGAACCAGAAAACACAGTTAGAATTAAAAGAGGGAAAAAAAAAAAAAAAAGAAAGAAACCCACCCGACACCCCAATGCCAAACCCAGCTTTGTCACCTGCCCCTCTGAAGAAAGACAAGGCACCTACATCAAGTAATGATTCAGCTCTCCTTAGCCCCTTTTCTCACCGCCTCAAGCATCCTCAAGCATCACAAAGTGCCACCATGCATGACAAGAGAGAACTTCCTCGATGGGTTGGGTCACCCTAACATTTTTCTCATACCTAAATCAAGGTTCTTGTAATACTGCCATAATAGGCTGTCTTGTACCTGTATTCCACAAAAAGCAAATGGGGATCTGAGGGAACTGCCACTTAGGTATCACTACCACAGTGGAGAATTTAGTTCACCGCAGAACACTCCAGACACAAGTTTTCATTCAAAAACATAAGTCATGCAGCTTTTAACACAGCTCTTAGGGATTAGGTTTCTCTCCTTGTGTCTGCTACATTCTCTAGAAATCACTGTCATACAGTCTGCTTTTAATGTATTGAATAAAATCCATAAAATGCATTAGATCTGAAGGATATGACTCAGTAGAGTGGCCAAGTTCTCACGTCAGTGTAGCACTGCATACAATTTGAATTCTTTTTTCATTAGAAACTAAGAAAAATAAAACTTGGAAATACCATCATTTTCTGCCAGTATTCTTAAAAGCTGTAAAAAAGAGAAAACACATGAATACTGCTTAATTTGTACTGGTTCATGCACAGCTCTTACTGTCATCTCACAGATAACAAAATTGTGAAAGAGCATGAAAAAAGACCATTCTTGAATAAAGCTAACAAAAGTCATTGTTCTTTTGTTAACACTGAAAGTCAGTTCAGAACAGCAGCTGTCACAAATGGAACCACATTCTGCAGTCTGTATTAACCTTTCTGGGGCAGATGGATATTTGAGGGAGAAAGACACTGTTCTAAACAAACCAATGGTAGGCTATGAACAAGCTTTAAGAGATACAGTTCATTTTATAAGATCTATTGCAGTAACAATTTTGTCTTCAGAATACTTTTCACTGCCATATGGGGATACCATGAGCCTTGGTATTACAAGAATCATTGTAATATGAGGATGCTCTGTGTAGGCACCACAACCAATATAACACTCATATGATGTTATGAAGGCATTTGCTTGGAAAGAGGAGCATGCAGAGGTTTTGGAAATGACAAGAAGTCTTGCAGACCTGATAATCCACAGTGTACTTGCAGGGATGGTAGCAAGGCATTACAGTAAGTGGATTGTCACCATGGTAGTTTTGATGAGAGGATGACTAAAACGTGGTCACTAAGGTGACGACTAACAGATGAGAGAGAGTGGTACATTATGGAAAGGAGCTTGCTGTTAAGAAGAAAATTCCCAGAAGTTTTGGAAAACTGTCAAGAGTCTAGGGGGCTGTTTGTATTGAAGCTCTGTTTTGGGAGCTTTATCTGTTACTGCTTGAAACTTACATGTTTTAAAAAACCCCTTCACAGTTCTCACAAACACACTCGATATTTCTGTCTTGAGTTAACCCTATTATTTGAGGTAAAGTGTATCTTTTCAAAGCAATTCAAAATCTCATATTTTGGTTCCTTTCTTCTCCCTTCAAAGCAAGTGTTATTCCTGCAGTAGCTCATTAGGCATGCAAGTGTCTGTTCTTCAGCTACCCCACCTTACAGTGGAGAGCCTGGCACATAATTTCAGTTCCCATAAAGTGCTGTTCACCAGCTGAGCCATTCAGGATTCTTGGCTTTTAGAAGTATCTATAGACAGAGCTGGTACCTCCAATCTATTTAAGATTCCTGGAGTGGAAATCAGAAAATCATTGGTAGTTGTGACTATGTAGGGGCTGTCAGGAATAGAGTAAAACTGAAGTGTTTGCCTGCATGCCTGGAGAGCCTGCTCTTTCACTGTGATCTTTATGTATTGTGTTCCTGGGAGAGTGGGAATTCATGCTCATCCTTTCTAAAATATTTTAGAGTAGAGGGATTTTGTGTCCTTTTGTAAATAAATTGTCTAGGCTGGAAATCATAGGCCTCTTTGGCCCTCAGCCAGGTTAAACTGTGTCTGTATACCTTAACATCAACCATCAATCTTGGACACCAACAGATCCTGATGTTAAAAAAAGTGAATAAATCTTGCTCTCAGTTTAATAAAACACAGATGGGAAAAGCAAACCAAACAGAGAGTTAACAGCTCTATTCACTAGTCTCCTGGGCTCCATGTGATTAAATCAGAGTTGGAGGGTATGTTCTTGCTGCTGCTGTTCTGGCCAGTGTCCGTAGGGGTGATGGCCAGCAAAGGAGAAGTACTCTGTCAGAGCTGCATGTCATTTGTCAAGCTGAGAAAAAACAGTCATCTCACTGAACAGCAAGACTTCTGGCTATCCACAGTCCCAGTAAATATGCTCCAGCTCTACAGCATAACACCCATGTTGCAGGAATTTTGCTCAGCCATGGGAACAGGCTTTAAAACTGCCTCCCACATCCACAACTTTATTTCAGAATGCTGATCTTAGTAGTGTTTTCTGGTCTTTACAACTCCATCCTTTTATTTCTTTCCAGATTAGAGGTAAACTCCTCTAGTTCTACACATTGAGCCTCAGTACTCTCAATCATTGCCCTATACTACATACAGGAAATTAAGACTTGGGTTTTTTGGACCTGTTTTAGGTGTTTATTAACATTTGTACAGGGATCAGAAGACCTGCCTTAAAGAAGAAGGTTATACATCCAGCTACAGAGATAAAATGCTTTCATAGCCTTTATAATTCAGAAAATGTTAAACTAGCTCCTGTGAAACAGTCTGACAGCTATAGAGTGATATAAAATTACTTATTTTATGGATTTGTAGACTTAGACCAGGGGAATTTTTATCTGGTTTTGTCTGCTACTACTTTTACTTTTTTTAAAATTCCTTTTAGGATACTTTCCATATCACAAGAGACAAGTAAAGATAGGATTAATGTGCCTGGGTTGCTTATTCTGACATTAAAGTTCCTTAAAATTATCCAGTAGCCTTTCTTCGGGACATTTTTCTTCTTTCTCATAGTTTTTCACATTCTAGGCTTCAATCTGTTGTTTTTGTGAAACTTTGTCGACTTTGTTTAATTTCCAGAACAGATTTAACGTTTCCAGAGAAAGGAAAAGGATACCTTTTTTTTCCTGCAGCTGTGCCTAAAATCTCTCACAGAGTATCTTTAGAAGTATGTTTTCTTTCAAAGTCCTCTGAGACTAGGTTAACTTGAGCTGGTTTTACTGCAAATTTGTTTTTTTTTTCTTTTGCTTCTGATTAGCTTTATTTATTTAATCACATTTATGTGTTTCTGCTATGGTAACAGCAATAAGAGGAGTACCTTCTGACCTATGCCTTAGAAGTTGCTTGTTGTTTTGAAATGCCAAGTTTAAAGAGTCTGAGGTTTGCCTGTTCTCTCTCCTCTTTCCTTTCTTTGTTTTTGTTTTATTTTTCACTGGATCTCCTTCCCTGACAGTTCACCCATTTTTGTGTAGTTTTATGTTTATTTTGTAGAGGCAAGGTAAGAACATGAGACAATGTCAACAGTAAATAAAACTGACCACAGAAGACACATAGATCTATGCAGAATATCCGCAGCAAGATCATGTGGCACAGCACGTACTCCTCTGCAGAAAAAGATACACTGTTACTCCAAATAATAAAAAAAAAAGCCCAAACAAAAAAACGCAAAACAAACAAAAAAAAAGGAAAAAAAACCTTTAACAAGAAACTTTGAAAAGCAGCTTAAAAGTGAGAAGCAAAATCTTTAAGTCCCAAGTGATCAAAACAGTGCTCATCATCCATTATTGCAAACCACAGACCAGCCGTTGGCATCCCCACCTTCTCTCCTGCTCCAGGCACTCCAGACAGTGCTTGCTTCCCCCCTTTCCCACCCACCCGACTCCAGGCCTGACTGTGCCTGCCATTCCCACAGCCTTCCCAGATGACACTTCTTCCTTCCCATTTGCAGAAAGTCACAGCAATCATCTTCCTGCATGTGCCTTCCCTAAGATAACTTGAGGCGTCTAGTCAGGGCAAAGCACCATGCTGGTGATGGAAAGAACACTCTCCAGCTAATTAACATTTGAGCATTTAAAAATCTATTATTATTTATTAAACTGTTACAGCAAAGTGCTAGTACCAATCAGTGGGAACTGTGGCTGTCAAAACATTTAAGTAATAAAATTCTGAGTCTGTGTGTAACATGGAGAATGGCACCTCTTCGTTTTCATTCTGAAAAGCAAGTGTAACCAGGTTAATTGAAAGGAAGGGTAAAGAGACCTAGCACTAACTGAAAATCTGCTCAGCAATCACATGCAAACACTACAAACAGAAAATATGCCCCAGTTTGTCTGTTTTGTTTGGGTTTTTTACCAAGAGAACAAAGAGTAAGCAATCAAACAGGTAAGGCATGCATGCCTGGAAAATAAGAATGCTAAAAAGAAACCAGCTCTGGCTGTATCAAAATGCTAGGCAGTGAATTCACAAGGGAATTAACTGCTACAATTGCTTGTGGGTAACAAATACCAACATGTATTTTTGAACTTTTGTAGAAAGGACACTTGCAGCCCAGAAAAGAGTGATCAGCTACACAAGTCATCCTACTTTCATGCTGACATGAAAGGACTGTTTGGAAATGAATTCTTATAGTGAAAGTAATCAAAGTTCATTTGAATTTCATATGGTAATTAACAGACTTGTAAAATGCAGAAAAACAACAGTATTAGATGAGAAGAAGAGAATATTAAAGATTTAAACATCTAGGGCCAGATCCACTGTAGGCTCAAGCTGCTTCATGCTGTTTCAGTGATGCCAAGCAGCTGTAAACCCAACTTAGCTGGCCTGGAGCCACTGCAACTCCTATCTGCTAGAAAAAAGGAGTTTTCAGTGCACTAAACCTGGGTTTGGAACTGTGGTTTGTCCTGCAGCCTACTGGCTAAAGGAGCTATCACTTGTGTTACATGGGGAAAACCTTTGTGCCTCTCTCGCTCAGCTCTGCCCTGCTTCCCCATTTAAAGGACGCTGAGGATCTGTGGGAAAGGAGGTTGCTCTTGAGTGCTGCTCTCCAGACTCCAGGGGAATGAAGGGAATTGGCAATTCCTCTTCGGCAACAGCAATCAGAAATGAAAGACCGGAGGTCTTTAACCAAAAAAAAAAAAAAAAATTTAAGTGAATATTATTGTAGTAAAACTGCTTCTAGTGAAGTCGTTTCTTGAAGTCATTTCTTTAATACTCTCTCTTAAAGACTCACTTAATTGTGGCTCCATAAGAAAGCATTATGGAAAACAGATTCTTCTTGTAAAATCTTTAGTGTGTGTATATATATACACACAGATATACAAGGGTAGAAAGTGAATACTTTTTTTTGTTTGTTTTTCAGGATATGAACTTATTCAGGCTTTTTGGTTCCCCTGAGCAGCTCTGAACAACAGCAGGTATGATTAAGAATTCAAGGTAGCTGACAGTGAGCAGGTTTGACCTAATCTATCTTGACTTTGTACTCTATACATTTAAATGCAGCATGTCTGTGTGGAACACACTGTAGTTCACTGGGGTACAGCATATCTAATTTAGTCACATGCATGCACTGAAATAGCTGTGTGCACATGGAGATCACTTCTTTTTTTTTTTTCCCCCCCAGTTTTTAGCCAAATTAGATGATCAAAGCCATGTAAAACCTTTTGTAATGAAACTTGAAGCCACATGTAATGAAACCAGATAGTTTTTCCTTTCTGATGTAAAGTCTTTCCTGTTTTCAGACATTACTGTAAACCTACATCTTGGTCCAGTCTGTAACTTGGTCCAGCTTGGATTAGCTTTGCAAACAGTTTGATGAATCTGGGATGATTTATAGCTGGAGGTAGAAAGAAAACAAACAAAGAACTTAAAGTTTGGCCTGCTTTATGCTCAAAATCAAGCGTAACCTCATACTGACTTCTTTTGGATTTTTGTGTCTTTTCAAATCCCAGAAGGAAAGCACCCCACTGAATCCTGAATCCAGCACAAAAAAGATACTGCAGTGGTAAATGTAAAAGCAAGCTTCACAAATATCCTTCCCTTTTCTGGGAAATTTCCATTTAGACTTAAATGAGGGATTTATACAGAAGGAGATTGAGGAAAATATTTCCCCCTTAGTACCAAGAGCTGAATGTACTCATCTTTGTTCAGAAGACAAGAAGTACATCTATCAAAGAGCACTTTATCCATGCTATCCACAAACTTGTTCATTCAGTTTTAATTCAGCTTAAAAGGAAGATGACAAATATCAGCAGGGAGCTGTTTAGCTAAAGGAAGTGTGACATTCAGAAAAATCAATACAGATTTGCAAAGAGAGCATGGCTTAAACTTAGCAGTGAAAAGAATGTAAGTTATAGAAGCTCTTAGGGTTCCTATTTCCTATCTTCTTCTAAGTCTAGTGAGTCTAAATTCAAGATATGTCTTCAGGGAATAAGGTGATACCTGTGAAGAAGATCCTACACCTTTATTTTATAACATGGGTTCTTTCAAAAATGCTTCTTTACTGGGCCGTATTTTTCTTCAGAAATTGTGCTGGCTCTTGGTATTTCTACCTGTTACCACTGCACCTGCACCAGGTGACACTCTTATCTGGGCCAGGACATCTTTGCTTTCGGCATCAGCAAGTAGAAGGGGAACAAACCAGTCCCACAAGAAACAGCTGTGCAAAATATGCCTTAAGCAAAATCTGAATGAGCAGATGCTTTGCTCCTTTGGACCGGTGTGGGTAACACTGTCCCACTTAAGGGAGAAGTTCAAACAAAGAGCTGATTGAAGCTGTTTGTGTATTCCAGTATTTGGCCAGAAGGAATGGAATATATGTTTTGACACATCTTCATTCCCATATAACTAGAAAATAAAAGTGTAAACAGTCATAGATCTTTAAAAACATAATACTGAAGGTATCTCTGATTCTGGATAAAAAAGCATTTTATGCATACAAATTAGACCACAGAAGTGTGGCCCTACACAAACCTAAAACCACAGCTCTTTCCATTATCAAAATTTTACTCCTGAGCTAAGAGGATTTCAATCTGTATCACTTTACAATACATTCAACAATTGAAATATCTTTTTTATTTAAAGGTATCCTAAGCAAGAGAACAGTACTTATGTTACAACAGATCATGTTTCCTATTATTAGCAATAGTGGTCACTCTCAAAGGACAGATGGACAGTTGAGGTTCAGCAACATTGCCATGAAACCTATCCACACCTTGTGTAAGGCCAATCATGCACAAACCCATTTAACCATCTTTAAAACGGTTAAATTTTAAATTTAACCATTTTAATTTAACCATTTAAATTAAATCCTTTAATTCATTCTAGATCAAAATGTTGTTTTTCATCCATTTGAGGCATGCAAATGTATATAATGGATTCAGAAAAATTCCACATAATTATCCTGGTTGGATGTGAAATTCCCTTCAATCTTTGATCTATAATGTAGTGATGTGTCAGCTCGACCAGAGTAGTTTTATGTGCAGGAAATAAGACAAGCTGAGTAGCTTCATGGTTAATTGATTAAAAGGTTCTAAAGAAGGTGCAAGATCAAAGAGCAACTTAATGGTTTTATGTTACTCCTGAGAACTCTTGGTCCACTTGTCTGACAAGACTGACCTTGGGCAAAGAAGTAACAGACAATTAAAAAAAAAATTGCAAAACCAAAACACAGATCATATTTATCTAGTTCAGCCTCCTTATTTCCTTTAGCAAGTATTAGGTGGCACACCCAGGTGCTCTTAAGACAGGTTCATTTTGTTAGCCTTTTATGCTATGTGGTCTAAATATTGAGTACGCAACAACACAAAATAAACAAACAAAAAACAGAAACCTCCCCCCTGAAACTCAGAATCACAGAATGCCGTGCCATTGGACAAAAATCTATGAAAAAACAGACAAGTGTCAAACTATACCTGAAGGACAATTCCTTGTAGAGCCCTTGGTCTGTGGAATCACTGAGCTCCCTCAGTGTCTTCACTGGCACTGGGAACTGATGACACCTCGCAGCTTGCAAGATTGGCTCATCTTGAGAAGTATATTAGGAAATGGGAGCTGCTCTGAAGTAATATAATGGCTTAAAATAAAGGGGATTAAAAAGAATAAATTGACGCTTAACGAAGAATTTGAGAAGGCCATTCTCTAAATGACACTTTTAACCACTATACTTTCTGGTTAGGCTGTCATCACTAGGCTATTCAAAACTCTCATGAGCACAGTTTGGTTTATGTCTCCTGAATACGAGCACTATACTTACATTGAGGTAAAAGAGAAATACTGAGAATATCATGGAAATAATGACAAGAACTACACACAAAAAGATTTCTACAAGCTGCTCCATGACCAGCATTCAAATTTTTCTGAGTTCTGATACTGTGTGGTATTTTCTAGCCATGACCAGATAGTATTTTGCTTTAATTGAACAATTGGGACAATCAGTTAAGAAACCAACACTAATAAGACTGGAGTTAGGCTCAATCTGGCACTCCATTCTATTTCAGTCTCTGGTGCTGGGGCTTCTGGAAAACAGTAGTGCTTAAAAGCCAGATGCAGCCTCCCTTTCATGCAGAGATCGCTTCATAAGTCAAAGGCACAGTTACACTAAAAAAAAATGACATTTTCCTGTTCTGTATTAATCTTGCTCTCTCCAAAACCAAGGTACCAAAAACTATGCTTTTCCATGCATTTTTTAATGTTTCTATGGATAATCTTCTCCCTCCCCAGCAAATTCTCACCTCATTACTGTGAAGCAAGGCCCCTTCCTCAGGCAATGCTGCCACTGTTTCCACCTTAGCAAAAAAAAAAAGAGAACACTTTCTCTAGGTATTTATCTTCCCTTCAATATCATCAGGAGAGCTTGGCCACGTGGCAAGAAGTATCACAAGATGCCCATCACTCAGAGCAAAAATATGAACGCATCATTGAATCCGAAAACAACTTCCCTTGAAGGAAAACTATTCTGTTAAGAGATATCTAGGAAAGGACTTGGATAGTCTGAACTATTGGAAAGAGAAAGAGTAACAGGAAATGTCACAAGACAAAGCATTTTGGGGAGACCCCTCTCATCTGTGGATCATAAATTCATTAACACTTCTGACCAGTGTGTTAATGACACCCTACTATGCTCTACCATTAATGTCTTTTATTTACAGAACATGACTTTCAGGTCAAGGATGTAGAAGTTCCCTGTTGTTTTATTTACTTAAAACAAACAAACAAACAAACCCGTACTACTGCTCCTGCTGGCCTGCTTCACTTCACAAAGAAGAATATCCCACTTGAGCTGACCAGCTGACAGCTCTGCTAAGTGCCTGATAAGCTGCCTGTCCTGGGTCACCACTGAGTGGGAACTTCTGAACTGTGTAATGGGATTAGCTTTCCCACACCATTCCCAGAGAGCCCATTGTTGAAAGAGGAATAGTTTTATTCACGGCAACAAGTCAAACACAAACCCTTGGCAAGTCAAAATAAGAAAAAATAAACAAACAAATGGAGTTTTGGCAGAATCTGGGATTTGCCCCATTGGAAATTTCTTTCTAAGCTGATGAAGAAGTTGACTGATCTGGAATGGGCCACTACATTTACAATAGAGCTAAAGATTAACTCATTAAAATCTCCTCTTTTGGTTTGATAAAAGATCTTTCATTATCTCAAAGCCTTTTCCTTCACAAAGATCCTAAAAAAACCCAATCCCAACCTAGCAACACATCTTTGGGATGAATGGGGAAAAATACTAACTGCTAAACTTTCTGTGGAGGAGTCTTGAATTAGTCATTTTATAGTTTTGCAAGGACAAAATGCAGGGAATTGTTGTGATTTAAGGATATAATAATTTTCAATCCACAAATTCCCTTTATTGGAGTATAAATGGTGCCTTGAGGGCACATAACAGCATTGAATTGGGCCTGGCAGAATCAGTTTTATTGTATTCTACTGTGCAGAAACAATTCCTTCAGTAAAATTGTCACATGACATTTTTCAGCCTGCTCAAGTTCAGTCTTGTTATTGTAAATTACTTTGTAGTTGAGAGGTATATCCAAACATCTGTACTTAATACTGTCTTGAACCTTTTATTTTATAATCTAAAACTCCTCTTTTTGTTTTGCTCTAGCCACTTCGGTGGCTCTTATTTCCAGTATAAGCACTTTTCACAATTCTTTTCTAAATCTCAATTTCATTCTCCAAATGATTCTGCTTTACTGCTTAACAGTACTCCAAAGAGACCCATTGGGAAAGGAGCTTCCTATTTTGTTTTTCTAAATCTTCAGTGGACCTGATCCATTTCCAATGTCGTTTTACCAACAGATTGTCACTGAGGATTTGAGTGTCACCTCTGTTTTTGGTGCTTCTATTTTTCACAGTGAACCTGTCGCCACATCTACAGTTAAAATGCTTGTACACATGCATTTGGACCTTAGGCCTCGTCAGCATGGTGAACCTCTCACAATTTCATTAGTGATTACGGTATCTTCACCCTTTTTGTTTATGCACCAACCAAGCACCTGGGGAAATAGGGCATCATGCAGAGTCTTACAAACTTCACAACTTGGGAGGCCAGGTGAACATTGCTGGGGCAGAGGTACTGCTGTAGGGATTAGCAAAAAGGTTATACATACCAGCTCAGCTGGAACTAATTTGGGAAAGCCTCATACTACATAGCATGATTTTAAGTCCAAAATATCTCAGGATCTTGCAAAAATAAGAATTTTCTCTTATTAAAATAACTATTAAACTTTCAGATTGCACAGAGGATTTCTTTTACCTACAGCCTGCACACCAGGAACTGAAGAAGTACGGTGCTGAGCTGCAGTTAATAAGCCCAGTCAGACCTTGATGAGAGTTAATGAATTCCTACAGCTTCTTGCTGACTGTGTGGCACCATGCAGCTTTCTTGCCATCCTTTTTCTCATCATTTCAGGTCCAAGGGTGCAGTGTTGGGTAGTTGCTGGCATGAGTCCATAGGCCTTATTATTAACACCAGAGCTCCTGCTCAGGGCAGTGCAGGCACACAGTGCCTCTGGACCCATGCTGGCTGTAGAAGCACTGCGACATTTGTACTTGCTCTATACCCAATTTCACAGGCTCCCAAGCACAGCTGATGCTCAAAACCCATCTCCCAGGGTTTGCTCTACGTAATGGTCAGGAAGCAGCTGTAAGAGACTTAAAGGTCATGATTGCCTCAAACACTGTTAAGATCACCAAAGGACTTTGCCCACTATGGCAAACTGTATAAAGAAGTAACTACTCATCTGTGACCACCAAACACACCCCATTCTGAATATGTCTCAGTGAAACCCTGGATTTTTTGGCAATAAGTTGAGCCACCTCAGTGGAACTTGAGATGAGATAAAGGTGGTACTATTGCCCAATTATCTCAAATTAGGAAGAGGTAAACAAGCTGGGGGAGCACTGATAATGAACAAAAAGAATCTACAAGGAAAGCCAACTCAGCAACTGTGCTGAAATCAGCTCTAAGTCCAGCAGAGAGAGGCCATTGCCCACCAACTCAAAAGAAGAGAAAGACTGAGCATAGGACTAATTAGCATTGTAAACAAGGAAATCATTTAACCAATAGAATAAGAGAACTGTGTACCCAATGAGAATTGATTCCTTTGTTTGCTAAAATGTATAAGTGATGAGAAGTTTTGAGTGACCTTGTGACCCCCACCACTAAGAAGACCAGAAGAAGAGGACCAGTGGGACTCTGGATCCATGGGTGGTACTTTTCTACCTAATTACTGTTACTCTAACGCCCCCAGTTTTTTCTATTTCTTTCTATCTCTCTCTGCCTCACATTTACTGTTAATTAAAATCCATAATATTGACTTTAGCATATGGTGTAGTTTGCACCTTAATTCAGGCAGACACATCTCTCTAATAATCATAATAATCTGATATAAACAGCAGCACTCCAGAAAATTGCATTTGCACCTGTAAAACTGAAGGACATAATAATGTAAGCAGATTTTAAAAAGCACACACATCAAAACTAGAATACCTAGATATGTTTGGGTCTAACTGTCAGATTCAGCTAAAGAGATTTTTCTTAGCAATAAAATATCTGGTGCTTGCTTGTCAAAACTGTGGGCTAATCTTTTTTCATTTTCCTTGTGACAAGGTCCAGTGTCTGAGAGCACTAAGAAATGAAATATTACTGGCTGACATGTTGTTGTAAGTAAAAGACCAGTTAAACAACAAAAACTAAAGAGTAGGTTTAAATGGGCAGTGCCTCTTCAATTTAAGAGTAAACTATTAAATAAATTTCTAACTACTACTGTCACTATCTAAAGACATAACATTAAAACCATTGAGTACAAAATTCTTTAGTGAAGAAGGATGGTGCAAAATATTATTATTTATTTTGAGTCAAAGAAATAATGTAAGTTCTGAATAACCACTTATGCAGCACTTATTGCCCTGATGGGTAATTAGTATTCAGCAAAAATCAGAGAGCATTAAAATATTTATTCAAACTAGAATGTATCTAATTAGAATAAACAAAACCAACCAAACAAAAAACCTCCAGTTGGTGACCTAACCTTCTCCCGCAACTCATTGCTTTTCTCCACTACTTGGGGAATGCACACAGTATTTGTCCTAACAGATATAGTCCTTTTGGGACTGTGCAAAGACACCAGTGTACTTACCACTATTCACCCCTCACTGATTGTTTTGCTTTCCGCAATTATAACACCACTGTTTGCAGAAGTCATCTTTAGAAAACTGCAGTAGATTGCAAGATTGAATTCCACACTAGAAGTGGTCATGGGATCATTTTAGAACTGCATTCATGGTATACACGCTAAATAAAATGGATGGATGCACAGAATGGAATAATACTGCAGGACCGAGTCTGCACTGCTGTTAAGAATATGTTATACCAACATATTCAGTGGGGCACTGCACTTCCTCGATTGGGCTGGTAACGAAAATGGTGACATTTCAGTTCAGTGGCTGATGGAAGCATTTGAGAGGTCAGCCTAGAACAGGACACAGACTGAAGTGGCCTGGCCAAAACTTGCATCTAGTTTCAGAGTAGCAAAAGAAGTAAATACATATAGAAAACAGTAAAGGAAGGAGGATGACAGGAGAAAACACTGTGGGGTCTTCCATGTGCAGTAAAATTTCCATGTATAGTGTGAATCAGGTGACAGTTATAAAACACACTCTGGCCCACTGCAGACTGAAGTGCTTTGCATTACTGATTAGAAAAATTGCCACAATTTTAACTAATTTTACAGAATGTCTAGAAAAGTTGAAACCTAAAGAAGTTTGGGACTTTAGGAACAAAGAGATGGTATTGAGATTCTGAGAAGTGATACCATATTTTTCATTATCCAGTCAAAAAAACCTAAAATATGTGGGATGACATAAACTTGTGCTGCTCATGATCCTGATACCTTGAAAAAGCCTGAGCAGAAGAACTATTTGACAAGAAATAAAATTAATTGATAGAAAATAATCAATATGAAAAGGTGAGGGTGAGCTGCAAGACTCCTTGTCAGGCTACTGTGAATACTAATAGTCTCCTGTGGCTCAACAGGAGAATTCCTCATGAGAGAAATCCATTGAAAACTATTGAATATGCTGCAGCCATCCCTGGCTCAGAATGTTACTGAATGGCAAAAGGCTGAAAGCTGGGAGAATACTCATGGGAAGTGCTATGTACAGTTGCCTCACTTCATGTGGTCTTCCCTGGGCACCCTCTTCAGCTCTCTCAGATTGGACACTCAATGAACAGACACTAGGATGCATTATTCTTTGATCTCCCCTATGTTCAATTCAACAAAAGTCTTCCAGTGAGACAGAATGTGCAACAGTTTTGAAATGGTTTTTTTTGTGAGATGGCAGGTTTGTAGTATTTAAATGCACAGTTCTCTTGTGAACTGAATTACCTCTCAGACTTGAAGCTGATAGTAAATGTTGTACTGGCCACTTGTCCATACCTTTTCTCATGGCAAATAACTGACCTGGCAGGCTCTTGGGAAGTTTCCTCTTTGCCTCCCATAGTGTGTATCTGTTAGTATTTATCCTACAGAGTCTACCAGCTTTTCAGACTCCTGCATTCTTAGCCTTTCTGACAACACCACTACTCTTTTCAACCTACTCTTGAGATTAGTTTCACATCCACAGGGACATCAGCTTGAGATTCTCCAGTCAACCCACACAGGGGGCACGACCTATGCTGGCATCCAGCAACAGCAGGGCAGTCTGTAGCTGAACAGTGCAGTGAGGTACTCATTCCCCACACTTACCCTTGCCATCCTTTTCCTTTGCCTTCCTCAAAAATACATGTGCTCATATTCTACTATTTCAACTACAGACTGCAGAAATGTACTATGTTGAGGAATATAGCAAAAGCTTCTCTCTCTTCCCCCTTGCCCCCTTTTCCTCTAGCTAATTATGTAGTTTCTCCATCCTCTAGTTTCTCTTACCCAGTCTCTTCTCATATCAATAAGTAGAACTGTGGAAAACCAAAACGAGGTCTGAATTACAGGAACTACAATCCATGAACAGACAAAGCCTAAAAGAAATTATTTTGAAGACATTGCACCTCCAATATCCTCATTTTTAATTCCCCCCACCTTCTACACTAATTGCATTCTTTCTCACTGCAACTCCAGTGCAGTCCCCACTGCCCCCTCTCCTCCCCCCACCTCCCAACACCTTTCCTGGAATATCTTATTTTTGTTCTTTCTTTCATTCTTGGGTTTTGGTTTGGGGTTGTTTTTTTTTCTGTTTATTTGATTTGCAAAGATGTTTCAATTCATCCTCCTCCAAAATCCAGTAGTAGAGCAAGAGACAGCAGGGCAGCCTTCCTTCCTCACTTGCTACTCCTGTGTGGGCAGGGACAAGAGGGGATGTTGCTGAACCACCTTCTGAAAGGAGAAAATATGAAAACTATTGCTACCATCACCACTACCTTTGAGTCTATCTTTATTATTTAGTCATGACTGTTACCACAGCTCATCACCATCACTATGGCCAGTTCTTCTAGGCTGTTACTAGTTCTGAGACACTAACTTGAACTGAGTCTTGTAAAACTTAAGCCTTTCTTTCAAACCTTCTCTATGTCTTAAGCAAAGATATTTTTCCTACCATGCCTGGACTTGTTATCTCAAGTGCCAGCTGTGCTTGCTGTGTGGGAGACATTAAATGCTTTTGTGATGCAGTACTCCCAAGCTGTGTGTGCCTCAGAGCACAATCTGATGCCCTTGCTGCAGCTCTCTGCTATGTCTGATCCAGCAAAGGGAACCTCATGGACTCAGGCAAAACCTGAAAGGTTTGTAAATGTTGTGAAAGAACATGTTGCACCTAGCTACAGTTTCTGCAGAGATACATTTGTTTAGCCAGTGCAATTAGATCTCTTCCCCAACATGTTCTCTGCAGACCAACCAGTACCAAGTACACGGGTTTATTCCTGCTGTTGGGAAGAAAAAAAAACAAAAAAAAACAAACAAACAAANTCACCGCAGTCATTGTCCCCTGTTTTGCTTCAGTAACATGAATGCAGCCAGGCCAGCTAAAAGGAGGATGTTCTTCTGAAAGGATAAAAAGAAAAAAAAAAAAAAAAAAAAAAGACAAGAGTCTTTTATACTCTCATGATGCTTTGTGAATTTGTGGCAGACTTTTTTGTATTTATTATTATTTTCATTATTCTGTGAAGGGCTATATAAAGTCCAGTAAATTTGCTCATATTCAATACTTTATATACCACTACTGGTCTGTGCCCCAGAGTGGGATAAAACCGGTAAAAAAATTCCTATCAAAGAACACATTTTCTCGGACAAGTGAACTATAAAATACTTACTTTTTCATTTAACAAACTCCTCTATTTTGCCATCTCTGATATTTGAAGTAACAGAAAACTGTGATTTTTCCCTTGTTTCTTCCTCTGATCAGAGGCTGCATGAATACAGAGTAGCAGCTATCTGGGAGGAAGCACAGAAGTGGGAAGGAAAGAGAGGGAATCATTGCCACCCAGTGGGAAAACACAAAACTGCAGTGTGTGCCTCAACTGGTTTTGGTTTTTTTTCTCCATTCAACTCTGATGGGGAAAACATGTCAATCAGCCCTCATAGCAGCACCCTGACAATGAGGTGCAAGTTTTCAACTTTGCTTAATTATTTCCCTCAGCAGAATTTAAATTATATTTATCCTGCCTTAGAAATTTAGTAGGGAGGGGTTTTTTTCAAATAATTATAGAAAAATCATCTGGTGAATACAGTTAGAGCTCATTCATGTCTGTCTTGCATTTATAGAACATTACTCAATGAGAACTTTTTTTTCTTAAAATCAAATTCCAAGTCCACAAAAATCAGCAGGAAGAGAATAATGGCATTCTCTGCAGGGCAAAGAGAAAGGCCACACCACTAATCTTTTTTTATTTGCATGGGGTGGCATGTATCATATTAGATAAAATTACCTGCAATATAAAATAGTGGTGAACATTTCTCAAGGCACCCAAAGTTGTGATAAAGTAGTCATCTTTTAATATCCTGTCCATTTTTTAAAGGTAGATTCCGATTTATAAAGAGAACGTGTTGTTTCTAGTTCTTTCACTTTTTTTCACTTTTTTCTGTGATGTTGGGTATTACTTCATCTTCAGGATTACTATGCTCACAAATACATTCTTTCATTCTGTTTCTACTTACAAATACTTGCACCTGTTTAGTGAAAAAAATAGTTAATAAAAGCTTGTACTCTAGGAAAATTTAGCATAACATTGCTATGCCCTAAAGCAATTGAGAATAATACTCGGATATCACCATGTGTTTGTCAGGTTTGAGAGGCAGGAGAGTCTGGGTTCAAGTCTGTACAAATCAGGCAAAACCAGACTTTCCATAATCCAGCAAACCTCCTAGCAACACTTCCAAAACATTTTGTTACCTTTGAAAACTTTGAAAATTGTGAATTTCAGAGAAGAAATCACAAATATATATCCAATTCCCCCTTTTCTTTGCCCAACTGTTTGTCAACTACTTTTCTCTGAAACCATAGCTTTTTCCTTTACTTTTTCCATTACTCAGTGGTGGTCATCACCAGGTCATCTTTGGTACTTTCTGTGAATCTTCTTCTTAGGTGTTTAACTATGGAAATGCTCTGATTCAGACTCCTGAGACAAATTAGGAACAAAGATTCCAGTGAACAGCAGGGAGGCAGGAAATCAAGTATCATAAAACTTAGATTTAGTGATTCAAAGAAATGGAGGTTCCTAAATTTTTCTTTTTTAATTAAATTTGTGGGAATGGATCTCTCTCCATAAACAAGCAAAGCACTTTTACAGAAGTAGCTGTGATGTTGCCAGCATCTGGGTGATGGAATGGAATTAATTGTCCTTCCGGAGCAATTGGCATCACCGGAACTGGCATCACCAGAAAGAGCAAATTCAAAGTGCCATTATTGATGGCAATATGAAAAGTTAGACAAATCGGAGAAAAAACAAATCCTGACATGTCTCATTTTAATCCTAATTTCATTTTTTAAGGTAGTACAGTTCACTGAAGGATGGGTATAATTGGTCTACTTTGGCTCCTGGTAGTACTAGCTGTATACAGGAGACAGGAACATTGGTTCTGTATGGCCATGGGTAAAAGATGAATACAAGTATAACTGAATCATTGCAGAGCTGCTCTAAACACTTAATTAAGTAAAGAAAAGTGGAGCAATGATGAGTTAGCATCTTTATATCTATACGGACATGAATTTCTCTGACTCACTCAGGCACTCGTGTTCATGGAAAAACCTGAATTTCCCAATAATTTCAGATCAGCAAGATATCCTTGAGAGCAATCAAAAAGCCTGGTGTGGAATTTAACCGCAGTTGTCCATGCAACTACTTGATTGTGCTCAGCCTTGCATCTTCATTCACAAATCATACCCAAAGCAGCATGTCTGCACACTAACAGTACTCTGTGGACCGTGTACTCCATGATGCTCATTAGGAATCTCATTGAGTTTCTAAATTTGGGGGTCATACCTGTATGAATTTTTGTTACTCTGAAACATCAAAACCTGAAGTTTCCTGTGGGCCAGTCTGTTTCTTGGGACCTTACCTCTGAGTTTTACACAGGATTTTGATCTGCTAATCCAAAGTCCCTACAGCAGTTTAGCACTTAATAATAGGCAAACAAATAATTTCTGGTGTATTACAGAAAAAGAGTAAGCAATCCAGTAGAGTCTATGGGCTTTATCCAGAATTGTTCAACTGAAGGGATGCTGTTTCACACCAATTTTCACTGAAGATAAAAGGGCATATTCACAGGTCCATCAACTTGACAGGCACTAAACAAATCACCTGATGCAACTTGTCAATGAAAGTGCCTGGAGCATTTAATCTTTGCAGACAAACCTGAAAACTACAATTAGGTGTCTACAATCTCTTCTGTAGCTCACATTTATTGCCAAACACTGTAAAGTAACTCTGCTTTTATAGAGGACTATTTATAAAGCACGCCGAGTGGTTAAGTCAGGATAAAAGCTTTGTGGAATGGTATTTGAAGACTATCTAAGTAACACACTCCTATGATGCCTTAGGTTTTAGCTTTTGTATTTTTTCAGGTTCTGTACTATTTAGTGTGTAGCTCTGAAGTTTCTTGTAGCCTGTTAATTTCTGCTCTCTCATGCTAGTTAGACACAACAAAGCCTCTCCAGGCCTGCTTCTCAAGGACACTCAGACCGTCCTAGGCCCAAACTGTGTAAACCAAACACTCTAAAGGGGGGGCAAGCCTGGGAAAATTGCATCATTGAACTGAAGCTTTAATTGGAGAATTGACCCTGATATGTAGATGAACCAAACCTATAAAAGTGTGAAGAACTCGTGACCTGTCGTCCATCTTGGGGTCCATCTTGGCAGTAGCCTCTGGCTCCCCAGGCTGTGCCTTTGAAGGCCTTCCAAATAAATACCTACCTTTATTTCCTTATTCTGTCTAGTCTCTGTTTCTAGGAGAACAGTTCAGGCATCACCTAGAATTCAGTTTTAAACTTTTTGAAAGACCAGTGAGAATTTCTAACTTTTCAGAGTTTCTGGAGAAATGAAAGGAATTACCATGTACGTAGAGGAAACATGTTTTGTTCTTTTACTGTTCTTACTAGGTTGCAAGTTGTCAGCCCCCAACTGTGGTTAACATTGCACTTGGTTTATAAGCTTCTAAAATAATCTCAAATGAAAATATATGTTTGTGTATTTTTATTAGATGAACATTTAAGACTATAGTAAGATGTAAAATTAGTCAATTTTTAAGTTTGTCGTTAATCTCTTGTATTTAGAAAAAAATAGCAAACAAATCAGCATAAACCACTTATTGTCTAACAGAAAAGCTGCTACAAATAGAGAGGGAAATGTTGACAATGCAAATTATTAAATTATGACAAAATTAAAGTATTGACTCCCTTCCTTCCACATTCAAAAGCCTGCACTTGTCAAGAAATATTCTCCCCACAATTTCTCAACTGGCTCTGGCAACATGCCAAGTCTAAACCATGCCAAATGAATTAGCTTAACAAAGGTATAAATATGCTCAGACAAAAAGATCTCACACGTGACTGGTTTATGTTCTTTCAATTAGCCATATTCCAATAAGCCTCAGCTTCAATTTCATAAGCCTCAGAATTCATTTGGCATTGGTGAATTCTCCTCCCCCTCAGTAATTAATTATTTAACTGTGACTAATGAAAAAAAGAAGTCAAATTGCATATTGGTTTTATCAGCAGTTATAGATAATTAATTAATCATTGGTTCTATTTAAATTGGTTGAGTATTATTATGGAAAAGTAAGTGATCAGTGCTGAGTTAACTTTTCATTTTTGTATTCTATATGCTCGACTGAACACAAACATATAAGCTTCTTTTCATTATAAATACTCATTGGAAATGATTCATTTTTTTGTCTTTAGTTATTTTCAAACCTTTGGGAAGGTTTATGGCAGTTAGATTAAACAAAGTAAAAATATGTAATGAAGAAACTCATAATAACTGGAGCTAATGCTACACAAGTATACAATAATAGTGGCTCGTGATACCATATTTAACATACAAACTGGCATCACCACAATGAACAAAAATGCTAAAAATTGTCATTTTTGTTGATCCATACTGTGATCATACAGTATTTTCCCTCCTAAATTGTCCATCCACCAAATATGTTTAAAATGTCACAGACTCGATCCTATGAAACTACCAAAAACAGTAACACACAGAACAAAAAGCATTTTATTTTAAATAAATATGTTTTAATACAAGCATTTTGACCCATATTCCCAATGTCTATATTAAGTGAGAAAATCCAAGGCTAGTTATAATAATGAAGAAGCTACTTAGGGAGCAGAGGATCTGCAAATGCACAGGACAAGTATATTAAAAACCATTTTAACATCATACTGTAGGAATCAGAAGGGACTGAACGTGTGTTTAACCTTAGGACTTCTCTTTTCCTAACTCTAAATTCATGCAGGTTAGAAAAATATAGATAAGGACACAGTTTCATCCTGCCCTACTCCAGGAATTTAGGATCATTTTAGTCTGTATTTCTCCCATATGGGAGTGTTAGGCTCCCACACAAGAGGACCAAGCCCACCCAAAATACCGGGTCGCCTGCACTCAGATGGCTGAGCCTTTCCATACATTCAACACGCCAAGAACAGCAGGACTCCCCATGGTACATCCACACTGCAGGATCATGACACTCTCTTATTTTGCATTTTTCAAGAAAGTGATTGGACTCTGAACTAAGCCCTGCTCTTGCACAGAGACTGGAGTCTTACTTGTCCTTTCACAACCCAGTCGTTTCTGTGCCTCCGTGAACTCAGTGGGAGCTGCTGACCCCATGGCGATGATCAGTGGGGTTTTGCTTCACACTACACAGCAGTTCATACCTCCTACTGACTTAGGAATTGTACTACTACTTTCTTCCACAACTGTGGTCTGTTCTGTACTCACAAAACAGCTATAGAACATACATGCATAAAATGATGCTAAACCACTGAACTAAAAACAAACCTTGCTTTAAAAAAAAGCAGATTTTTTCTCATCCTGGAAATGATCATGCTAGTTTTCATTTTTTGGTGTGATTTTCAAAGATTTTTCATGGTCTGCTTTTCAAATATTGAATTTTTTCTGAGATCATTTATCAGTCCATAAAATTTTTGGATAAAAAGACATCCATTTTTCTATTGCCTTCAGTATTGTGGAACAGTAAAATAATTCTGTTAAAGTACTAGAATGTCTCTCGATTTTAATTAAAAACACTTAGAAAAAATAGAAATCTTCCCTTCTCCAATATTATTTTTAGAATTTTTTTCTTCTGTATTTCCAAATGGTATGTTGCCCTAATGCATTTCAATGGCACTCAACTGCACAGCCCTATTTTAACTCTGCAAAAGTCCTCACTTTTGCCTCCCCATTATTGGCAGATACAAAGTATTTATGTTGGATAAAACCAATTATGAAATGCCTGCATTGCCCAAAATCTAACGGCAATGGCATTTTAAAAATAGTCTACAACTACTTTTCACCACTGTCAGTGCAATTTTTTCCTGTGGAAAATCAGGAAAATAGTCTCTCTTATCCACGTTCAGTTCTGGAGTAGATATGAAAGAAGTGAGAAAGAATGCAATGGTGTATTGGAACCCTGAATTCTGAGAATGTCATCCTTTCAGTTCTGACAAGCAATGATCCTCAAAAGCACACTCCATTTGACCTCAGACCTTGGGAAAGACTTCTCAGATTATGTGATAACACTGAGATTGTTGCTGTGTAATTAAAATTATGTCACTGGGTGGAATATGTAGAAATATAAAAGTTTAGGTTTATGGAATATAGTAGTATATATGTGTGTGTGTGTGTGTGTAACAATATGGAGGATTTTGTGTGTGGATTTTTACTTCTTCATTCTTCTTTCTTCTTCACAAACCTAGGTGTTCTATTATTGGGTCAAAAAACCCGCAATGCAGGACATGAATTGTTAGTTATTGGATTGTAAGTGCAAACATATTACTTGTCAATTCTTAACTGGTTAAATTAGGCTTTAAATAGCCTTGGAAGTTGAATCTCATGGCCATTTTCACCTTGTTAACTTAGAAGGCACATTCTGTGCAGCTGTGTTATAGATAAGATACAATAAACATCTAAGACCTAAGAAAAACTCTGCGTCTTTTGCATTTTAATTCGAACTTTGAGCAAAACGGACTCACAAAAACAAGAAAATAAACACGGAGGAAAACTAATAATGGTGGAAAGCTTGTATCCCACACAATTTAAGCAATCCAAGGAAATATTTTGCTTGAAGATTTATTTTTGTGTGCATGAAAGAATACACACATCTCTTGAAGAAAGCATGAAAGCACTCTCGTGGTCAAGTTAAAAAGTAGCCTTTTACCCAAAAGCTCATGTACCACATTCAGGTGTGATGCTGTATTTCCAATGGAACTTTCAGTATTGTATGAGTGGATTGTATAGCTGAGAAGGTATTTTAAAAGTGGCTAAAACTGAGTGGCGATGTCACTCGAAAATTCACCGTTCTCATTCTAGTCACAGCATACAAGTTTGGCAAGGAAAAAAAAATCGATCTTTCAGTCGTCTTGTCACTCCGTCTGCAGGAAGCACGGAGGAAATTTGGGCTGCCGGCGGCCCGTAGTTTCCCTGGCAACCGGCAGGAAGCGTCTGCGGTGCGGAAGGGCCCGCGGGGAGCGGGGACGGCGCTGCCCGGATCCCGGCGTGCCCAGGGAGCGGGAGCCGGGGGACGGGAGAGGGGCCGAGGGGAGCGGGGACGGCGCTGCCCGGATCCCGGCGTGCCCAGGGAGCGGGAGCCGGGGGACGGGAGAGGGGCCGAGGGGAGCGGGGACGGCGCTGCCCGGATCCCGGCGTGCCCAGGGAGCGGGAGCCGGGGGACGGGAGAGGGGCCGAGGGGAGCGGGGACGGCGCTGCCCGGATCCCGGCGTGCCCAGGGAGCGGGAGCCGGGGGACGGGAGAGGGGCCGAGGGGAGCGGGGCTCGTGAGGGTTGGGCCGGTGGCTCTGTGGGAACTCGCCGGAGCTTCGCTGCCTGAGCCTCGCGGCGGTGACGGTGCTCGAAGCCCCTCATCTGTTTCTGCTTCTGCACTCCGGGAGAGTTGGCACTCCGCAGGGTAAGGGAGCAACCTCGCCTTTCAAATCCTACTGACTTCCATTCTGCCTGCTTCAAGTGACTTCTAGAACCCGAACTCCAAGCTGCGCTTTTCCTCCTTTGAAAGATGTCTCTTAAAAGCGGTTTCCCTATTTCTGTTTAAAGTGTCGCTCCTTTATTTGAAGTCTGTCATCTGCCAGTAGATGGGTCACTTCAGTATCAAACCTCGTATGTCGCTTGTTTGATTCACAGCCGTGCTTCAGCCGTCTGATCTCTCTACAAACACGTGTGACCCTTCCAGCTCCTCACTGCATACGAGCTTTCATCTCTGGAGAGTGAGACCTCCTTATGGAAAGTTCTTTTTCTGCTCAGTGCTACCTCCTTCCCTGCCAATACCTTGCCATGTTGTCCCAGTTTTTTTTTTTACAAAACCATTATCACTGTTCATTACTCCTGTTTAACTTTGTACCAAAAGGCTGACATTGCTCCTGCTTATTGTCACACTTTTTGTTTACTTTCTCTCATGGTACAACCACTGACTTCTCTGGATTTTGTCATTAGTTAAAACCTAATGTACCTTAGCATGTATCGTGATTACTTGGAAAATAGAAAAAAATAAATACATCTGAATTACTTCTAAATACTTTTCTGAGAAAAATATTTATGTAGGTATTAGCAAGCTGACTGTATTATGAGCAATTGTACATTTCAAAGGCTGACACTGACAGCAGTATTTTGTGATATATGCTGCTACTGTCAAGAACTTATCTGGTGTTTTTATGGCATGAAACAATCTTGATTCTTACTTTTCTGACAGTTAAAAATCTGTCTTCTAACTAACGTGATTAGAGTTTTGTAATAATAAACGGACATACAAAATCAATAGATTTCTTTAATGTTTTCCATTTGACTTCCATTTTACAAACAGAATAGTTCCAATAAGTGTCATGTAAGTTTTTGTGTGTTCTGGAGAGACTTAATTGTCTAATTGTGGTATATTAGTTCTTTTAAAAAGACTTTCAGTGGAGACAGGCCACATTCTGGAAATGGTAGGAAAGAGAAAACAAGATGTACAGTAGGTGAACTGATTTGAATCACTAGTTCTGATTAAATCATCAGTCAAGAAGTATTGATTTAAACTTTCAATTTTAGTTTTGCTTTGTATTTTAGCTAATTTGCTAATCATTATTATATGTTGTTTCACAACATTCAGTAAAACGTAGGCACTTCATTTAATTCTTTCCACAAGTCATAAAGACAGCATATTTACACACATGCTGGGACCTTATCACTTATCAGAAACAGAAGCAATCCTAAAGATTTCATAATGTAGATGATGACAAGGGTACCTGACTGGAAATCCTGTTTGGAGAGATGAATTAGAGCAGCCAAGCTATACAAGGACTGCATGTGCAAGAGTCTGGCAGAGATTTGGGCAGGTGGCTGGTAGAGCTGAGGGTGAGAAAGTAGCATGGCAAAAAAATCTGTCTCTCTGATTCATCCTCATCTCAGTATTTGGCATTTAATCATGTTTTTGAGAAAGACAGGCGTCATCAAGGGTGATGGCTGGATAGCAAGCACTCTGCTCATCCCTGAGGCAATGTTTGTTTCTGTGTGTGGCTTCCTATTATTTTCATCTCTTAATAGTGTAATTTCTTTTTCCCTATTGGTATTTGATTCCTTATTTACTAAATTGGTTTTTTTCCATGCAGAATATAGCACAGCAAAAACTACTGAACACTAATAATATTCAAAAATAGCATTTTCACTCTTTATAATTTTATTAATATTTGAAATCTTGTCATTTCCCCGGAATAATTTATATTATTCATCATGGTATCAGACTTGGTGTGTTAAATAGGCAGAGAACTATTATTTTTATTAGGGACACTTTAATCCAATTAGGTACATATATAGTAATGTGTAGCAGGTGCATTGACTTATAGAAGATAAGTGTACTTAAATCAGTATTTAAGGATGCAGACAAAGTTATTTTTGCACTCTTTTTAAAATACCTTCATTCTTCTTACTGGAATTGGAATTAATTTTCTGTGTTTTTTCTTTGCTGCCTTACATTTCTGTTCTCATTTCTTATTCATTGTGGTTTAGGTTTTGTGTCCTGAATGTACTAGCTTCATCCCTTCATCCTGGACATTCCTCAAATTGTTGCTTTCTTCTGATGTAACTGCACCCAACCCTCTTTGACTCTGGGGTCTTCTGCAGAGCCCTGTGATGCTGTTTGGATTTCTCTAGGCTGCCCTAAAAGCAGACTGTATCTAATTCACTTTAGCTGCAGGTCTCAAAGAACACAAGTAAAGAAGAGCAGCTTGGGAAATGTGAGCATTGGAAAGATGGAGTAACGAGACTATTACAATTATCCCATGCACTTTGTCCGATATATAAGAATAAGCATTTGTTTCCTAGTGCACTTACTGAGATTTACTTGATTGTTTGTTCATGTCAGTCTTTGAGCCCAGGGATTCTAACCCTTGATATTCTCTCATATAGGAATGAAAATTATTTTATGTTTTTAATATTTTTTTTTGTAGGAAGCAATGTTCTAAGAATGTCATCAGCCATCCAACTAAAAACAAAGACTGCAGCACAGAAAAGCAAGACATGTTCTCCAGAATCACAGCCGAAGCCTAGTGACAAGCTGAATCCTAAAACTATTGATCCGGTATGTATAGGTGATGGTGGTTTTGTTTGGTCAAAATCCATCTGTGGTTTGAAGAATTTTCCTTACTTTATGAAATGGCATGCAGGACATGCCTCTTCTGGTCCTATTTTTTTAATGGAGATTAAACTTTTGTTATTAATCATACACTCCTTATCTTCTAAGCTGAAATGCTTGAAGTATAACATTGTTTATTACATTTTTATAAAAATGTATTTTGGTACAATTGTGGCTTGTATGGTAACTGTTATTTTCTATGTACTATTGCCCGAGAAAGAGATTTAGAGCTAAACATTAAAAAGGATTGTTGTTTTTCTTCTTATACTTCTAAACTTTGGCAACTACTGCTTTAGAGAAACTTATTTCAGTTATGCAATGAAACCAAGAATCAGGTATTCAAGGCTTCATAAAATCTGGCAAATTAATTGCTGGTGAGCATTATTTGAAATTCAGAGTTACTGTGACTATGTAATGCTTCAGGAAAAGTTTGTGCTCTTGGGAGAATAGTAATGAAAGGAGTTGTTTATTTTATGGAAGTCACGTGCCTGGAGAACTAGCATTGAATGCATGACTTATAATTCACCATTGGGCCATATAATTTGGACAATTAGTAATGTCACAGGCTTTTTGGAAAGTGAATTAAATGCAGAAGTACTTTGCTGATAAACAGAGGCTGAATACTTCAGTGTGGGCATCTTTTTTACTTGAAATCTCTTTGCAAGTAGCACAATGACTGAAATTAAGCCATGAACACAATTCTACTAATCTTAATGTAGGTTTAAACACTCAAAAGACAAAAATTGAGATTTCATGGTATTTCCTTCTGAATGCTTTGTGCTAAGGTGTATAATCTGGAAAGCAGCATTGAATGACC
Source organism: Struthidea cinerea (assembly GCA_013397865.1). Taxonomy (NCBI): domain Eukaryota; kingdom Metazoa; phylum Chordata; class Aves; order Passeriformes; family Corcoracidae; genus Struthidea; species Struthidea cinerea. The sequence continues at coordinate 369,570 of VZTI01003277.1, forward strand.
ATGCTAGTAAATAATATAATAGTTCATAAGCATGTATATGAAAAAAACAAATTTATGCAGCCTCTCCTTGCATGAAGATCCTAGTGTCCTTCTCCAGTGTGTCCTTCCTAGATTCTCACCCAGTGTGAACTTCCCTGTGCATTTCCAGTGCCCTCCCACCATCTTGCCCAATATTTGGTGTTTCTCCCACATCTTGCCACCATATACTTTTGTCTATACTCAGATCAAGACGGAATTGCAGTAAAAGTGCTTTCTGTATGTTTCCAGTATAACAAGAGCTTCAGAGAAGTGGGAGTTCCTTGATCTGCTAAGGAGAGAACCTGTAAAACTTTAATATTACCATTTCCAAGAAAAAATAGAAAAATAAAGTTATTCCATCAGGAGAGCACTGATTCTACATTTTTATTCATTTTAACAACTCCCCAGCCAGATGAGTCTTAGAAGCTGTTTTCTCATAAGTGTATCACTTATATGTTTTCCACCCCATAGCTGCAGTTCTTTTTATGATTTGTTTTAGAATCACATGATTAAGTTCAGGTTTTGGTAAACTTCAGTTTTAACATATTCATAATAGCATTAAAACATTACTGTTATGAATAAATAATGCCTTTTTTTTTGTCCTCACAGTTTGGTCCTTATTCTCAACCACCAACTGCATTTGCTGCTACATATGCTAGAGGTGGCATTCCATGCAGGTGTGTTGGATTGTTTTTCATTTTTACTAAATATATTATGAAATACATATCTTCGTGTTTAATTTTCTAGTTAGGTTGTTGGATTCCATTAATTTCTGGAAAAATTTCTAATACTTAACTCTTTTCAGAGCAGAAAGCAACTTTCCATGCCTTTTAAATTGTCCTCTTTTGTTTCTTTTTTATGCTGTGTTAATATCAAAGCCACATTTTTAAAGAATAGTTAAGTATGTGAACACTTGGTTTCCTAAACCTCTTTCACAAACAATTTCTTCAGGTAAATGTGTTTACTTCTCTAGTGCCATTTTAGTAAGTAAACATTTCACGGCCTTTTTTATCTGAAGTTAGTAGTATGACAACATTTTGTTGACTATTTCTATTCTGTAGTTTTCAATAATATCAAATATTAACAAAACTACTTCTAAGTAATAGTTTAGAGTATTTTAAGTTACTTAGTTATATATTTGCCTAGACAATAAACACTGTAGTGTTTTGTCACATGGATGCAGAATTACTTTACAAAAATATAAGTCATCATTAATAAAATATACATGTATATACTTGTATAAAATAATCATTAATACATAGTGTTAATGCATATTTATATCTTAGGAGTAAATAGTAAATTCCAATATGATCATTTTCAGTTTCAACTGATTTCCCTTACCAATTGCTATTTGAGGAAAATGTTTCTTGATATACTTACCAAAATAAGTAACTTTGCAAAAGGAGTATCTTCTGTGTTGGCATGAGAGCCTTCTATAATTTTTATAACTTCTTTTTCTGATTTCTATGTGATCAGGAGTGGAATTTTGACAACTGCCATATTTTGGGAATTTATTATAATTGCACTGTTAACTATTATACATATACACAGGTTGGACTCAATGATCACAGAGATCTTTGCCAGCTTAGTTGATTCTGTGATCCTGTGATTTCACTAAGGAGAGCAGTATGTATTGTGATTGCGTGTATAATGTAGTAATACAACAAACTAATTGGTGATACATTTAAAGTAAATAGTGTTAGCAACAAATTATGTATTTTTATATGTTAATTTGTTAAAACTTTGTTCTTTATATAGGTTAGTGCATGGATCAGTAAAGCACAAACTGCAGTGGGACTGCCTTCCTGAAACTGTTCCCTTTGATCCTCTCCTTATAACATTGGCAGAGGTAAACTCAATTTCTTGCAACAATAAGCATACAGCCATTTCCTAATGGCACATATCATTTTTAAACAATCTAAGCTAGCTAATTTAGGCTCAGCTACTAGGGAGATATAAAAAAACCGCCGACTTGTGAGGATATTGTATAAATGAAAATGGTCAAGAACATTGCTATTTGTAGTTCTTTAGTTAGAGCATTCTGGGAGAGCTAGGTAGAGCTGTTTAATCTTCAAGATACTGATCAAATGCAAGACTGCATCTCAGATCCCCAACTGTTGAATGAAATTCATTGTTTTGCAGATTCTTTTGTAAACTAAATTGTTTTGCTTATTTTTGTATATAAAGCCTGCCTTGTGAAGTAAGAATGCTCTCCTCAATAGACTGAAATAGTACAGTGGAAACAGGATGCTGTAAATAAGTGGAATAGAAATACTATACATTAGGTTGAGGCTTCTGTTTTCTCAGAACCATCCGTGACATTTATCACCAAAAATGTTTCAGGTGTCTAAATAAACATGATCCAATGGCTGAATCCAATGTTGCAGGTAGAATAAAGTGGATACACTAAAGTGGCATGTTTTATTTTTTCTTTTCTTTCTTTTTTTCTTTTTTTGCTTTGCTTTCTTTTAAGATTAAACAAAACTGTCAATTCCTAAAGTAACATAAAGCTTCTATTATGTTAAGAAAAAAGGCTTCAGCCACAGGGCTTTAAATCTTTGAGTTTTACCAGTCAGGCCTTTGCTAGAAGTGCATCTTAGTACTATCTACAGGTTTTTAGTGTTGCATACAGAGGTATGTGGTGTGGGGTGTCTTTCCTTCCATAGTTCACTTTCTATTCTTTTTTTTCTGCAGGGTACAAAACCTCTTTACAAACACGGCCTGTTCTAGTTCATGGTCTCATTGAAAAATATCTTGGGTTGTTAGATTAAAGGTAGTGAAGTACAAATATTGATCAAATTGGCAGTATTCATAATGTGAGTTTTAATATTCAATGTTCTAAAAAAAAAATTATTTAGAATGTTCTGTGAGCAGTTGTACCCAGTGGTTCCACATGGTGGAGTTAGTGTACTTTATGTTTTGAACTGATCTGACAAAATCTAATCATTATCTTGCTGCTATGTGGAAATTTTAAAACATGTTTTTGTTTAAAAGAAGGCTCACTATTAAGAAAATTATGTTTTACATTTGCAACAGGGACTAAGAGAGACAAAACATCCGTATACTTTTGTTTCCAAGGAGGGTTTTAAAGAATTACTTCTGGTTGAAGGTGCTGCTGAAAAAGCTATTCCTTTGTTGCCTCGTCTAGTTCCAGTCTTAAAGGCTTCATTGGTATGTCTTGCTCTTCATGCAGAGATTTTAATGGGTGTGATTTTTTTCTTCTGCTGGTGAGAAATACATGGATAATATTAATGTAATGAATCTATTGCATGGGCTTTTGATTTGGGGGATAGGAATGGTTTCTCTTTCTGTTGTTAACCCTGCCTTAGTTTATTAACTAAATACGTCTTTAAATATAAATTCAGATGGGCAACTCCTTGTATAACTATGTAACACTAGCTATGGGAAAATTTTATGAAACTGTTCTGTTAAAGGTTTTAATATAAGCAGAAATAAATATATGTATTTGTGGTGGGTTTTTTTATATGTCCACACAATAAAAATAAAAATGAGGTGAAGAAAAATGGATATGCAGGAATAAATACTCATCTATTACATGTAACAATTCAAAACATGCTACAAAGGTAAAACAGAATGACAGAATACGCTGAGTTGGAAGGAACCCACAAGGATCATTGGGTCCAACTCCCAGCCCTGCACAGCACCATCTCCAGAATATGTCTGTGAGGAAAAGGGAAGAATACATTTAAAGTGTTTAAGGTCATATTCCTAATTTTAAAAATATTTTTAACTCTTCTACGCCATCAGAAAATAAAATGAGATATTGACTTTGAAGGTTATCTCTTTTGGATCTTTTTCATGTCTTTGAGAGCCCTTTTCTGGTTCAGTAAGTAGCTGTCCTTTTTATCTAGCTGTGTTTCAGTTCTGATTTAACAGAGATGGCTTGAAGTTTGAAGATTAATTGTGATCTCAAATCAGAGATGCAACAGAAGTTCAGAATTGTATGTTATCACTATCTTTGGTTTAGCTTGAAGACAAAACTAGAATTATAGTTCTTATGTCTTCCTCCAATTAATGTTACTTGTCTGATAATTTTTATTGTTGCACTGTTTTGGTATTAAGTCTTGTTAAACTCTCTACTGCGTAAGCAGTCAATGATTTCTAGTTAAAAAGAAAATGTTTAGGGCCCAGATGCTGGAGAGAAAAAATAGTTGTTTAAACAAACTTAAAATTTATTATGAGACCAAAATAAATTGTTATGAGTCTATTTCTCTGCTAAAGGAAAAGCAAGATTAAACCATTAGAGAAGTCGGGTATAGAAGAACTTTTTCATGGGAGCAATAAAGATGACAAAGAACTGTAGAAGTAGAAAAGAGCCTGATAATTGCTGGTGACAAAGGTGTAGTTGGCAGGGAACTAAATTAATTGTGGCAGAAAGTCATTGGCTCCTCTGTTTCTCCAACGAAGAAAGTTATCGTTATGAATTACATAGAAATTACCCAGAATTCATTACATTTGCAACTAAAATGGTGTTTCAATTTCAACATAGCAGCCTTTGGAAGGTTATTTCTAATATGCTGTGAAATACTGAAATTGTCAGTGTAGCAAGCTATTCTGCATGCCAATTTTTTTATTTCATCAATAGTAAATTATTAAGTTTTCTCAGAAGAAATGCAAGGGTTTCGTGGACATTTTATGGATGCTTTTTTTTCCACTTTAGAAATATACTCTGGCTTTAAACGTGGTCTCTAGATAGTAATATTCAGTCATTATCAGTATATATGCACAGTAGTTTCTATGTTTAAAACTACTGCATACAATCATAATGCAGACATTGCAGTTTAGAAAAACTTGTGTGTTAGGCTGATTATTACTCACAGGATTTTCTTTCTTTCTGCTGCTTCTGAAGGCCCATGCAGATGACGAAGTATTTGGAAGGGGATTGGATGCTTTAGTGCAACTGAGTGCTCTTGTTGGCCCATCTCTTAATGATCATCTTAAGTTTCTACTCACAAATGTAAGTTTTTAATACTGTAATAAAAAATCATTTGTATTTTAATCGCACACTTGTTTACTATAATATCTGCACAGATACAGTGGAGGACTCAGCAGTTCCGTGAAAAACATTATTTTATATGGTCCCCTGTGTGACTCCTTCGTTCTTATACTATGGTGACTTATAAATTTCTAGCAAGGTCCAAAAACTGTTGTTAATGTAAACTGGAGAATAATGGAAGTCTTCTCTCTACTATTTAATAAAACATGCAGATGCTTTGTTTTGGAGGAAAATTTATTGCAAAATGAGTTTTTAATTTTAAGTTGAGTATTTTAACAAAACCATAAATGTTTCAATACATTAACAGAAGCAAATATTCCCACTTCTTTCAGATGGAAATTCTGCACAAAGAAGTTTCCATTAAATAAGATTTGAGTGGGATTATGAGAAGTATTTTTATACCAAGTCATTCTGAGGACATCCTTCCTCTGTCAGACAGGCTTTTCATGGTTTTGTTTAACCTGCTTGCAAAGTGCACTTTTATAGCAAAATGAAAGGACCTTTTTTGACATCCAGTACAGAAGAGAGAAACTACAGCATGTTTTTTTGAAGTATTTCCACTACAATAAATCTCTTTCAATGCACATTAAAAAAAGTTAACTTTTCATATGGATGACTTTTCATTACTTTTTTTAAGGTGGATATTTCTTTCAAATTTGTTCGCTAAAAGAAAAAGAAATATTTTTGTTGGCTAACAGATCAGTTTTCTTTGAATTTAAGTTTCTCTTTAGTTAACTTTTTATTCCATTTGCTTTTATTGAGTTCCGTACTTTGACATCAGTTGCAAGTTATAAAGTAATGTTTCTTTGTGGCTTTAATTTTGCAATGATAAAGTGGAGTAAAGTAACAAAATAGGTTATTATTGCCTCTTTGCATATGCTGTACTATATTGTGCAACAAACCCTTTTATTTTACTTTTCCAATAGCTTTTAAAGAGATTAATGGACAAGAACTTTAGAGAAAAAGTTACTGTTGCTTTACAAAAGTTGGAGCAGTATGGTGGAAAGGTGAGTTGATCAGATGATTATTATGCACTTTTGAATACAATTTTGCCAAAACAACTTTCATCTCTGGCTTTGTTGCCATGTTCTTGCTTCAGTATGGCTGGGATACATGCTTGGTGTTCCATTTTCTGGGACTAAATATGTTTCTCAACAAGATTTACTCTTGCAAAAAGTTACTTTTTACTGTTATTGATGATGCCTGCCTGTTCCCACTAATAGCATATTGTTTATGCCATTTACTAAGGGAATCTTACACTCACATTCCAGCCCACCCTGGTTAACCCAGAGTTTGGATCTGCAATGGCTGTAAATCAAAAAGATGCTTTAAGTAAGAGATGGCAGAGGTTTCTTCAGTTGAACATTCTTTTGCCAAATGTTATGCTGTACATTGTGCACAAAGGAGAAGAGGAGAAATAGTGAGGAGTAGTGGCTTGGATGTTCATCTAGAAGAGAAAATGTTTGTTTTCTTGACCCTATGAACAGTTGTATGTGTTATATTAAATGGTTATTTGCAAATAATAGGAATAACCTGAAGAGTAGGGACCATACATGCAGGCCTACCAGTACTGAGCTTGTGTGCCTTAATCAGTAGGCATTTTTGTGTGTGTGCTCATATTCATTTAACAGCAGTAGCAGTGTTTGTATTACAGATTTGAAAAACATTACAAAAAATGAAGGAGGATGAGAGTTTTTTATTTGTACGAAGTGAGACAAGACAGGGGAAATTATGTCTCATCTTAATGTTCTGAAAATTTAGGTCTCGATAATGTAACTAATCCAGTGAGTCATTAACCTCTTATTCTTCTGTCATTCCCCTGATTTCTTGTAGTCTTACCTGTTTTGTGAGTAGGTCTTTCTGTATGACTTTTAAAAATACTGTAATAAGATAAAGTAAAAAAACCTGGAAACAGACTCCTAAATTGTGCTTACAAAGCAGTATTATATAATCCAACCAAGTAATTTATCAAATTTATTTTCTAAGTTAGCTATAAAGCATATGATTCTTATTTTTGTTGGAAGTGCCTTCCAGACGATCACTCCTCTACTTAAAAATCCTTACTATTTCATGTCTATATTTATGCCCAGTTTTACGTATGAGTTTACATGTTCCTTCTTTTGGATGTTTACTCTCCAGCATTAGTTATCACAATGGTGCATTTTCTCAGTTCATTATTTTCAGCCCTTTTGACAGTAAATTTTTCAGCAAAGATTAATGTTTTAGTTTTCTACTGTTTGATAATAGCAAAGATAACTATGTAAAAGTTGTGAATTATGCAATTTATAGAGACTGTATGGATACTGTCATATGTAGTGCTAGTGCCCTTTATTTTGTTTAAATTTGTTTTGTTTTCTTCAACAGGCAACTGTGGCTATCATCAAATCTAAAATTCCAACCTATAGTTCTATCTACTCTTGAACAAGAAAACTGTAGAGATTTGTACTGTAATGTGAAGTTAGGAAAGAAACTGTCTGTAAATATCACTGACACTTATTTGGGGTATGATACATTCTCTTAAAATAATAATAATTCTTCAGTATGATGGAGACCAGGAGTCTTATCAGTTTGTGAATATGCAATTATGGAAGACTTCTCTTTGTATATTTGCACATGCATTGTGCTTACAATGACATTGATTAATGTGCTGTTATTTCAAAGACAGAGTAAATATTGAATCTTATTTTGTTTTAATTACAATTTCATTTAATATATTTGCTGTGTTTAATACATTTTGTATATTTGTGTGATGCAAAATTATTTGGTTGTAATTACTTAAATAAAATCTAACTTGGTGCTAAATTGCATATGTATAGTTGCTTTTTGTGACACAGCACAGATGGATGCATTTAGGTTCATCAGGACTAGGGTAGACATAGAATTCTGAGCCCTGACAGACTTCTTCAGAGTCAGCCTTTAAAGGTGTGAAGCTGAACCCAGTAAACAGGCAGCATATGGTGCAAAGCTGAACTTGCTCAGTGCATTCTCAGCATGTTGTTTTGAGAGCCTGGAGAGGCTCTTGAGAATCCAGAGCTCCACAGAGCCACAGCCAAGGTTGTGCTCAGCTCATTAGTCCCTGTTAACTTTGGGGCTACTGAATGGGAGCTGGATGTAACTTTGGAGTACTTACACTGTGCTCCCTTTGCATTGAGTTCAGTGATGTCACAGGTGTGCTTCGGACTTGCTTGTGAATTCAGGTCCAGACAAGTTAAGAAACTTCTGAACATGGAAGCTATAAAAAATATGAGTTAAAGACAACAAAAAGATTCTAAAAGCCAGCTTACCTGTCTGTCAAGCTTTGTAGGGTACAACATTTGACCATGAATGTATTTGAATTTGATTTGAACTTGACCCTGTTCAGGGTCATGTTTTAATTGAGTACACTATGAGGGAGAGTTAACTGAAGTAACAAAATTTGCACAGAATGTTTTCCCCTGAGGAATATTCAATTCTGGCATTTAAAGTTGTTGGAAAGGATGTCTTTTGTCATAAGAAGATGCTGATGCATAGAGTATTAATAAAACTCTGTCATATGAAAGCAATTTCAGAAGTGTTTTTAAAATTACCACAGCCTGATTAAAATTCACTTCAGGACCAATCTCTGCCAAGATCAGAACTGTGCTAAGTCAAGATAAATGTATTTATGCTTTTAAAAAATTGTATTTCTTCAATAATCATTTTTGCCAGCAGGTATTTAACAACTCAAAAAATTGATCATGGTCCTTTTGTTCTTCATGTTTACTTTATTTTTTATTGTTTTTTTTACAAAATGTGCACATTTAGTTTACACAAACACGCTACAGCAGATTTCAGGTGTACATGTATTGTACTACTCTTATCCTACACTGGTGATAGCAGAGCAGCCTTCAGCATGCCTCTAACATCCCATCTCTACACCAGAATAGATACCTGATTTATTTTTACAAAAGAATACTTGTAACCTTCTTTCCACTTCATTAATCCCCTTTCACATTTTCTGCAGCAATGTCGCAATGAAGGTTGGCCTATCTCTGATAGCATTTCACCTATTTTGAAGTATTGGCATAGACTCTGTGGACAGTATATCTTAAAAATTACATGGGTGGAGGGGCAGTGTTGTATTTTATATGCATACTTTTTTAGAAGACTTTCTAGGTTCAGAATTAAGTAGCTCCAATCTTAATGAAGAAATGATCTTAAAAAATGTAATGCATTTATCACATATAGATGATATATAGCTAACGTTTTCATTGTTTTCTTGGTTCTGTCTCAAAGGTATTACAAAAAGCTGAAATGGATGTTAGCCTCTCTAGCAGTCATTTAGATGTTACTACTTAGTGGTGTTCATTCTCAGCACTAAAGTGGGATGGCAGTTTCAAAAGTTCATGCCTTTTTCTTCATTAAAGGCAGAAGGACTCGTACTTAGGAAAGCAGTGTTAGGATCCAATTAAGGTTTCTTCATGAAAAATTAGACCTCAGAAGATCCTTAATTTTAGGCAAAGAATTTTGCAGACATCCAAGAAGAATTAAAAATACAGTATGTAGGACTCCTGATATTCACATCATGATAAATTAAGTGCAGATTTATTAGGTGAGATTGATAGAAGCTTATTCATGTTTTTTAGGCAATAAAAATATCTATAAGTGATTTTTTTTTTCTGTAACAGTTCTTGCTCTCAAGTTATCTGTTATGTTTGGGTTTGTTGGGGTTTTTTCTGAAGAGAAAAGCAAGTCAAAGTTGGAAGGCAATTGTAGCAAGATATGCATCGCACATTGATTATAGCATTTTAATTCAAAATACTATTCAAAAATGAGGACTACACCATAGAAATATGAGAAGAAAATAAACTGTAATGCCTCTGTATAAATTAGAAGCTAGGGATTTAAGAAATATGCTTCAACGCCTGGAGTTTAGTCCAGTACAAACGAGTAGCAAAACTAAGAATATTTATTTAATCTCCTTATGATTTTATCTATTTTAACTAGGGGTTGGAATGATAATAAGGGTGCATAATGTCAGATCTATTTTGTTTGAGTTTGTGGTAAGAACTTGATTTTTCAGTACAATCCTGTTAACTAAGTAGCCACTGCTGAAATGCTAAATTGTATAATTTAGAAAGGATTTTTTGTTGGGAAGAGTTTATAATAAAAAATTTACTTGCATAATACATGTCTCAGTGTAAAGCTGAGTAACTTTATTTATGATAAAGTGGGAAATCAATTTTTTAGATAATGTTGCAGAATAGCTCATATTTGTCCATTAGTTGTAGACCTAATGTCTTCATTAAATCACATTTTCAAAGAGCTGCATGGATCGCATTATATTCTCATCCTGTAAAAAAAGACAACACAAAACCAAAAATCATACACCATTACAAATGTAGTTGGCATGTATCTCTACTGAAATGTGGTAGAACATTTTAGTTAATTGCAATATTTTTTTCAGCTTGTTTGGAGAAATGGTTAGCAGAAAAAGGCTGTTAATGGATCCATGCTTAAATAAGTTTTTCTATACATTAATGAAACCAAAACTACTCTGTCAATAATACAATAGCATGTTAAGAAAATTACATCTGCAACATTTCTGAGGTTATCAGTTTATATTCAGGATAACAGAATACACTTAGATAATAAATAATCATGGAATAGTTGTATCAAGTGTGAATCCGTACATGTAATTGCTAGTCCTGTGCATAGTACATAGGATCCTTTTTGCAATCCTAGGGCTTCTGCTGCATAGTTAGGGATGACTAAGAAAAATAGTCTGAAGTGTGCACCTCTGCATGAGCCAAAATCAGGCAGTTTGACAAGTATCACCACAACACTCTTCAGCTCCTCAGTTCAGATTTTCTGTGTGTTCACACCGAAAGATGGTAACTGCTTCTAAATGCTACTTCTGCTTTCTGATTGCTTTGCATTAGGTAATTTTTTTAACAAAATATTAATCTTTCAAGTTCTGTGTTACACTGATGCATCACTCTCTACTCTAGGTTTCTCCAGTAGGTAATACTCAGCACAGCAGTCAGCAAAAATTATTTTTCTTTGTAAGCTTTACCTTCCAGTGTATAGAATAAAGAGTTACTTGCAATAGCCCATATTTGTTGGCGTTTCTGGATCAACAGTGGTTTGCACAAAATAATATATATACACACAATACAAGAGTTTATTACATGCTCATTTAGCATTTGTTGGTCTCCACTGTAATGATCCTACCCTTTAGTACTTTCTTCAGAGATAATATAGCCATCTTCAATTCTAGTGAATAAAAAGACTGAATAATTATTTTTGGATGTTTCATGAAAGATGGGCATCAAAAAACCCACTTCTTAGAAAGGTTATTTCAATAGTATTCTTCACTACTGATAAGTATGTGAGATTTCTGTACATTTATCTTCCAGTAACACACGTTCAGTATCAATTTCCAGTTAAATTATTCACTCTTCAGTCTAGTGGGTGATTTGCTTTGTAGAAAATGACAAGTCTGAGTAATTAGCTTAATTTATGTTATGAAACATGCACAGTGGGGTTTTTTATCTTTGATTCGGTATGTCATCTCAAATGATGCTGCTGTAAGGAATGATCTGCGCACTACTTTGTACAATAAAATAACTTAGGGAAGCAATGATATGTAATTTCAAAAAATACACTATATAGGCTAATGCTTAAAAAGTTTCTATAGTAAAGCTATTATATTAAATTACTGAGAGTTAAAATAACTTTTTCCTCACTTCACTGCTTTGAAACATCAATAAACCAGTGTATGTCACTGATGTAAGGTTAAAGTTTGATTTAACTTAAGTAATTTGGTATATAATTAGTACAAATGTTTTCATATATACATTGGCAACTACGCTCAGCAAATGTGCGAAGCAAACAACATGCTCCGAATTTGCAAAGTGTTTTGACACTTCCTACCAATTTTATTATATATGTATTATCATGAAGGAAACTAGTAATTTTCTAAAATCAACTCCATATTTCTGAGGTTGGCTGTTTCTTTACAGAAGACTTCTAATGCCACTCCCTTAGTCAGTCAAATGGGAAGAGTCTTCACAAGAAAATACAGACTTGTCATAATATTTAGAACATGATGAGTTTTAGTAGCGTTTTTTCCCATTAAAAAAAAAAAAAAAAAACAGAAAACCCCCATATGCTTGCATTGGAATTCTTTGGCAAGTGTATATTTTTAATTTGCCTTTTTTTACAGTACATTTTTCTATAGAAATTTTCATCTGAGACTTACTAAACACTTCCTAACTCAAGACAAAGGGAGGTGTTAGTGCATATGAAGCATTGTCCATATGAAGCACAAAGCTGGATGAATGAACTTTGGCAGATCTGACCTACCTTTAAGCCAGTTTTTCTTAGGTTTGAAATGGTTTCTTTGCTGTTTTCAGGCTAGCCCAGACCATCAGCATTGTGTATGGAAAGGGTTACTCCTGCAGAAAACACCTGTGCCAGAAGCCTTTTTCTCTTTATCAGAAGGACCTATAAGTCACTCCCCCTGACAGTCACCTATGCCCCATGCATGCATTAGTCCTTGTCTCTGTTCTTCATGGTGCTGCTGTAGATAAAAAGCAATGCCCAAGTCAGACAATTTTCCACCAGCACCAAGCAGTGAAACGAAGCAGGAAAGGAACTGGGATGTGCCTAGCTCTTGAGGTAGCCACACTACTGTTTCTCAGGACCTAGATATGCTCTTTGGTAATTTATATGAAGCCAGACAAACAGCCACCGCTTTCTGAGACTCAGTCTGGCACGTCTAGGGCAGCATAGTCCATTTCTCCTGTGGGAGCAGGGAGAATCCTGGAGTCTGGGTGGCAGACTGACATTCAGACGCATGTGGGATAGGGAGGGCAGGGAAATGAAGTCATACACATTCGCTGTCTAAGATAGAGGAAGGATGAGGGGAAGCACTATTCTACTTAGATCCTTCTACCCAGTGTCCAGAGAAGACAGTGCTCAAAGCTTTGAATGCTTTATAATTCCCTGCATAACTGTTTTAACACTTTTTTAACGGACAGGCCATTCTTTGCAATGGGACTGTGAATTAAGAGCCTTGAACCAACTGTATACCTCAGGCTGTACAGTGCCGCTGCATTGATAGTTGTGCCAAAAAAGCGCTCAGCACAACAATGCAATTTTAAAAAAGGTGCACACATATAAAATGAGTGTTAAGAACACACCAGAGTCTCTTGATGCTACACAAAAAAAAAAAATTCAGGAACGTACCGCAGGAAACTGAAGTAGGACCTCTGTTCAAAGATGTTTTGCTGTGTTCCTTCTTACTTGTAAAGTAAGCATGCCACACTTCCTTTAGTTATTGCAAAACAGCGGTAAAAGGGATGTACTTCCGCAACTCACTAATTTGGCTTCCAACTCAAAGTAGAGGAATGCCAGTTCTCAGAGACTGCAAATCTTGCCTGAGATAACCTTCAAAGAAAAAGCTCCTGCAGCCTTTCCCTGGGTGTGGTGTTGTATTTCCCAGTGATTCATTTATTAAATGCCTTTCACACTGTTCCCCCGCCCACTTTCCCCTGCCTCTTAGCCCTGGCCACTCCCTTGGGCTCTCCCTATTGGTTCCTGTACCCCAACTCCGCCCATGTGCCGCCCCTGATAAAAAGCCCTTGCACCCGGATCACGAGGTCTCTCTGCCTCTGGGGATTGCTGGGACAAGATGTAACCATTAAAGATCCTCTAAAACCCTCATGGGGAGACCCTTTTCGCCTCCTTCGTTGTCACTGTGTTGTAAGGCTGACAGCTGGCAGGAGTACGAGTGTGGAGCTGTCCAGAATGGACAGAATGGCTGTCCTGCCCTATGATGCTCCGCTGAGCTCTCAGGGAAAGCTGCAGCTTGCTAAACTAAATCTAGCATTACAACACCTGGGAGAACACACTTCTGGTCTATTTAAAGATTCAGACCTTACCTTTTTAGAGCTCATACCTATCAGGATGTTAAGAAAGGGTTTTCCTGCAGCTGTCTTTTAAAAGCAGCAGCCATGTTCTTTTGTAAAATATGTAATCCTGAAAAGAGCAAAGCTGTGTTAACTTCTGAACTGAGTTTCTTGAAGGACTTCGATTGACTAGGCACTAGTGGGGTTCTGCAGGGCTCATCCTCAACCAGTTCTCTTCATCTTCATTAATGACCTGGACGCAGGACTCAAATACTAAGTTTGTGGAAAGCACTAAACCGGGAGGAGCTGTCAACTCACTCAAGGTCAGGGAGGCCCTGCAGAGAGACCTGGACAAAACAGGGAGATGTACAATCACTAACCATACAGAGTTTAACAAGGGCCAGTCCTGGATTCTGCCCCTGGGGTGGGGCAATCCTGCTTGTGTGTATAGACTGGGGAATGCGAGGCTGGAGAGCAGCACTGTGGAAAGGGACCTGGGCGTCCTGGTCAATGAAATATGAATATGAGTCAGCAGTGCCCTGGCAGCCAGGAGAGCTACCAGTGTCCTGGGAGCATCAGACACAGCATCACCAGCCAGGCAAGGGAGGGGATTGTCCCACTCTGCTCTGCACTGGGGCGGCCTCACCTTGAAAATTGAAGTTTTGGGTGCCACGATATAAGAAAGATATAAAGCTATTAGAGAACATCCAAAGGAGGCCATGAGGATGGTGAAGGATCTGGAGAGGAAGCTGTATGGGGAGCAGCTGAGGTCACTAGGTCTGTTCAGCCTTGAGAAGAGGAGACTGAGGGGAGACCTCACTGCAGTTACAACTTCCTCCTGAGGGGAAGAGGAGGGGCAGACCCTGATCTCTTCTCTGTGGTGACAGTGACAGGACCCAAGGAACTGGCCTGAAGTTGTGTCAGGGAGGTTGAGGTTGGATATTAGGAAAAAGCTCTTCCCCCAGCAGGTGGTTGGGCACTGGAACAGGCTCCCCAGGGAAGTGGTCACAGCACCAACCCTGACAGAGTTCAGGAAGCATTTGGGCAATGCTCTCAGGCACATGGTGTGATTCTTGGGGTGACCTGCACAGGGCCAGGAATTGGAATTGATCCTGATGCGTCTCTTCCCACTCAATATATTCTATGATTCTATGAATCCTAACACCAAACCTCATTTCTAAAACCAAATCTCGATATAAACATGAATTACACACTTTGAAGCACAGAAGTCTTAAAAGAAAAACAGTTCTTAATCGGCAGAGAGACAAAAATTTAGGCAGCAGGACACTTTTTGTATCAAAAAACCATGGCCACCATTGAAGTCAAAAGCAAGGGAAGGTGAGATAAGTAGCACGATGACAATTGTAGCATTCTGTAGCATTCATTGTATCTCCATCATGTAGCAGTTTAGAGAGCATCTCTCTCACGTATATTCTGAATACTTAGAACAGGTAAATAAATCTAACAGACTTGAGAAACTGAATTGCACTGGATAAGGAGCAGGCAATTCCTTACTAAAGGTATTAATTTTCTCTGTAAATTAATCACTCAGCCCATCACCATAATTGCTGTCATATGCAGATTAATGTGTCATTTAACTTCCGGAATGCTACAGACCTCAGCTGGGAAATGAATCTCATCTCTGTTTCTGATGATCACGAGTGTTAGCAGAGCAAATGACTTTTGCTGGTACTGAGCAAGACTGACAAGCTGGAACCATGGTCAGTGCAACAGAGCACTGCTGACAGATGAGACACTACGCAGTGCCCGTTGCTAAGGATCCACAGAACAGCCACCGTTAACAGAGCTCTTGGCTGTCTTTCATCCCCCAAAATCAGTGGATTAAAATCAAACAAAGATTCACTTACTAAGTAGCTGTGCTCATAAGAGCAAGTCCAATGAATAGCTACCGATGCATATAAAAACAGACTGCTTCTAGGGCATCTTTGAGCATCTAGAGATTTCCCTATTCCAAACAGTTAAAAAACTATCACTCAATAAATGCATTTATCTTGATAGTCTTGTTATCTTCTGTCTCTTTATTACTCCCTTCTTGACACAGAAGATAAGAATCAATAAGCACGGGTTATAGCACTGGTCTCCATCAGCTTTGTATTAATCAGTCTGCTTGGCAAGGTATCAGTAGACCACTACTGCTACTTCTTATATTTCTCACTGTAACAAATAGAGTCAGGCTTATTTGCTGTATCAATTTATATAATGTAATCAAGCCTATCGTATTCACTAGGTCTAATGTGATGCTTTACGATACTCAACAACCTTGATTATTGGGGTGTCCTGTGTAGAGCCAGGAGTTGGACTCGATGATCCTGATGGGTCCCTTCCAGCTCAGCAGATTCTACAATTCTATGAACCTCTTATCATGCCAAAGGCTAGTCATCCTTATTTTATACTCTATCATGTTTCTTCTTCTTGCAATTTTTGTCAAATTAACAAGATTTCCTTAAATTTATGAAAATGTGTCTTTCCTCATATCATATACTGGTCTGAGAACAAGCTGGTTTCTGAAGAGCCCAGGAGTGAAAACAGGCTGTAACTCCTGCTTCAGAAGTTCTCTATCCTAGCTCTAGAGGCCAGGAGCTGGTTACAGCAGTTGAAAGAAATTAACAGCCACCTGGGTAGTGTAAAGGCTTGTGGCTGATAATCACAACCAGTTCTCAGCCTTGCCTTGAGAAAACTTGTCTGGTGTTAACTCTTGCCATCCAACACTTTGCAAGTCCCTTGCATTCTCTTTTTATAAGGCCTCACTGCTTATAAGCACATCACAATTCACTGAGAAGCTCACCCATGGATGATAAATTTTCAGGCAATATTATTATTGTCATGATTATAGGCCAGTTGTGACAGGACTCTGTGCCCCAGCATGGGCAGAAGATAGAAATAAATATTTAGCTGAATGTGAAGAAACTTTTTCCTATCAAGTGCAAACAATACACTATTAAAGAGAGAAAGGATATTGGCACAGTTTTCTAATAAGCAGTGACAGCTCGTATATAACAGCTCTTCTGCAGATTCAGGCAACAGATTTATTTATGCTATTTAGTGTCTTTGTGTAATTATGTACTACATACTCTACCTTGGGAAAATGCTGTCTCTGGTATTCAGATCACCCTCTGACACTCCAGAAGTCTGTGTAGAGCTGTGATAGAAATAGTCAACAGATACATGTTCAATACTTAACATGAATACTTACTTTCTGGCAGCTCTCGATGAATTCGTCTATGGTAACTACTCCATCTTTGTTTTTGTCCATTTTCTGTTAAAAAAAAAAAAAAAAAAAGAAAGAAAAAGAAGAAGAATGGATGGGAATTGGGTTTGTGTGGCCAGGCTTTGGTTGCAGGGGGGCTGCAGGGCTGGCTTCTGTGAGAAGCTGCCAGAGGCTTCCCCCATGTGCAGCAGAGCCAATGCCAGCCAGCTCCAGGACAGACCTGCTGCTGGCCAAGGCTGAGCCCATCAGGAATGATACTCTCTTGAACCCTTTGCTGTATTTTCTCTCCCCTGTCCAGCTGAGGGGGCAGTGAGAGAGAGGCTTTGGTGGCATCCAGACAGGGTCAAACCTCTACAGTATGTTTCTCCTCCTGAATTCCTGTGTAAAACAACTCCTTTTCATTATTCATTTCAGTTACATGTCAGCCTAGGAACAGCCAGTCCAAAAGTCACAGTAAGTGATATACTGGACTATGCTTAAAGAGCTTGTTGAAAAAACAGGAAGTAATGAGTAGATCTGAGAAACTTAGGATGGAACCACAGAGAATAAAAAGGATTACGGAATTGGAAGGATATGCAAAACTGTTACAACAATGAAAGTCTTTCTCTACCTGCTCACAGAGCAGTCTTTTCGACTTCTATGTTACCCGACCTACCTGGAAAAATGTTTCCACATGTTGTCTAGGTGCATCTTCCTTGAGAACAGGATAAGTGCATTTCCCCATCATGTCATATATTGCTTTCATGATATCAAGCATTTCCTGAAGAGGAAAAAAAATATGTTTCTACAATGTAATGTGCATTGTAGACATTGCTTTAACTCAGAAGACATACATAATTTTTAGGACTTGCATTTTAGAATAAAAGTTTGAAATTCACCTGTTATTTTTTGACTGAACAGCTTCAAGAAGGAACTACTTAATTCCTAGAAATTCTAGCATCTGATTCCAGCTTTCATAGATGTATGATTTCGATTTTAAATGGTTTATAATATGTGAAAGTTCATTGATTGTGGGAAGAATTTCCCAATGTCTTATGAATAAAAATAAAAAGGAAAAGAAGTTCTGTAACAGCAAGCGAATGGCCAAAACACATCAGCTTCTTACAACTTGTTTTCCCTAGAGAAAATAAAAACACCCATACACACACCTGCTCTTATGCAGAGTCCTCCTTTTATATCAAAGTCTTTGAATTTTATTGAGTGGCTTGTGAAAATTTTAATAATTATAAAAAACAAGTCATCTGTAGTATGCTAAGAAATTATTATTTAGATTACCCTTTTCTAATGATCCTGAAGTGTTTTCTAAAAGTGTAAAATTATAAGTGTAATTTATATATTTGCATAAACCCCACTTAAAAAAACTCTCCACATATTTTGATGAAAGCACTCATTTAGTCCCACTATAATTTAAGTATGTGTTTGAATCCTTGCAGAATAAAAGATGTAGGAATCTTTCTTCATAAATTCTGTTTCAAGTAAAAATTATTAGAAGTAGATTCATAAAATAAGTAACAATTATTTCCCACATACTTAATTCATATTTGTCCAAATATCCTACAAACCTATTGTAGGAACTGTATGGCCAAGTACACATGCATAGGTTGAAGCCAGCCATTTCTGTACCTGAAGAATTCGGAACTTTTACAATTTCTGTAAAGATTTTCCCCTTTCAATGTTAATATATGTGTTAAAATGAGACAATTTCTTTAATTTTTAGCGTGTATAACTTCATAATATCTGATAATTTGTTAACACATTTAATTTGACAATGAAACCATTCTTCTTTGAATGCAGGACTTACCTTTACAACCTTTACTTTCAGTCACTACAGTAAGAAGTAGACCTTACCTCTTTAGTTATATATCCATCCTTATTTATATCATATAAATTGAAAGCCCAGTTCAGTTTCTCCTGTACTGTCCCTCGGAGTAAAATTGAGAGACCCATAACAAAATCCTAAATAGACAAAAGGTCTTGGTCAGTCTGGAATGGAGCAGTTTTTCACAAACACTCAGAAATCCAGAATAATGCATTTGTCAGAAGTCTGGAAAGATGTGTTGTTCCAGGTTTTTTTTGCTTCACTGAAAGTGTTAATGATTGCTGGATTAACAATCTAGGCACTATTTGCTACACTCATAATTAATAAGTAAATTGAGTAATTTTCTATGAAGTAAACCATAGTTTTCCATTAGTGGTTGTATCCTCTGAAATGCCTAAGGTCTCACCTAAGCAGTTCCTGTTGAAGTTAATACCAGAAAAAAGCCATGCCCATGGTTTAATGGTCCAAGAAAAGCTGAAATGGCAGTTAGATTAATCTAAGCACAGGAGACAAATTTGGGGAGAACTATGTACTAAGTAACATTAAATTCTTTTAAAATCTGTACCTTGTTAAAGTGGAATATGTGGTTCCCAGATCTCTGAGATCAATCTGCTGCAGTCAGCATTTCAAACTTCATGTATGATACTGCACACCTCAATTCTTACTGCTTTTATTGGAAGTATGATAGGGAATAATAAATATATTACATGTCCATCTACCATCTTAATGTTTTTGTGACCCATCAATGCTCTATTGCTACAGAGCTATTCCACAGAAATTAATCAGAAGGCTTTTGAGATTACTTATATGTAGTATTTGGTTATAAATTTTTGTTTCATAATAAATGCTCTTTTGACAGCACAAACCTCCTTTACATTTAGTGAGCATCTTCCAGATTGGAGAAAATACCAACTCCCATCACTTCTCTTCTGTATTTCTTAGCATGTTAATATTTTGTAAACAATAGCTTTCTTTTTCCCTAACCATCTCCTCCACCTCTTTTTATTTGATAAGTGTATGAACCCATAAATAGATTAAATTGCCCTCATAATAGGTTGAGCAGAATATGGCAAGTGCTTATATTTAAATGTGCCTTTCTACGTTGCTGGCAATGACATACAGAAAGTCTTAGAGTAACATTAAAGCAGAGACAATAAAAGCTGACATATTTCTTATTTGCACCAGCAAGGTTTTGCATTTTCTCTAACACAGGAACAATGTAAAAGTCTACACTGAGGTTAGACATAAATATCAAAGGTCTGGGGTACCACATGGACAAATAATATACCTGATACAGAGAAGTACACACAGATATCATGGCCTCAGATGGTCTAGTAGGCACAGACAGCTCTTCAGTCTTTTTAACAATTCAGTTGGCATGCTCTGGGTTTTCTTAGTCTGTCACAAATTTCTGTCTTATTGGTATATGTGCCCTTTGGGGTAAATACATGAATCTTGAAAGAATTTTGCTCATCTTTTCTTGTGTACATCTCAATGACTAATTGAGGGTCACAGGGTTAAATCTCCAAACAGCTCTTTAACAATGTACTATTAAACATTAAAATGTTCAAGAAATTCAGAACAGATTTGATCACATTACAGCATTAGCAATTAACCTTCTTAATTCAGTACCATGTCTTCAAATCTTTTCTTACATTCTTGATGTAGCTTCTTCTGAAGTCCTGTGTGAAGGTCCCCAGGTGCATTATTCTCTTAGATTATATATAAGAATTCTGAATTTATATTTAATTTGGCACAGCAATATTTTTGAATTTATTTTATCTAAAATACATCAATTTTTCTTTTCTTATTCAATTCTCTTTGTTCCTTTCTGTGATGTTAGCTGGCTTCCTGGAATCATTTATATCCCCATTTCCAAGGCTACCCTTCTATCACTGATTTTAAAAATAAAACCCTTTACTTTATGTTGTTTTTTATGGGACTGGGTGTTCTTAAAAAGCAGAGACAACTCAAAAACCTTCCGGGTATATGCTCTAAACACTGCAGCAGTGAGTCATCTCACTCCGTATTGCACCAACATGTTTTGGGATCGCACATAGTTCAGGTGCACTGCCTTTGTCTGAGTGTTGTGCAAGAGTCATCTCAGGAAGAACAGAAAGGATTTAAGTAATAGGAAGTTGTGATGAGTTGGATAAGGACCAGCTAGATGGGATGTCTTTTCTACATACTTTCAAGCAATGGAAGAACATAGTAATAGAATCATACAGAAGTAGAGTATCTGATTCAATGGATATAGGCCAAATCCACAGGGTATTGTGGGCTAGAGCCTTGACCAGGAAAATGCTCTGCATGGTGGGAGGCAATGTGTGTGTCAGGAGCAGTGTAGCCATTCTAGCTGTCAAGCTGACAATGCAGTGCAGAAAGCCACAGTAAAACAGCAGTGCAGAGGGAAGCAGCTAAACTCACGGAGCAGCTGCCCATCTTTATGCATGTACCAACAACTCAGTGATGCACGAATCAGGCATACCATTTAGCAAAGAGCATGAATACAAGTCGCCATTACAGTATTAGAGTACCCAGATGCTGTTTTCTGGCCTGGTTTAGACATCTAATTTCTAGAGAGAGAGGAATTCTGCTTTTAGAGCCTGTTTATTTTTTAAGAAAATTTCACCATAATCAGGTACACTGCCCACTGAGAGGGATGGTCCTGCTCAGCTGAGCACCTAATGGGGAGGGTGACAAAGGAGCCTAAAACAGGAGGTCTGGGCTGAGACACAGCTTGAAGTTGGGTCTTTCTTCAGTCTGTGACAGTGAAGTTAGAAGCACAAAAGTCTCTGCCTTGGTACTTGCCTTTGCTCCTCTCCACAGCTTCCTGTTTGTAACTTGCCAGTTTCCTGCAGAGCATGCTAATACCTGTTCAGACATCCTTCTGTGCCTAATTTTGATTCTTCAAGAAAGGGGGATGTCTCACTGAAGGGTTGAAAAATGCAGCGTCATTGCACCTGTATCAGAGCCTCTGTGTACTCAGACCCTGCTGACATTTCTGTTCTGCACTACAGCTGTAGAGAATATCTGGTTGTGATCTGGGATGAAGTTGTATTTGTGGGGTTTTTTTCAGCAGTGATTAATTATCTCGTAGTGAGGTTGTTGATGACTTTCTGATTGCTTTATTGTTCAGTAAATCTTTGGGGATAATTAGTTCATTAATAAATTATTTAACAAGCTTATTAGTAGGCTGTCTCAAATCCATAGGATAGCTTAAAATTATTCCACCTGGTCATGTGTTCCTTTGTGTCTTTTTCAAGGCCAGAAGTAGATAGGCAGGAACCTAAATCCATTTCTAAATTTAGATTTTAGGATTTTGCAAAGGAATCCAGTGATGTTACAGAAGTGTTGGAGCCCTGGTATGTGTAAAGCAAAGGTCACAGAGGAGGAACTGCTGCTGAAAGGAAATGCATTTCTTTGTAGCTACTTTAAATCAGATGGTGTTAAAATGCTTATGAGATCACCATTGTACTGAGAAAAATTAGCTCATTTCCTAAATGACATGGACAAATGTTTTTGTGTTGAACTCACAGAATTGTACTTGCGAACCTCATAAAATTCAACAAGGCCAAGTTCAAGGTCCTGCACCTGGGTCAGGGCCATCCCAAGCCCAAATACAGGCTGGGCAGAGAACGGATTTAGAGCAGCCCTGAGGAAAAGGACTTGGTTGGTTGATGACAAACTCAACATGAACCAGCAATGTTCACTTGCAGCCCAGAAAGCCAACCATGATCGGGGCTGCATCAAAAGAAACGTGACCAGCAGGTCAAGGAAGGTGATTCTGCCCCTCTGCTCTCATGAGACTGCATCTGGAATACTGCATCCAGCTCAGGGGCCAAAGGACATGGACCTGCTGCAACAAGTCCAGAGGACTGGAGCATCTCTGCTATGAAGACAGGCTGAGAGAGTTTGGCTTGTTCAGCCTGGAGAAGAGAAGACTCCAGGGACACCTTAGAGCACCTCCCATTACCTAAAGAGGGCCTACAAGAGAGCTAGGGAGGGACTCTACACAAGGACATGTAGGGACATGACAAGTGCAACGGCTTTAAACTGACAGAGAGTAGGTTTAAATTAGCTATTAGGAAGAAATTCTTCACTTGAGGATGGTGAGGCACTGGAACAGGTTGCCCAGAGAAGCTGTGAATGCTCTGTTCCTGGAAGTGCTTAAGGTCGTGTTGGATGGGGCTTCAGGCAACCTGGTCTAGTGGGAGGTGTCCTTGCCCATGGCAGGGGGATTGGAACTGGATGATCTTCAAGGTCCCTTCCAATCCAAGGCATTCGATGATTCTATGACTCATTTAACTGCTGCCTTCATAATACTGCCTTGGACACTACTTTTATTATTAGTGAAATATGAAATTGTGTTTGATCTTAAGAACTGTACTCCTCTATGGAAGTGAGTTAGCATGCTTGCTAATTTGTTAACCAAAATAAATTTGGTTTTGATTAAATATGACAGAAATCTTTAAACATTTCCATTGTGTTTGGGCACAGTGTTGTGCTCTAAGGCACTGAGAATTAGTGGGATTATTGAATGACTTTTGGCAAGGTCACATTTAGAATAGCCTTAATGTGCATCTACAACAAACGAAGGATACTGATTTGGATATTTGCATGTGTGTGCAATGAGCTTTACCTTTGACAATATATCCAAAGTTAATTAGCCTCCATTTTTCTGACTGTTTAAATAGCTTTGAGGCCAGATATTAATTTTGGCTCAGTGACAATATAGACGCAGCAAATGAAAACCTTGCTTTTATATCTGTCTCTGTCTAATGGAAAAAAGAACTTCACTAACATGCCCAACTGCTGGGTCACTGGGTCTTCAGAAACTCTGTCGTCATATTAAAGCAAAACTAGTTCACATAACTAATGAAATAAACTAGTCTCAAAATTAATACAATCATGGGATAAGGAGAGATAAATTCAAGCACCTAGTTTTATAAGTTTGTTTTTTATACTACATAAATCGTTCACTTAGAGATCCTGGCTCTTACCAAAGAGCATACAGATTTAGGGATGACAAAACTCTAAGGACACAGCAATCTCATCACACAATCTCACCAAGAAATGTCAATTGAGGTGTGCATTTAAGTTGTGCTCAGCTCTAACACTTTATTGTTGATGGTTGAAAATTTGAGGGAAAAAAGAGGAAAAAGCTAAAGCAAATTCTCTCTTTTTACCCACAGCTCCAGCTACCACTGCTTCATGGAAAATTGAGAGTGCAATACAAAAAAAAAGTCGTTCTTACCTACAAAAGAATTTTGCTACCATTTTTTTACAAAGATAGCCAGAGTGTTTTTATCATAGGTAATTATATTAAATTGTATTTACTCCTACACTTTGATATAGAAGGTACTTTGGAAAGAATGATTATTTGTTCTCCAAACTTTTAAATTACTCCATCTCTACCTTTTGAGGTGTTTACTTTTGTTGTTTTTCTAATGGAAATTAGAAAACTAGAATAAAGATTGGAATAGAAAGAATATGGCACAGTTGCACCTAGGATTAAAAGGAGCAGGAAAAAAATGAGATGATTGTATTTTGCACATTTCACAGTATCTTCTTTCACATTTTGCAGCTATTTTCATGTGATTACAAAAAAAAAAAAAAACCATACATTTTTAACTTCAGCAGGATTCTTTTAGCATGGCTATCATGTAGTTTGTAAGTATAATGTTGCTACAAGGACACAGAAGCAAGTCTTTTGACAGCAGTAGAGTTATGCTGCATTCACAATTAGTGCAAATAATATCAAAGTCTGGATCACTCATGTCTGTCTTGACATTGAACGAATGTCAAGCTAGAAATCTCTGTTTTAACAATGAAAAAAAAAGCACTGTTGCTTTTATTTTCCTGATCTATTTTATTCCAAAGTCCTTTTTTTGTGGACAAACCTGCACTCTGAGGTAATCAAAACCCTTAAAAAGGGCTCCAAATATAGTGCATTTCTAAAGGCTTTCTGTCTGAGATACAAATGTCAACAAATTGACTAGAAAAGGTAAAAAAAGCTTTTTTTTGTTGCCGTTCTTTTTAATGATAACAGCAGAAATACTTTTCAACTACTGATTCTAAAAATGTTTTCTCTCAATGTGAAAGAAGGGAAGCTTAGTTTAGATATACAAAAGAAATTCTTTGCTGGTAGACTGGTGAGGCACTGGCACAGGTTGCCCAGAGAAGTTGTGGATGCCCCATCCCTGGACATGTTCAAGGCCAGGTTGGATGAAGCAGCTTGGTCTGCTGGGAGGTGTCCCTGTCCATGGCAGGGGGTTTGGAACTGGGTGATCTTTAAGATCCTTTCCAATCCAAACCATTCTATGATTTTCTGTGATTTACCCAGAAGGATCCTTGCAGATTTAGCCTATGTACAGAAGACATGAATAAGACCTCCATTCCTGCTCCTAGTTTGACACAGATCCCACTGACTTCATCTACCTGGAAAAACTTAGATAGGGTTCATAGGGTTTTTTAAATAAATGCAAATAATGATCAAAAAATTATCTGATTATAGTCTTAGTTTAGGATATAGATTTCTGATCACAGTGCACCTGATTGGCAAGTCTTCTTCCTATTACATCAATTCATTATTTTTACAAAAAAAAAAATCTGTCAGACCTCACAACAAAATAAATCATAAAAACACGTACAGGACATTTCAATAAATTTAAAGTGAGTGTATTTATCACAATCCTATCAAAAGTTGTAAGGAAATAATTCGTTCATTATAATCAAAACCAAAGAAAACATGACAAAACAAACAAATCCTTTTGCAAATGAACTTTTTTTTTTTTTTTTTTTTAATTCCATGGCTTAAAATATTTGTCTCCTTTGCAGTATTTCTTACACCCTGTTCTCATCTACACTATTGCAGTAAGGTCCCTTTTTTCCATATTATATTGCGTGGATGACATCAGCCTTAGCAGGGAAAGGCAGAACTGGGAAAACAGAATGGGCAGTTAAATGGAGGAAGAACGAATTTCCAACCCTTGTGCTTTCAAAAACATTTGCTATAAAGCATTTTTCTAGAACTTTCTGGAAACTAAGTATGAAAAATCCTATTTTTGATGAGTCATCCCCATACAATTAGTTGTAGTTCAGAGACCTTGCAAAGGCACAGAGGAAGAACTATTTTAGGTAACTTGTGTATAAATTGGGTTACCTTTTAAATGGACAGATTTTTAAAAATATTATGTAGTAGCACAATCTGAGTTACCATCATGGAATATACAATTGTAAAATGACTTTTGTTATTACATTGGAAAAACTTGAAACTTGAGTCACATAAGCTAAATTTTCCCCAATGTGAGCCAGCCACCAAACTGTACTTCATTACAAGGAATGGCAAAATATTCAATTTTATAGAAATAAGCAATGGCATCACTTACCTCAAAACTTACAGATCCATTGTGATCAGTATCAAATGCATTAAACAGAAAATGTGCATATGTTGTGGAATCTAAAATTTAAAGCAGAAAAAACCAATTAACAGTAAGCACGTCTTATTTACTGATACCTGAGCAGATAGCAAAGATGGCATGTTACTGTACTCTGAAACAACCTGTTTTAACAGGAACACTGAATGTGACAGGGATCTATCTCATATGCTTGAAATGAAGAATGTGTTCATTTGCTCCCGTTAAATGAGGGAAACAGACACTACCCTCACTGTATTGGTTTTGCTCTGGACACAGACCTGTTTCCCAGGTTGAAGCTGATCTTGGCAGAAAGCTGCTGCTGCTGTCGGGTCCTGTGCTCACCCACAGTTGAGAGGAAATCCTCTCCTGAGAAGCAGATTCTAAAAGCTAGCTTGCTGCTGAATTCCCATGATTGTGGCATTAGGGCTTGGAAAAACTGGCTGTGACTCACTAAATGGTCAGTAAGACTCTGAAAGATGACCTTAAACAAATGATCCCTTCACTATTTGCATACTTTCTAAACCTCCTCCCCAGTGCATATTGACTCATTTCAGAAACACAAGACAGCATGAATATAAATCTGTCAAGACTGTAATTTTTGTGAAGATCCATCTTTTTATTTCCACTGAATGCCTCCTGAAAGGCACAACCTGCTCCAGGAGTAATATATTGTGAAGAGAGCACTTATCCAGAGACTGCCGTGTGAATTTGAGGTACATGCTGCTGGGGTTAAGGGAAGTCAGCTGTCCCCAGTGTTCTTCCCTCCCTCAAAATCGTGCAAATTAATGTAGAATGAGGGTTTGTTTACTTTTAATACTCCTTTTTCTCTTTCTACTTCATATGTTTACCTTAATTTTAGGTTAATTAACATTAACCTTACAAATTATTAATAAAGGGCAAAGTGTTATGAAATCAGTGTCCTCTTTGCAGAAAAAACTTCTCCCTATCATGGAAAAACTGATCAGTGCTGAAATGCCATTTTCTGATTTCTTGGCACTAAACTATTTTAACTTTTATATCAATCCTGCAAATCTGTATTTTTCACAGCCCAAAATACTGTTTTGTATTAAACTGAGCAATAGTCTTGGGACACTCACCTGAAATGCCACCTTGACTCTGAGGAACCAAATATACCAAAACTCAAAGCTTTGTGCTTCTCAGGTTCAGAACTGATATTTGTAAGGAAATTCTCCAGTCTTGCTTCAACATGTTGATTTTGTATGATGTGAAATAATCATAACAAAAAAACCCTGCAATCTTTAAACCCCGTCTGTTAACACATTTTCAGAGAATTAAATCCCCACCACCACTATTGGAGAGAGTCATTCATTCTTCCATGTATCCAGTCACCACTGTAATTGCTTAAGCACAGCTTGGTAGATACATTCACACTTTACCTGAAAAATGTAAATTTGTTGACTACAGTTTTAGCATTTTAATAGTCATATTTTCTATAATCTACTGAGACTTCAGTTGTGCAACAGAATATATTATGCAAATCATCTTCAGAGAAAAAGCATGTTATAGAGGTATAATTACTGTAAAATGAATTTTAAATACCCTCCTATTCTCTTGGCACCCATTTCTTAAAAAAATCTGAAATAATCCTGGTTATTTTCTACAGATATAGAGAAAACACAATGGTATTTTACTACTGTTGTCCATACATGATACAATATGCTACTTTTTTTCTATGACGGTATATGAAAAAAAAAGTTTCTAGTTGAAGAATATTTTTTTCTGGTAACCCTTCTGAAAAAAATAAATCAAAGTTGTTTTCAGAGTTGTTTTTTGAAACAATTTTGGTCTGAAATGTTGCCTTCAAAACCACAGCAGGATGAGGCAAGTCAGTCTTTTAATTAGAGCTATTTAGTCTAATTCCTCCTTTTGGTTTCCCCCCTAAATCTTGAACTTTATTAATTTTAGACAAAAACTTAACTTTTTAAATTAAATATAGTTCCTTTCCAAGGATCTGATATCATAAATAGTAGACTAGTTTGCTATTTTAACAGGTTGAGATAGGAACAGATATTAAATCAGAATTCTCTTGAAAAACACCATCAAAACATTTTAAATGTCAGAGACAAAACTGATAATCATTATACATGGAAGAGTATGGCTTATCAAACTACAGGCATGATCTATTTTGTTCAGAAGTGATGAAGGAGTTTA
This sequence comes from Struthidea cinerea, assembly GCA_013397865.1. Lineage (NCBI taxonomy): Eukaryota > Metazoa > Chordata > Aves > Passeriformes > Corcoracidae > Struthidea > Struthidea cinerea. The sequence continues at coordinate 398,119 of VZTI01003277.1, forward strand.
ATAATTGATCAGTGTGTGGATTCTTTTCTATGACCTGTCTGGCTGAAAAAAAATCCCAAGTTTATTTCAGGTGATCCACTGCATAAATGCAGAGGCTGTATTCATTCACCTGCATGGCAGTGAATCTAAAAAGAAGTTACTGGAGTGCCCTTTCTGGCATGGAAAGCTTTTTACAAAGCTACTTTTGCCTTTTAAAATACATTGCTTTTACTGCAATCCAGTGTCATCTCCTTTCCTTCGTTACTCTTGTGGCCCCTTGTCCTATTTGTAATCCTCCTGTACCTTGTCCTGGACAGTCTTGGAAGTTGCTTGAGGAAGTGACTTGGTGGATGACATTGAAAAATTTCTTTGGTTGCCCTGAAGCTTAAAATCTTACTGACATAATTTTGTTTGTTCAGATATGAATTGTCATAATGATATATCACGTTGTACCTGGTTTTTCATCACACAGATAGTTGGAGCACAGATCTACATGTTTTAATTTGGGGACAACTTTCAAGATTCTTTTTTCCTCTTTAATATTGGGACGTACATAAAATCATTATTCTAAGCACAACTGAAATTTAAAAGCCCCAGCTGGACACATTATTTTGACAAGACATTCAAAGATTTAAGAACCCAGTCTGGCTTCTTAATTAGACAGTCAGCTGCAGTTCTCACCTCCTTCTCCAAAGGATGCCACTGCCCTAAATGCCAGAGGAGGAGCAGAAGGATCAGGACATCAGGAATAGGGGTAGAAACTAGGAATTCAGTATATATCCATTTTAACTACATTAATAGTTTTTCTTCTCTGTAACAATTACATCTGGACTAATAACGATTAGTCTTTTAAGATTACATTTACTCTCACAATATATTTTGACTTTACTTTTAGAACAGGTGTGCTTTCTCTTTGCCCATAAAAAATGCTGGGTGTAACAGTAGGAAATATGATAGATTTTTTTTTTTATTAAGTGTAGTAAAGGTGTAGTAAATCGCATAGAGAGAATTATTTTTATTATCCAGGGTAACTACAAAATAGAATATTTCAAACTGTAATTGTAAGCTTGGTCTAAGAGTTTACATATAGAAGCAATCAGTAGGCAGGCCAACCCTTCGAGCCTTTTATTCATCTCTATTGAGTGTGCCTACTTCTTAAAGATTTCAGAGATGGTAATCCACACTGAAAGCTGCTCTTTACCTTCTAGGTCTTTATTCAAAATAAAACTAATGGGGTGATATTTTGTTCCTACCGATTAATATGGGTTTTTAAATAAAAAATGAAAAGGAGCTCTGAACAGTCCCAGAGAAATACACAAATCTCAAGACCTCTGGGAGAAGTTGAAGAGGTGGGATTGAAGGGTTGTAGGAGAATATAAAGAGGGGTAACTGAATAGCAGATACAAGAGGAAAGAAGAGAGGAAAAAAATTCAAATTGAAAGAAATTTGAGGTTCAAGGAAAAGAAACCTGTTACACATTTTTGTGTTACCTTCATTGCACTAAAAGATAATGGAAATAAAAAATTACAAAACTCCTGGGAATTCAATTAATTGAAATCCAGGTTAGTATTTAAGAAGAGAAACCCCATAGAATCAAAGGGGGGTTCTGCTATCGATATTAGCGGGTACCTGCAGTGCCACCTACAGTTCCTCCAACTGTGAAAGGGTTTTTTTGAATAAAAGAGAATGGACAAGAATTTTTAGAAACGTTAAAGAGAAATAATCTACTCAGAGAAACTTGTTTTTCAAAGGTATCCAAGCACAGGCAGTAACTTCATAACAGAAGACTGAATTTTTGTAGATACCATTGCATTTCATTCAGAAATATATACTTAAAAATGTGTCCAAGCTTCAAGGAAGTACCCTGTGAGTTCAGAGCTTGAGGCAACAATCTTGTTAATTTGAACAACAGGCTCTTTTGTCAGACTTAGGTACTAACAGACATACTGTAGTACCAATTATGTCTGCCAAGTACTCACCTCCCTGTGGAAAGAACTGAGAGTAAATCTCTTTGAAGGTTTCTTCATTGACAACACCACTGGGGCATTCCTGGAAAAAAGTAAATGACAAGAAATGAATACCATCCAGTCTGGTCCAGTCAGCTCATGAGACCATCCACAGCATGTGCATGACCGACAGTTTAACATGTGTGACTTCACACTTTCAACCAAATATTAATGCACATTATCACACTGAAATATCTTCCTAAAGAATTCCCATGAGACAAAAATTCCTTCTGTGCCATGGTTCTCAACTTCATTTGAGACCTGAGTGACACGTGTGAGCAACAGCCACTCTGCTGCAGTGAGTGGAGCTGTTGGGGTCACCTGTGGGCGGTGGGTGGTGGCTCCCTCAGCTGCAATCAGCATTTGCATGGTATAGAAGTCAAGCAGGAATGTAAACACTTAGGTATCACTGATAGAACATGCAGTCATATTCTACTGGAAGAGTTATATTCAATGAATTCAAAAGACCCTGCCACTGAAGCTCTTATTCAAGCCTTGCAGATTCTCTTGTCTCTTCACATCTTTTTCATAATCTGAAATATGTAAGAAAGAATAAGTAGGAAGTGTTGGAACACATTGAATACAAAGAAAATGAAAGGAAGTGAAGGAGAAGAATAAAGATGATTAAACAAATGACTTTACAAAAATGATGTATGCAAAGAGGTGGGAAAAGCAGAAGGAATACTGCAATTGTTTACTAAGTCACACATAAACATCCAAGACCAGAGAGCTGAATTCTAGTCCTGAATTTGCCAGACTGAGCAGAAGACTTTGGGCAATGCACTTAATTGCTTTTTTGCCTTAATTCTTTCTTTATCAGAAAGAACAGGGAAAAAAAACATGGTATGCTCTTTAAAAGGAAAGGACTTTTATAAACAAAGGAAAACAAGAAAATGCAAATTAAGTTTTAAGGTTCATACATTAATTTTTGTCTATTGTCATGCTACTTGGACTGAGGACTCAAAACATATGTACTCCTAAACTCAGGAAACTAAATAGCTTGAAATGGAGATAAAGAGCAGTATTACATCCTTTACCAGTGTAATAACAACTGTTTCTGTGAGAATAAATAGTACTCCAATTAGATCAAATAAGTACCACTGTGATATTCATAGTTCTGGCACCTTCTGCTAAGAAACAAATAGTGTAATCTTTCTAACTGAGATACAAATGCACCATCTGAGAAACGCATGTCAGATCTGTAGGTCTAGGATTATTATGATTTTATGTCACTTATCCTTAGCTAAATCAGCTTTTCATCATAACTAAGTACATGCAAACATACAGTAAGAAATAATTATGTTTGATCAAACAGACAGACAAACAGCTGTGTCAGAGATACACATACAAAATTATTTGTCCCTGGGCACAGAGGCTGCCACCAATGGAGGCAGAGTTATAGCACAGGTCTCTATAAGGTGAGATGGATACTGACTGCTGGGCACACTGCCTTGGAAACCAAAGCCTGTGGGGAATGGGAGGAGCAGTGAAATGAATCCCTACCCTTCACTGGGTAAGGAGTAACCCATAACTGAGGAGGCGTCTCCCTGTCTGCCATGTCTTTGGGTATGAGGGCATTCTAAAACATCTCTTTCTCTTTACCAGCTTCCCAAAAAGACTGTAGTCAGATAGGCCAATATGTCTCTCTGTGGCTCCTAACAGGTTTACAGTTGGTTTCCCAAGTAACAAGCAATAGGACAAGACGAAATGGCCTCAGGTTTCCCCAGGGGAGGTTCAGATTGGATATTAGGGAAAATTTCTTCATTGAAAGGGTTGTCAAGCATTGGAACAGGCTGTCCGGGAAGTGGTTGAGTCATCCATCCCTGAAGATACTTAAAAGCGTGTAGGTGTGGCACTTGGGGACATGGGTTAGTTGTGGATTTGGCAGTGCTGGGTTAATGGTTGGCCTTGATGACCTCAGACATCTTTTTCAACCTTGATGATTCTATGATGTTGTGATTCTACTAGGCTGCTTGTCTTTGTGGAGCCTTCTGGCTTCACAAAGTTATATAAGTGCATGCAAAAGAGCAGTATTTTTACTTGGATTCAAAGTACAATAAAGAAAATATTAGTGAATTCTTCAGATACTGAAATAATATTATAGTTATTCAATGTAGAAAATGTAACAAAATTATTTTACAATTTCCTCCTCCATTGGTATATGATCTTAGTCAGTCCCAGACCTGCAGGAGGAAAAATAAACAGCCTTCCCCCTGAGATGGGTGTGAGTGTGAAAGAGCAATGCAGCATTTTCCAATTCAGAAAAAGAAGCAGTGGCTTCTCTATGTTCTGAAGGTAATTTTTTTTCAGACAAGAAAAAAAAAAGCTAGGCACATTTTGAAGGACTTAAAGAGAAAACCTGTATATTTGAACTTGTACGGGTCAGATATTGCATTTTTTTTTTCCTGACAAGCTTAATAAATAATGAATGACAAAATGTACATTTAAGTTCATCTAACTCTCTGACTTATTAACATGTAAAGCAATTTTCTCCCTTTTCCTTGGCTGAAAAAGACATTCAATCTATACTCATTTTGCAGCGAATGCTCTCCTTTTTTACAGGAAATGCCAGCAACTCCAACTCTATCAGTGCTTAGTCTGAAGCTGTGAAGACTAAGAGTCCTGTTTCCTGACTGCATTTATATGTTGTGATGTTAGAGGAGAATTAAGGATACTCTGCAAAAATCTATATGATTTATTATTTGTTAGTTAAAAATAAGCTGGCAGCCTTTGTTATTAGAGAAATACATGATCTACATACCTCCTTTAAAGGCAGTCCTCCTTTTTCTCTCACTTAATAAGCTCTGGTTTCACCATACTGTTTGAAAGAATCATTGCTTGAAAAGGCAACCTACTTTCAGAGAATTATGTATTAGCAGAGCCAGGAATGACATCTTGAGTTTCTCTAGCTTGTATCTCTGTAGTTTCCTCTGTTCTTTGCCACAGCATTGCCAGTAACACTTTACCTTCTCCATCCTTGAAGGTCTGTAGGAATGGTGTCTTAAGGACATTCATTAAAAATCTGAGACGCTGGCCAATTATACTTACCAGAAATATCAGCTCAAACTTTTCTTTCTTTAGCATGCATCTTTCCTCTGAGACTCTACATGACAGGGAACACTTCTGATGTCGAATAATTTTGTTCTAAAAATACATGATTTACCTCCACGACTGTACTTTTCTTGACTCCTAAATCTGTCTTTATTGTGTTTATCAGGAGATTTGTGCAGTTCAGGGAAAGAGATTAAATATTGTAATTGTTAAGTATGCCCCATGGTTTTATGTCAAGCTGTTGCTGACTTCTTCCACTGTACCAACTATAATTAAAAAAATCTATCTAACCTTTCATTAAACTCTTTTATAAGAGAGGAAAATAGTTAAAGAGTTTGAAAAAAAATGTGAGGCTTATTTAAACAATTTCCTATATTCTTTCTTTCCTTGATCTGAATAAAATTTATTTTGTTACAGCGAATTTCTGTTTGACAATCTTTTAAAATTGCATTAATGTATTAATTGTCCTTCTGGACAATAAAAAGGAGGGAATGTTCATCTTGAGCTGAGTCTAGTTCACTCTTAAAGAGAAAATAATATAAACTGGCAGAAAGAAGAGACAGAGAATAATAAATATGATTCTGCCTTTTGATGATCTCTCTTGCTTGCAATTTTGCTGCTGGGAAATTGCACCTCTAACACATGGTCTTACGAACCACTCCAAACCCTGTAAATTATTTACAAGCCTCATACTGTCTAAGATGTCTCTTCCTCAGTATTTTTGAAAAGACTGCAGTAGGTGATTCTTCTTTACTACCTAATCAACATCTTCTTCAGACAAGAGGCAAACCAAGAGGACACAAAAAAGGAGAAATAGTGAAATGTAGAAAAGAGAATGAAGGAGAAACAAAGTTCAGACATTTGTCTGCATAACAAACAATTTTGAATGATGGATAAAGCTGGAGCTTTGGCAACTTTGAATATATTTTAGACTTTTGCATGACAGGTTTCCATCCCATGCTTCATCTGCTGTCAGTTTTCGTACTGCTTCATTTTAGATACATGTTCATGTCCATTGAGTTAATTATCAGTGACTGATAATATTTTCTCTTTTTGCATGCTATTCTGACTGCAAATTTATATTTCCCATAAACACAAAACTTAATGGAAGAACACAGTGTGCACATGTGTCAAAACTAATGATACCAAAAATCTCAAAACCTAAACTCACAGTGGCTTTTCACAGACCCATCCAGTTCCTAATTTTTCCATTTGAGTATGATAGAGCTTTGATCAGAACAGCATGAGCATTTAACAAAAATCTAGGCCAAATAATAAAAAAATCTGTGCCATCAGGCACCTCATGAAGTTCAACAAGAATTTCTATGTTCTGCATCTGGGAAGAAATTTACCCTTGCCCCAGTACCAGCTGTGAAATGACTGAAAGGCAGCACTTCTGAACAGGATGTGGGGGTACAGGGGATGTCAAGCTGAGGGTAAGCCAGCACAACATTTTTATGGCACATAAGATAAACCACCTACTGGGACAAGTCCAGCAGGTTGAGGAGTTATTCTCTCTCTCTACTTGGGACAGTCTTGGGGCCCTCCAGGGATATTTGCTGTATCTAATGTTTGTTCTGCTATTTCTAAAACATAGCCTTGCTGATGATTTTCTTTTTTTTTTCAGAAAAATGAGCTAAATTATAATTTACACAATTCACATGGGTTGCAATACCGAATTAATTTCTCCCACTAAGAAATACAATTAGTATTTTTGGACTAAACATCTAGCTTCATTCAGAAAAGAATTACATATATTTGGTATTTAATCAGCGCACACTGATGTGCTTATAGCCTATGTCAAGACATCAGTGGCTGCATAGCAAAATTACTCAGCAAAAGTATCAGCAAACCATCAGCCAATTTTTTATCAGATAGAAGCATTTTGTTCATGTTGGTACAGTAATGCATTATATTGGCAAAGTTTGTATTTGAAATGTACAGTGGGTTTTTTAGGCTTATAGAAAAGTTATCACAAGGGAACTCAGATTATCTGAAGATTCATTTGGTGAAGTATTTAAGCATTATATAAATTATCTGGAACAATCCCACTGATGTTGTGTTTACAAATTACTCCTGTCTTGATCCTCCTCCAAAGCAAAACGTGTGTCAAAAGTAGTACATATAAGAAACTAAGGTACAAGCAGTCTCCCTGGGGATGGAAAAGATAATGACTTTGGTGAAACGTTTATCATGATCTCATATGCCATGGAAGAAGAGAAACAATAAAAATATAAATCTTGGTCTGAAAGGTGACACAGACACTGACACATTTGTATCAGTGTGACTTTTACCTTGAAGACTTGCCAGGACAAAGGCGTTGACCAGGCGTTGTGCTGCAGCAGATGAGCTAAGCAGGTATTTATCATACAGGTACAGCACTAGATCCAAACCCAGCTAGATTTATAAATCTTATCAACTGCCACTTGCAAGACCTAAAGATAGATCTCTGACCCTCAATAGCCTCTATATGTTTTTCTAGTTCACTTTGTATAAGTGTGTTTTGCTTCCCAGTGTTGCTGTTCAGGCACCAGCTCTGTAGCCTTAGGCTGATTGCAAAAAGGAGGGTAAGTAGTTAAAAAAGCAGAAGGGTGAGGGTGGAAGAAAAAGTTCTCTCAAGCTCTATTTCACGTAGTGTCTGTTTGGAAGAACAAGTCTATCAACTCCCCTTCAAATCCCCACATCTCAAAATCTTTTTCAGATCCTGATCTTTTCTTCCCTTCTTGAAGCTCCTTCCCAGATAACCTTTAATCAGGCTATCACCAAATATTACCCCATATGTCAGACAGAACAGTCCAAGATCAGACCAAGAAGACATCAGATAGATGCAAATTTCATGTCAGACAGATCCAAAATCCCAGCTCGCTTTTAAGAATTTCCACACTCTGTGAAAGGCATGGAAGAATTTATTTCCTAACACTCTTCTGCATTTTCACTCTGTCAGATCTTGTCTTGTGCTGTTTCTGTAGCATAAGTCAGAGAAAGGATGCAGAGAGAGAAACATTTCCCAGAAAAAAGGGGGTGCAATTCAGGATGGGCAGCATTAAGCAGTGTAAGTGATAAAATCATGTTGTTTTGATAGCATACATGCTCATGGCTAACAGGAAAAGCCAGTGCTCCCTCAGCAACTGCAGCACTCATGGGACGCGAGAAAGGGGTGATCTTAAGTTGGCAAGCAGAAGCAATGTTGGAAATTTATTAATTAGACATTAAAGAAAACTATTGAAAGATTGTATAAGTAAGCATGTATGCTTGTAAGTTTTACTTTTACTAGGTGTTTTATTTAATTGCAAAAAAGTAATGGTACCAGATAATGTCCTGATGTGGACCTGCACATGCAAAATGTTAGTGAGGAGAAGTTTATACACTAAATAAATCTAAAAATCCCATGTCCTGTGGACACAGGAAGAAGAGAATTCAATGCCTACTGCACCTCATTGCTCCAGGACCAATGCGGAAATTGGATTTTACAGTTTTACTATGCCTTACAGCTTTGAAATTTAGCTAGTACCCAGACAATAACTTAGTCATGTCTGCAGACCACTGAATGTGCTTCAAGCAGTGTAGAAAACAAAACCAGAATTTAATACTACACTAAAATTGTTTATATTTTATTTATACTTAATAATAACTGTTTACATTTTATAAGCAAGCTGCTTCTGGCATTTTCACAGAATCACAGAATATACTGAGTTGGAAGGGACCCACAAGGATCATCAAACTCTAACTCCTGGCTCTGCACAAGAGTCCAGCCCCAAGAGTCACACCATGTGCCTGAGAGCATTGTCCAAACACTTCTTGAACTCTGTCAGGGCTGGTGCTGTGACCACTTCCAAGGGAGCCTGTTGCAGTGCCCAGCCACCCTCTGGGTGAAGAACTTTTCCTAATATCCAACCTAAAACCCCCTGACACAACTTCAGGCCATTCCCTCAGGTCGTGTCACTGGTCATCACAGAAAAGAGATCGGTGTCTGCACCTCCACTTCCCTTCACAAGTGAGTTGTAGACTGCAAAAGAAATCCATACTGTAGTGACATTTGCTAAATCTCTCTCTCTCTCTCCTTTTCCCCACACCCTCCTTCTTTCTCTCCTTACCTCACAATTACTGTTAAATAAAATCCATACTATTGACTTTGGCATATTGTTTTTACTTGCACATTAATTTAGGCAGAGGCATCTCTTTTGGATCTTAAGAGCCCAGCTGCCAGCAATTGGAGAAACTGGTCTCTAGAAGCAGTTACTGGGCATCTGAGCCCCATATCTAAGTCTGGCTGCTGGAGGGATCTGCACACGTGTGTATATGTGTGTGTGTGTGTGTGAACATATGTACGTATGTATGTACGAATGTATTTGCATGGGGGGACCTCCATCCTGCTCAGCCACAGAGGGGAGCAGGATGAGGCTGTTGGTGCTGCCTGTGTTTGTGTGACTGCTCTGTGCACCTGCCTGTGACCCGTGTGGGTGGCCGTGTCTGTAGGGACACGTGATGTGTACGTGTGCTCTGTGTGCGTGTTCCTTCTGGGAGCACACCTTCAGCCTCTGCTGGATGGATCTGGGGGCATGGCAGCACCCTCTTCTCTCTCATGCTGTTGAATCTGACCAGATACTTCCCCCTAAGAAATGTAATTATTTCATTTCTTTATATAATAAATTTCTATAATTCAATACATTCATTCATCAGTATTGTAGACGTTTTACTTGGGGATACTTTTAGAATTAAAGATGTATTTACCAAATACCAACAAGGCTAAACTGAAATTTTGACCTACCTTAGAGCTGCATGTCAAGAATAAATAAGTTTGTAATTTATTGTAAATTAAAAACCAAATAAATTTGTAATTTTGTAACTCATTTCTCTGTAGTAAATTTAAACTTGTCCATGCTATATTCATCAGGAATATATTTCATTGCCTATTTACTTTGAAGTGAGTGTGAGTGTGATTAATTTTCTGTCCTGAAAGTACTCTTAGAATACAGGGTTCACTTTTGATACTGGTTTATTTCAGTAAAAACACAGAACACATATCAGAAATTATCTTTGTGAAAAGGGGCTGGGTGGCATTTCTGGAGTTCTGATCACACAACTGGCTATAGAAAGAGCAGGGTAAATATCCTGCAGCTGCTAATAAAAGTGAACATATTCTAGCAGGACTTCAAAGTAGATGATGCAAACAAAATGAGGTTTCTGGGGGAGAGAAGGTTTTGAAGTCATTAAAGAGAAAACAAGTGTAGTATAAAGAATATCTCAAAAGATATGCTTAAAAGACATGCCATGCACTAGCCTGCGAAGCTGCCTCAGAAAACTAATTCAGAGAAAAACCTCTCTCTTGAAATATTTGAAATGTGGCTGAGCAAAGCACTAGATATTAAGAATAGAAAAAATAACCTGGGTTCAGGCAGTTCCAAAGATCTTTTCTATTAATACAGATTTTAAGAAATCACAGACAACTATATTTATGCTCCTTTTCTTTTTTTTTTTTCCTTTTCTCTAAATACTTCTAAAAGTATTCACAGAAGTGGAAATACAAGCCAAGTCGTTATTAGGTGTTGTCCATTAGGTGTTGGTAAAATTTCAAGGGGCTCCTTCAGCTATGAACTAAAAGGAAAAACCCGTGTCTTTGCAATCTGTTGTAGACAGTCATTTCTCTGATCAGCTTCTCTGAACTGGTGCCTTCTGGACTGCTGCATTGTCAGTATCTGGGCTTCTACATTTAAACCCCTCTTTTCGAAACTACCTGAATGAATGATTCCTTTGTATAGATTTATCATTCAACGTGTCAGCACATCGAATGGAAGCTTTGAGGAAGTTTTTAGGAAACCAGTGCACGTATGAGATAATTGCAGTGACTACAGAAGAGATGCCAGCTTTGGCTCTTTTGATCAAGCAATTATATTATTCACCCAACTCTGTGTTCTCCTTGAGCTTTGCTGTTTGCCTACTGTAAAAGCCAGTTTGTCAAAGGACTGGGAGGATGATTGGCAGGACAGCATCTCAAACTACTCACAAAGGATGATAATTTGTTTTATTCTATCTTTACGCCTATCATTTTGGGGTCTGCCCAGGCCTATGCTATAATGGAACAAGTCCAGACCTTTCTTCTGAAAGGCTGTTGAAGGAGCTGCTGGCTCATTACCAAGAAACATGCAGAGACAAGAAGAAGAGCAGAGGCTGCTGTGGAAGAGATGGCTACAGGAAAATTTTGAACACATGTGCACTGGGTGCCCAGTCAGCAGTGCTGGCCACCAAACAGGCTCAAAGCCTTTCCTACTTTGTAGTAGAGTTGAGTGTCCCAGTATATTAACATGTGTAAGACACATGAAGATACTCAGAGAGGAGAAATTGTAAAAGTTTAAAATACAAGGTGGTGTGGGGTTTGTAATTTTTATTTATTACACTACTGGAAATAAGTTTTTATGAAAAATTTATCTCTAAGGCCAGCATTAATATGCTTTTCATCTGTGAAATATTTTCCCCACAATGTATAACAATATATGTTATACACATGAATATGTTTATAATGACCTATTTCTAGCTTGATGGGTTTAAACTCATTTTCTCTAATAAATAACCTATGTTAAACTCAATTATAGTGAAAACCACTGGTGTTTTTAACTTCAATTTTCACTTCTATATTTCGTATTATCAGGAAAGGGACAGCTATTAATTTAACCTCCTGTCTATTGAAATTGAACTAGTTCTTGGTTTTCTTGGTTTTTTATTTGGTTTCTCATGTTAGTTTTCTCAGGAGTGGGCTATAAAAAAATCACTTTCAGAGCACCTCTTCTTTATTGAAAAAAAATTTAGTTTTCATTTTTAGAAATAACTTCTGTGCCATCATATAGAAAGATGTTGTAACAAAAAAAGTGATGAATGATGAAATATGTGTAAACGAAACTATATCTTGGATCAGGTTTATTTACTTCAAGAGGGTGAAAATATCTCCCTAAGACAGTCTGCTGTTGTTTTCATTTATTGCAGAATCAGTCCTTATAGATCAGAACACTAAAGAACATACTCTAGTCTTGCATCCTTGAATATAGTTGTGAGCCCAGAGAGCTAATAGTGATGTTGGGAAAGAAAAATTTTCTCCAGTCTTTATAGAAGCTGCATGGGATGAAAGACATACAGAGTAATACAAAAGGATGTTGCTTTTTCTGAAATGGTTAGAGATGGTTACCTCAGAAAGTCTTTTGTACCTACTCTTAAGTCTTCCTATGAATTTGCCTATTTGGTTACCAGTGTAAAGCTTAAGCTGTTTTATAAGACTCAAAATAAAGAAGGGAGACCCAAACAGAGCACACTAATTGCTGGGTGTAAAGGGACAACTTTCCTTTCGATCTTTCCTATCTGACTTAAAGTACAGTAGGATTACTTCAACTAAAGACTCACAGGGGGAACACCTCAGGTTGTCGCATTTTCATGTCTGTCACAGGAGCTGTAAACTCATTTTGTAGCTCAGTGACAACAGTCTACCTTTCTAGGAACGTTGTGGCAGACTTGCTTTGACAGCATCAGTCTCCATTGACATCCATTGGTGAAATATGTGTAAAAACTCCTTTCAAGCATTTGTCTCATCAGGTAAAACACAAAACTTCTTGCTTTTACTTAGCCACCATTAGAAGAGTTACGGTAATGTTTCCCTATGGCACAGCAAAGCTGTACCACATTTTAAGCCTCCCACTGGAGGATACTCTAATGAACAAAAGCCTCTTCCCACCCCCTACTTGCTATGGCAGTTTCAGAGGAAAACAAGCAGAAATAAAGGAACTGGCTCACATCCAGCATGTGTGGCTTCACACAGTAAATAACAATCAACACTTTGGCTGCTTCCACAACTCAGCAGGCGAGGTGCCAGCAAATGCTTTTAATCAGTGCCATTCTTTGTTTAGCAATGCCCACTAACTAGTGCTAGTGAAATTTTTAGTTTCTTATTATTAGCGCTGGCAGTAAAACAACAGTAAACAACATGACTAAAGATTTGAAATTAAAAGCTCTCCTGAAAGCTTGATACACCAAACTTAATGGATGAGTCCCTGGCATCTGAATGGTGCTTACTGTTTCTGTCCTTACTTGTCACTGCAGGAGGGCATTTTACAATCCTGACTTGACAAATAGGCAGGAAATATAATTAAACTAAATGCAGCAGAACCCATACTTCAGCAGTGCAGCTTGTTGTAAACACTTTGGCAAACACAAGGTGCTCACCCTCTTGGGAAAAGCTGTGTGAGCACTGCTTTGGTGACTTGCCTTTCACACATTCCCACGTGAATTCTTTTGATCAAGTCCCTTCAAATCAGCTGAAATCCTAGGTGAGAGGAGGAGGAATAGCTCCATATTAGCAAGTGCTGGTCCCTTGTACTCCATTAGACCCACTCAAGTCATTCTCTTGTGCAGGATGGAGAACGTTACCAGTCCCTAAAAGCTGTATTTTAAGGTAGGTCAATTCCCTACTTTAAAACCATGGAGGCATTTATTTTGTTTTTCTTAGATGAGGGAGATGGTGCTTTTGTTTATCCTAGAAGCTCATTGTATCCTTGAAGAGTGGAAGATTCACTGAGGAAGAAATTGTACTAACAACCTTCTGCTAAATGTTAGTGGACTTGTGCCATGTTTACATAGCCATATCTGAAAATGGAAAAGCCTGAATCTAGCACAAGGTATTTATGAAGCAGACTCAGCAAGTTGGGGGTGAAAAAATATTCTATATCCTGTCTCAAATGCTGATATAATTTTTTTTTGAGCTTGTCAATCAACTGGTGTTGATTCTAAGTACTGACATCAAACCAAATTTTCATTTTAATAATGAAGTAAGAGCACTGAGTTTTGTGTTCCTGAGGCACATGTCTGAATGAAAGACAGTCAGGCTGAAAGCGTGTCCTAAGTCATTCTATATCAGTACTTTTCAGAGTGGTTGTTCTTTGTTTCTTTCAAAGATGTGCAATGGTAAAGGCAGACAGGTCAATATTTGTTTAGTGCTAAATACAATGAAAAGACCAAAGAATTTCAGTGCCTACAGCCTCCTGCCAGTTTGCAGAAATGGCAAAGAACATAAAATTCAATGGGGACTGGTTTAGAAACTGAAAATCAAACTGTGCTCATTATTTATATTTTATATGGTAATACATTTACCCTTTAACAAAGGTTTTTGCTTTCTCCACTACTAACAACATTTTGTCTCAGGAGAAGGGCCCCAGCAGTGCAAACAGAAGAACAAATGTGCTTACCTGCATAAATATTTATAAAACTAAGCCTGACATTAGCATAAGTTGGAGCTGATTCACCAAGTACAGTGGGGAAAATCAGACACAATTGAGGCAATGATGTGTATGAGGCTGCTGTGGGTGAGAGAAAGATGTGGTCTGTGGGAAGAAATGCTTCTTCCCTGCCCACACATTGAGGTCAATATGCCTCATCCTGGAGGATCTCTGGCACTCAATGTCTGACACAAGGTCCCCTCCCTGTGTATCAAAACCTCACTGTCACACCCGTGCTTGCCCAGCCCACCAGGACACCACACTGACACTTTTATTCTGTCACCCAAAGGGCTCCCCAGAGCGCAGGTCCATGATAAGGAGAAAACAGTTGGCCATAAGAGCTCTACTGTTCATGGTGATCATGGAAGGGCCAGAGTGGGCTTTGTGGCCGTACATCTAAATCCTTTTGAGAAGGAGGAGTGAACAGTGCCATAAGACAGGGGAGGATGTACCATTACTGCTTACAAAGGAGATATTATTCCTATAACTCAGTAAAAGACATGAGAAAAGCATCAATGGCATTTGAAGTTTAGCAAGGAATATGAACTGATAAATCTTTTAGCACAGCAAAAAATCAAAATAAACATATAAATCTCCTTTAGACTGTTCTGAACCTTTCCTTTTCTCATGTGTGGATACTTAACACATTGCTTTTGGCAGCATATCTAAAATTTGTCGCGTAAGTCAAATCATTGGAACTGAATACTTAAATAAACCTATATGAATGGTGCTTGATATTTCCTGGCATATTTTCATGAAAACATGAACAGCATAGAGAAACAAAAAAGGAGAAGGCATTGCCCAGTTAGAACAGGTAACAAAAAGAATAAAAAGAGATAACTGGAGAATCAGATACATATAAAAAAGAGTCATCTATCAATCAGTTCAGGCTTAAAAAAGAGATTTCATTTCTCATAGTTGTATCATTCCTTATGGAGGCACATTGAGGCTGAAATTGCTGGACATAAAAACTTCTTGCACAGTCTGCTAAGTTTATGGCACATAAACTTTCCCTTTGTTCCATAACTGCAGATTTTTGAGAACAGAATAAGAAATTAAGGCTGTTATAACTTAGGCTCCATTACAGGAGGTGGTACAATGCCTCTTTTTCAGTGAAGTAGACTATTGACTTGGTAGCCTGTGCATTGAAATTCAGTGCTTAATGCTGACATTTTGAGTCACAAGCAAAATCATAATCATGGTGTTGTTCTGATACTTGTAATTGCTTATAGATAGTATGTCAGATACAAATACTGCTGTATTCAGCCACTGAGGGTTCACTTTTGAAAGTTGTTCTTGGCTACTGTGAAGCTGGTCACAGTGTCAGAGATGCATAAATGGGGGGAGTAAATAATTGTTAGAAATACATAAAGTGCACATAAAATACTTTCTGTATCAGTGTTTTTTTCAGGCATGAGTTTGCTGTGATCTTGACAGATATGGAGCTTGGCCATTGAGGGATAAAGCATCTCCCTCAAATAAACTGCCCACAGAACACACATTTCACTCTTAACACTGAGGAATTCTGTGTTCATTTTTATCTCCTCTAGGGATGAACTTTGTTATCTCCAGCTCCTGGGAAAGTTCAGTTTCCCACAGCCACCAGCCCCCCTCCCCCACTGGTACTCCCCACTTTGTTCCCAAGACGTGTTTGAGGAGGCTTTGATCAATGGCTGAGAAGCAATCTCTCCGATAGCCTGGGACTCTCTGAAAGCTTTGGCTGTCAGACCAGAGACATTAAATTAGGCAGCTGTCAATGTGGAACCCACGCAGGCTCTGAAGCACTGGTATAATGCTCTCAGGCAACCCAGAAGGCTTTTTAGTGTGATAGTTAAGGCCTTTAAAGGTGTGTGGCAGTTAATAAGCCAGCCAGAGAGCAAAAAAGGTTGGAGTCTTTAGACTTTTAGTTTCATGCTGTGTTTACTGAATCGTGCTGTCTTCTGAGTTATTGGCTCCTATTTCTTCTCTGACACTCACCGTATCTAAGATCTTTTAAGAATATTTCACAACGGAATTCATTGGGTTGAATGAATTCCACTACTTGAAAGCTAATATGAGAATCATTCACATAATTGGAGTGAAGAGCAACTGCTCAAATGTCCAGCTGATCTAAAGAATACAGGCTCTGTCAGACACTTTCACTCAAAGGTAAATGCAGGTTGACCCAAGACTTGTAATAAACTTCCCTGACATTGAAAGACTTGACCTTGAGGCTTTGTCACTTGTGATTTGCTGTTTTATTTGAAGATTTACCAGTGTTTATTTTTAGCACAGATGTATATCTAAAGACATTTGTAAACAGAAATTAATTCTGTTGAAATAAAGAAAGGACTTTTGTCTCATTTATTTCTGACAAAACCTGCATGTTGCTAATTTTGTTCACATTGATCAGAAATTTAAAGTAGGAAAATATATAAAGATCCAAAATAATTTGGAAATTCCTGGGATCCATGACAGATCCCTGAGTCCAGAACAAATAAGATCTATCTATCAAGTCCATAGGACACAAATGGTTGAACTGCACCACTGTGAAGTTTCACCAGAGGGTATATTTATTTCCTCTCCCTCATTTTGCAGGCTTAGGGTTCCCACCTGAAAATATGTATGTCCACTTGCTGTTTCAGAATTGCAGGGGAACAGAGAGACAACTTAGTACAAGATTTAAAACAAAATTATAACATTTTGTATAAAAATTCTTTAAAAGTAAGAAAATAGGTAGCAAAAAAGCCAGGTAGAGGGATTTTTGAATGCTGCTGTCTCAACTGATAAATATTGTCACTGAACAACTTTTTGTTAAGCTGTGTATTATAAAGTACAATGTTTATAGCAGTTACATTTAATATGCATCTCACCTCAGGAAGAAAATGGGATGGGCAGAGAAAGGAGAATAAGAGGTGTCCGCTTACTAAATTTTTAACTTACAACATCATGAGAGCTGCACTGCACCAAACATTACTTCTCTAATGTTGGTGATTACCCAGAAACCAAAATCCAACAATTGCCAATAACTCAAATACCGGGCTCTGTAATGCTTAGTCCAGATGCTGCAAAAAAGTAACTGCAGTGAGCTGTAGCCAAAGACGACATTTGGCTGCT
The DNA here is from genome assembly GCA_013397865.1 of Struthidea cinerea. NCBI lineage: Eukaryota > Metazoa > Chordata > Aves > Passeriformes > Corcoracidae > Struthidea > Struthidea cinerea. The sequence continues at coordinate 415,505 of VZTI01003277.1, forward strand.
CGTATTCCAGTACATAAACATTTATATTCCAAACTGATGCACATAAAAGCTCATGTGGTAGAAAACAGCTCTACCAGCAGACGAGTTATGCTGAGCATCTGGCTGGTAGAGCAGAAGGTCTGTACTGTGCTTCAAGTGTCAGCCTGGCACTTGTGAGCCTCAGGGAGAGCACACCAGAGCACAGGACAGGGTACTGCCAATTCCAAACATGAGGGGCTCACAAGCACACAGAACAATACAATTCCATCAAAATCTAATATTGACTTTTTTTTTTTTTCCCCACAAAGAAGAGCTTTAGAGGCATTTGGTGCTCTGCGCTACTATTAATACTGGGTACTTAAAATCACAATCTTTTTGTATGTTTCTTAATTAGAGACTTGGCATCTACCTTTTTCAGAGATAATTCATGAGCAAGCAGCCACTATAATGAAGACAGTCCTTGGTAAGCTAGATGACATTTTTTCCCTAGTGAACATGACGTGAAGTGTCTCCGTGCAAGTCATGAGATTAATAGAATGTAGGGACTGGGTTCATCATTAACTTTCAGAAAGATTTCAGTCTCTGCCAGTAACTGTGAGACTAATTGAAACAAGTCTTTCTGCTGAACATATTAAGATCTGTAAATTTGTGACAACTGACAACTATACTCTAGGTCTGTCAAACTGTACTTCCAAATTATTTTAACTTGCTATATTTTTGAAATGTTTCAAGTCTCTTTACTAACACTTGAAGGAAATATACAATGAATGTAAGTGTTATTTATTGCTCAGTTTGTTAAAAGATTTTCACATAGCCTTGTTTGAAATATGGAAGAGTTCCCTCCAAGGCTGTAGTAAATGAATACCAGGGCTTTTGTAAAATAATAACAAAATTTTTCATTGGCAAGGGCTGGTTATTTTAAAGTTTTTCTTCAGTCATCTGAAGTTCAGAAAACAATTTATCTCAAGCACAACTGGAAAACAAGAACTCAACTTTAAAAAAGGGAGATTTGAGCTATGTGCATTATACATGTCTACTGAAACCCTAGAGAGAAAAAGAAGATTTACAGAAATCTGTCTATTGACAGCATAGAGCGAACTCTTCCATATTTCAAACAAGGCTATGTGAAAATCTTCTAACTAACTGAGAAGTAAATAATGCTTACATTCATTTTCTAACTTCTAGGTTTACTTGTTTGAACTTCATTATTCTGTTGTATATTGTTTAGTTTATTAAGACAAACAAGTTACAGGAGTTTTCTAACATGAGAGATGTTTATTTTCAGTTTGAATTACTACTATCTGATTTTCTAGTAAGACTCAGAACTACCTCTTTTTTTTTCTATTTTATTGGCATTTCTATGCTCCAAGTTTAGCAGGTTTATATGCATGAGGCACCACCTGTTCAGCTGCCATCACTATGTCTATCTGAAAAGACAAGTTGTTGGCACTTCTTTGTTTGTACTACCTCTTCTTGTCCAAAACACTGGTGTTCAAACACTGCTTTGTGCAGAGGGGTCAGCACCTCTGCAAAAGCTTTCAGCACAATGGGAATGTCTCATGCACTGATGCCCAGCAGAGCATCCCCTGTTTGACATTCAGAGTCACAGAGGGTATAGCTCAAATGGTTTTAGTACTGATTCATGTTAGCTAAGAAAACCAGGTAGGAACCTTTAACTGATCTATAGTTTTCTTCTAGGCTGTCTTCTGTTTGGTCAGAAATTCTGCATCTGGAAAGAACCTCCTCTTGCTAAGCCTGCATGCTGTGAAGCCCTAAGACTTGTACAGACAGTCATCAAATCTCGAGGAAAAACAACTGCACCGACTGCTGGTCAAATGGAAACTCTTCCTGGCTGTCCTAGGGCTCCACATGGGAGGGTGAAAATCATATTTAAGCTCTAAGCTACTCCACCTAAAAGAACAAGCTTTGGAGGACTGATGCAAGGGGCAAAATTCTCTTGCACCAGTGCCACTTCCACTCATGTTCAGTTTGGGGTTTTTCCTCTCTGTTCTGGTCTGTATTAATCTTGAATCTGCATTTACTCATTGCAATACAAACATATAGGTTCAGTATAGAATTGAATGTGATCACAATAAACTGAAGACATCCTCTTGTCTCTGTCAGATAGGTGACACTGCCGATTCAGAGAAAGCTGATCCAAGCTAAAATATTACTTCTTGTAGCGTGAAAGCCTCTGTTTCATAATATACAATGTTCCAGAGATATAAAGTAAGAGGATTATGTTGTCATTGTCCCTTGTCATGCTTTAGAACAGGTGGAAAAGGTTAAGTAAGAAAGCAAGAAAAATGGAATGGAGTTTCAAAATCTCTGTTTTGGATCATCACAGAGATATTTTTTAATCTCTTTTATAGTCAAATGTCTTTGTTCCTTGTCAGTACAAGATTTCAATTTGTACCAAATAATTTCTAATCAAGACATTGATTATCTTAGAAGCTACATTTGAAAGACAAAAGTGAAAGACAGAACTGTACATCTCTATTAGCCATAGCTCAGAGGCTGTGCAAATAGCACAGCCATAAAGGTAAAAGCCATCCATGTGTAGGACCCTGAGATACATTTCTCATACCTTCTTACCAAGTCAGTTCCAATTTCAGTGAAAAAACTGTATTTAGTGTTTCTAGAATATCATGCATACAAATACATAAGAAAAGTTAAATCATTCTGAAAACTTTAACTCTGGTACTCAAAATTACATTGAGGTGTTTCAGCTTTTGCACAAGTTAGTGCATGTCCTGCAAAATGCATGGTATATACTCAACTTTCATCTTCATTATGAAACAAAAAATGGCAGTAGAAAAATTATTTCTATAGTGAAAATTATTTGTATGCAGTGTACCAACTCAATTCTGCTTTTCTAAATCTCAATTACTTTTATAAAATTTATAATTTTCCTTTTGCTTTTTAAAACTCGAATTACATGGGAAAATGTTCAAACACAAAACTCAAACGCTTTAGACAATCAATAAATGAGCTTTATCACCTCTAAAACTAGCTTCCATTAAACTTTCTGTGAGACTTACAAATGCCACATACAGTAACGCAACGCTACCATCAAATCATAACTGAAATATAAATATCTCAGAATAAGTTAGCATATTTCGACTTAAGCACATAGATAGTTGTGTGATGAAGGAACTGATCTTTGAGTTGTAACCTTGTCAGATTTATTTTCTTACTATCATTCTTTGCCTCGTTTGAAGAAGGGAAGTGTCTTAGAAATGCCATTTTCCCATTAAATATCAAAAGTATGGAGCTGCCTATTTAAAGCTCCAGTATGTGTCCACAGACATTTTTATGCATGTATGACTTCAATTTATGTTTTTTCTCTGATATACAGCCTGGTAAGATAAATGTTCATGAAAAATCCTTTCAGTTTTCTGGAAAAGTCTAGTAGTTTCCCAACACAGAATTCTACAGAAATTTTTACAAGAATAATCAACCAAAATGAAAAGATTATTAGCATTTAAATTTCGCACAGGAGCATCTTTTGTGCAGCAAAAGCATTATCTAGCTATTTCTAAAATGGATGTTTTTAAAACTGGGAGAGATCTATCAATGGACAAAAGAGAAAGAAAGACCACATGTTGAGTCCATGCTTGATAGTCTGTACAATTTATTGTGAAGTACCACTTGTACTAGGACTGCCACAGAGCCATTGGTTTGAAAGGTTAATGACTGCAGCAATCACAATTTCAATTTACAAGAAATGGGATGACAGGAAGCCAACTACAAATTGGAAATGTCCCACTGTGATGGCAGCTGAGCAACAATTCATCAAAAACAGCACTGGAATATTGTAAAGCCAGAGTGCTGGGGACAACCTTTTGAGCCTGAGAAGGGCTTCGGACTTATATTAAGTTCATTTTCCAAGGATAATATAGAAGCTTAAAAATGGCAAAATTACCTAATATAGACATAGTTCTCCCATGATAATTTTCCTCATAATAGTTGTTAGGTCATCTGAAGGTGCTTATCCCACTTCCTTAGGTTTCTTTAGTGTATCTCCCCTTCCATTTTAAATGCTGACTTTGAGTTCTACCAAAACAACCATTGTCCCAAAGGCATTTCAATCATCTTTGAGCATTCCCTGCAATTATACTCTACCTCTTGCTTACTCAGAGCATCAGCTCTACTACAGTGTGATCTGAGACTTTCTAAAGCTTTCAGGTGTTTATGTACACACAAAGATGCTCTGTGAGACCCTGTGCTCCTTCTGCCTGGATTTTGGATGTAATTTGTGTACAGTGGAAAATCAAATTGATGATAATAAATCAAACTTGGTAATCATCAACACTACATAAATACAGGTGTATTTTGCTGCTTTCTCATCTCAAGTCAGTCAGAACTACATGTAAGCAATTTGACGTCATAAATAACAAATAACTAGAGGTAAGCTGCGAAAAGTTCTGTTCATCCCTCTCTCAGAACAGACATCCTAAAACTCAACAGGATTCAGGGAAATAAGCAGGCTGGAGTGAGATTCTATGGACAAAAGCTTTTCAATTAGTACTAATGTGCTGTAGGATGCTGCTAATTTCATCTAACAGGACCACAACATCAGCAGAACTACAGTAACTTCAGTTCATGCTTTAATTTATATTGCTTTGTATACTTAAACTATTGAAAAGACAGTAAGACAGGCAAATATCAGGTGAAAAGTGTAAAGCACAGAAGTAGGATCTGCACAAGTGTTGATGGCATCACGTTAAATACGTGTGCCTGTGTGTTTCATTAAATCTCTTCAGTAGTTTCCTTCTTAGTGGAATGATTAAACAGAATATCACAGAATCAGAGAATGGCTGGGGTGGGAAGGCACCTCTGGAGATATCTGGTTCCACACTTCTGAGTATGCAGGCCTGAAGCAGGATCCCCACAGCCATTTCAGAGAGCTAACTTTTGGATATCTTTAAGCAGGAAGATGACACAAACCCAGTGGGCAACCTGTGCTGGTGGTCAGTCACCCTCACAGTGAAAAGCGTTTTCCGATGTACAGAGGGAACATCCTGTGTTTCACCTAATGCCTATTGCCTCTGGTCCTGGCGCTGGGCACTACTGAAAAGAGCCTGGCTCCACCTTCTTTACATCCTCCCTTCAGATATTTATAGATGCTGGTAAGATCCCTGCTGAGCTTTCTCTTCTCCAGCCTGATCAGCCTCAGCTATCCCAGCCTTTCCTCAGGGGAGAGGTGCTCCAGTCCCTTAGACATGTTTGTGACCCTTTGCTGGACTCTCTCCAGTATGTCCATATTTTTGTTTTACTGGAGAGCCCAGAACAGGCCACAGCACTTCAGATGAGCCCTCACCAGGGCTGAGTGAAGGGCTAGTGTGGCCTCCCATTGGTCCCTCGACCTGCTGGAATGCCTTGCCTAAAGTGGAACAGGGTACCGTTTGCTGCCTGTGCTGCATAGACACATTTGCTGGCTCATGCCCAACAAAGCAAAGTCAGTCTCCAGCTGGGTGGCACCCAGGAGATACTGGTACAAAAAGCAGACACGTGAAGCACACAGGCATGCAAATATTGTCAGGATAGCATTAAGCTGGATCACAAAGCAAGAAGGCAGGTGGCCTGTGGCAGGCAGAAGAGGATAATGGAGCACTGTAAGGGCAAGACTGTCCAAGCACAAACCATGGGAGGCTCTCCAATGCCATTGTGGATCAGTACCCACCAAAGCCACTCAAGCTGTATTTGATAAAAAATAGATATGTGACAGGAAAGGTGAACTAATCAGCATAGACAAGCTGTCATAGAGCTGAAGTAGACCTGTCCTACCAGTTCTCTGAAGTGATTAGAGAACTGTGATCTAGCACCATATTTTGCAGTAGAAACTGTTAATATGAGAAATAAAACAATCTCCAACTCAACTGAAAGTTTGAAATCATTCATTTCTGAAATCTAATGCTTGAGCTAAAGAATACTGCTTTAAACTGATTTATCTTTATAACAGTCACTCGCCCTAGGCATGCTTTACAGCATTTCAGATCATAATTGATAATTTTGCAGTGATATTATACACAAAAACACTGAATTTCATGCTTACTAATTCTAAATAGTCAAAGATATGTTATACATGCACATCTTAAATTATCATGTACTGATAAGGAAATGAAACATATGGATGAAAATGTATTACCATGTCTTACCGTGAACATTCCTTTGATGTAAGTAGAACTTACATCTTGGAACAGAAAAGCATATGAAGAGCTGGAATTCCTCTTTTCAGAAAATGCTAAAAGAGGTATCAATTAAAATACTTCCTTGTAACCTATTCTCTTTCGCCATACTTCATTTTGTGCAAAGAAATATCAAGGTTCGTCATTTCTGAGACTCTAAAAATAATTATTCTTGGAGAAATAGACAGAACCTTATTTTATCCACTATACTTTGTAACTTTTTGCCTTAGATAATTAGGGACATTAGATCATGATTTGCAATGCCTGGAGAATATTGTCATTAGCAGGGGAATGTTCTGTGGAACCCTGAGGAAATGAAAAGCTTTTAAGAGCAATCACTGTTAATCACTAACATGCCAACATTATATACTTTCTGGAACTGAGGATGATACAGGACACATTAAGTGACTCTGTTTCACTTGCATTGTAAACTTTTGATAAAAATATGTTTAAAACATCCCTTTGCGTGTCTTGCTTTCTTTACAGAATGCAGGAGAGCTAAGAACTCTGCAAGATTTACACTTCTTTTACAAGCTATTGAAGATATCCTCTCTGATTTCATAATGGAGCATCATTATGTTTTTATCAACATTACACTTTGTTATGCAGTTTCATCTGAGTAGTAAATGCCATGGGCAAAAAGTCGGCCCTTTTCACCCAAGAAGGGTGAAAGAAAAACTGAATTACAAGGTGGTAAATGCAATTAAATTCATCTTTAGCTTCAGCTTAGCAGGAGGCATAGCATCTGCACAGTTGCAATACTTACAGCTGACACTATAAATTAATATTTAACACTGATGATTAAAAATTTACTATTATTAGTAATATAATATAATATCATATGATATAAATACATAATATAATATTTCTTTAATATTTTCTATCCAATGTTAACTGCATGCAATATTCTACATATTTTTTAATCACATGAAAGATAGTAAAATAAATAGAGAAAAAGTCTATTTTTTCAGAAAACAGAGTTTAGTACTACTTACTGACATGTTTTTGAGTCTTATTTCTTTGCTGTACTAACCATGCATGCCTCTCAAGTCAAAGCCAAGCCCAGCACTACAGGGCAGCTGTGCACACTAGAAAAGGAGTCAGACTACACTGATGTACTGGGGTCCTCAGCTGGGATCCCCGCCAAGTAAAACTTTGGACCTGCCACTACATTATCAGCAAAAAAATTCACAATTACTGCCAGTAAAGGGATCTAAGGGATCTAAGAGGTCTAAGAAGTGTATAGATTTGTAGAACTAGCAAGGTGTTCACCAAATAAAAAAGCCATCTAGTGCAGTTGACATCAATTACTTCTTGTGACAGCTCCTGTGAATACAAAAATCAAAATCTTTCCTCTTACTGACCAAATTCTTCAGGATGCTTCCATTATTGCATCCTTAGACAAACAACCCCAACAAAACTTTCAATTTGTCTTTGTTCAAAGTCCTACTACACTAAGTTATAATTATTCTCTTCTGGATGCTTTCTATTTTGTCTGCATCTTTTGGTCATTAAATAGTTTGATGACTTTAGACCAATTGTTTCAGAGTGATTGTTTCCTCATCTGATCAGACATGCAGTATTTAGCTACTGAATCTCATGAGTTGCACTGCTAGTCACTCTTACACAGCTGAGATTGCAGTGGCATACCCTGTAAACAGATCGTAAATTTAAAAAGGAAGCGCTTACATTCTTGAAACCTCTATATAAGATCTGAAGTTCCTTCTTTGTGAATTTACTCTGTGCTTCCAGCAGTTCAAGAGCTTCAGGTCTATGTCGTACTGTGGCCATTTCCATTTCATCTTCTACAGTGTCTGCAGAATACAAGAGACAGAGAAGGAAAACTCAACAAGAAATACAGGAGGTAGAAATACTTAACCCTTTCAGAAAGAAATAAAAGGAATGAAGAAAAGAAAATAAAGAAAAAAGAAAAGAAAGAAAAAGAGAGAGAAAGAGAGAGGGAAAGAAACAAAGAAAGGAAAAGGAAAAGGAAAAGGAAAAGGAAAAGGAAAAGGAAAAGGAAAAGGAAAAGGAAAAGGAAAAGGTGCATTGGAGTATTCAGTCTTCTAAAGACTTATAAATACTCCACTAACTAAAGAGNGAAGGAAGGAAGGAAGGAAGGAAGGAAGGAAGGAAGGAAGGAAGGAAGGAAGGAAGGAAGGAAAAGAAAGAAAGAAAGAAAGAACATTCTCTTAAAGACTTGTTTTTGCAGCTTTAATGACAAATGATGAGTCCATTTTGAGCTCATAGGAAAAGGGTGTCTATCATCTGCTTCTGGGGCTGCAAAGAATCGTGAACAGCAGAGGTGATCCAGTAGCCTGCATATTATCTCATGAGGACTAATAGCAATAAACTGGACAGCCAACATCCTGCAAGGGCATGCATGACACATTCAGTATGACTTTTCTGTTTCTACAACTCCTTGACAAAAGGAAACAATTTAATATAACTTTAGTGACTCCAGAAAACTGAACATTTTCCTTCAGTTAGATAATGGATGGGAATTCACCATATCAGGCTGGGACTTTTATTGTGAAGTTGTCCTTTGGAAGGCATATGAAATTGATATTGCACATCCAGGAGCAGATCTTACTTTGAGTATTGTATAAGTGACACTTTGGGACAAATATTATTGAGGGTGAGCAGCCTAAGTGGGGAACATGATGGTTTAAGTGACCTCTTCTTTAGGTGAGTAAGAATGCGGATATACACATTCAAGGTTTACAGTTGCGTGTACCCCTAAAACAATGAGAATTAGCAATGCATTTTTTCCTAGGTAGAGTTTTAAATGTGAAAGTTCAATAAAACAGCTGAAGAAACTTACAATATATATTTATATATAGGGTGCCAGTCACTTCTGACCAAAAATACGAATACACGTGTCCATTTCTAAGTACTGCCAGCATTAAACATAACTTACGTAGTTCTCCGGATGAATTAAATGAAATCACTGCCTTATTCCGATTTAAGAAGTATACCAACTATACAAATATAACAATACAACATGCCTAATTGTCACTTCTACAATGCTGAAGATACATATTTTATTTTGTTAGAATCTGGGACTCATTATTCTTAGAATAAAGTTTTATTTGGTTCAATATCCATAAGAGCAGAGTGTTAGAATACTCGATTAAAGTAGTATTGTGCCTACAGTTTCACATATTTTTGTTCTGCTGAAACAATAGCTTGTTGGGGTGTCCTGGCAAACCTGCCAGCCTAGGGCTTGGGGGACAGACCTGCGCCTGGAAAAACCCCCTTGGTTAATGATATCTCTATACAAATGTGTATTGGTTCACCCCGGTTCCCCTTCCCCCTTGGTTAATGTTAGGTCTATACAAATATGTATTGGTTTTTCCCTTCACCCCTGCGGTGCCAAGGGTGTCGGGCTGGCCCTGGGTTCTTTCCCTCCCCATTGGCTGTTGCTGTAAGCCCTGCCCCATCCCCGGGACCCTGGGGAAAGGCAGGATCTCCCTGGCCAGACGGCTGCCGGGGATGAGAGAAAAAACACCTCTGGCTTCTCCATTCTCACCTTCCTTTGTTCCCGGGGTCCAGGGGGGGTCCAACCCGGACCTCCCGTCGATGTAGCTGCATCATCTAGAGAGTTCCGCAGCCAGATAAGGGAAAAATCACAGACTGCTCGGCCGGCTTTTAAAGTGGGGTCTAAAATCTGCTATTTTGCTGTGCTAGCTCGGAATCTCACCCCCGAGCTAGCCAGCCACGGCAGGCAGACAAAGACACAATAGCTGAAAGCTATTATTACAATGCAGTAATTATAGCTTTCAGCTGCTTGGGAGAAACTTGGCATGAGAAGATACAGTTCTGCTAAACAAAAAATGAGCAATCTTTAAAGAGATACTTAATAATATATAAACATTTTGAAAAATCTTCACAAAATTTAGGGTTTTGTCCTTTCTCCTGTAAAAGATATGTTGCTGTCAGCACTCATCTCAGGAAGATGAGCTCAGTGTGATCCAGATGATTTTTTTTTTTTTGTTAACTGCAAGTCAACACTAGGTACTTAGACTAAATTGGCAAAAAAAATCAACCTGAGAATAAATATTGTTGAAAGCTCACTTGTATTTTATATTCAAATGGTTACATGGGATTTCAATGGACTTTGGTTTAGACAGAAAAGGACTTAACTTGAAATGAGTTCTCTAAGCACCCATTTGTAAAACATCTGGCTAGCTAGAGAGACATCTACAAGCTCTTCTGGAAGCTAAATGAATACGCATAATAAATGTGAGGCTAGAGATAAAGGCCAGACAATGGGATGCTGAGCACAATATTTGGTATAACCTTAGCAGTAAACATTTTTATTGTGTTTAAATGATTCGGTGAGAATGTAAAAGACTGCAATGGGCTGATGATGTTAATGAAAAGGTTCAGCACCACGTTCTTCACACTCAACTTCTCTAGTCTCTTATAGGTATAAATAACAAAAATATAAGAGCACCACAAACTTCCTTGAAATGTACCAACTGTGATGATTAAAATACTATAGCCTTCATGAGCCATTTGCAGTTTTTAAATTTTTTTATTCACACTTCTAGCTACCAGGCTGGGAAAAAAAATTCTATACTTTAAAATATGCAGGGAAAATGTGTAAATATTTATCTATTTCTAAACACTAATGATTTCTACGGCATTAGTTATTTCAGTTGTTTGGTTTCTTCAGCCTAGAAAAGTTAGGAGTACTTTTTTTTTCATAGAAATAAAATTTCATGTCAACTGAAAACCAGAAACAAGTTCACAATCCCTCATTAATATACTAAACAAAATATTCTTACTGATTTCATTAATAAGTAGGTTTCTTATAGCTAAACAATAAAGACAGTTTTTAATGTAAATGTCACAGGAGATATGCTTTCAACCTTTCATTATTCATTGAAGAACTAAATGGTAAAAATATTGCAAAAAGCAAATGACTCTGCAAATAATGGCAGCTGGAGAAACATGCCCTAGGTTAGGGCTGTTCATATCTTTAAAAATTGTGCACATGCATTTTCCTGCACAAACTGCAAATTATAGCCTCCCTAACCATTTAATAACTATTTAGCATGTTTTTCTTTTTCAAAACCATTCTTGAGTGTAGACCTATCCTAGTGTGCCTAGTACATGCACGTATCTAGGGAATGATGGTTTTAAGTTTAGACTTACTTGACTAGAGCACACAAATAAGAAAAGTGTTCTTTTACATGCTGTTTTCAATAGAAATGCTGAAATATGATCAATACAAAAGCTGAAACAAGATTTTACATGTTTAGATAACCTTTGTCAGCACATATTGATAGAAGCGCAGAAGTGCAAATTCAGGCTATGTATATTTCAATAAGTTACTTGTTTTAAAAATATTTCCCTGATAATTTATAAGGAATTCACATCATGTGATTGTTACTGCAAGTAGTGCTGTTTTGATTCCTATGACACTGTAATGTTGCTTCTTTCATGCTAGCAGAAATGAAATAGCACATGATGTCAAAATGGAATAATAACAATGTGTATCTACAATGATAGTCTTATTTAACATTTTAGCTTAATATAACATTCTTACTTAATATAGCACTTCATTATTGAGGAGATTACAGAGAAAATTATTGAATGCACATTTTTTACTGCTTGGCTCTCAAATAGGAAATGTTTAGTACTAGTTTTAGTTCAACCTCTCTTCTGGTTTAGAGAATACTTTCAGCAAGAAAACATAGGTTTGACATGATCAAGATTTCTGAGACTGACTAAATATATTTGGTTACCTGTGCAGACAAAGAGCTTATATAGAAACGTGCAAGGAGTAAGGATGTGTCACTCTCCCACCAACTTCAAACAAACAGATCAAACTTTCTATTAATGCTGTTCTATTTCCTTTATCTATTCCATGCCCCTGGGAGTGTTCAGGTTGGATGGGACTTTGAGCAACCTGGTCTAGTGCAGGAGGACTGGACTAGATGATTTTAAAGGTCTCTCTTCCAACTCAAGCAAACCTGTGGTTCTCTGATTCCTTTTATTGTCTAGGGCTATACTTTTCAGGTCATGCAGCTGAAAGCAACTTCTCCAGAAGGAATTATTATTGAGTGCCACAACAGTAACTGAGTTTTTCAGGTACCCTATTTTCAATGAAAACATATCAGCTGAAGATACCATGAAAAAAATAAATCAATGTACACCCAGAAATTTAGCCCTTTTCATCTTAGAGATCTCAAATACTTAAACAGGAAAGCAAGTACCAGAGTTTTCTTTACAGAGGAGCGTATGAAAGACAGTGAAGGGGGAATAGCAAAAGGAAAGCCTAGATCTATACCCGTGAAGTCTGGACATTTAGTAGGGGCCTGTATTTCTAGCCAAGTTGCCTTTGGTTGTCCTGGATTCACTAGACATGGAGAACTGCTCTTGCAGGCTTTTTTTACCTGAGATTGATTGATTGATACGCTTTATCAGAAGAGTATACAGGAAGCACATGGACCATTCAGCTTCTGGTTTTAGGTGCTCATATTAGTGCCTAGAAATAAGTAAAATTAATCTAGATTGAATTGGGTCCAGAGAGATATTTTAAAATCTGCTATAGGAGCCAATTTATATAGGAAGACATGATAGTGCTATTACTATAATTAATCTCTGTCTAGGTATATATATGTATCTATGTATTGATCTCTCTCTCACTCCCTCTGTCCCGCTATATTTATCTGTTACCTACCCTGGAGAGATTTTATTTCCTTACAGCATATCAAGACATTCAGTATAATATCAGCGTGCTTTTCCTGTATATCCATATTCACATACTTTCTTCTCAATCTCATTATTACTATTTTTCTCTCCAACACCAAGTTTAAGTCCTGTTCCCTAAATAGTTTGAAGTTATATATTCAAAACCTGCAGGGCCAGTCTTTTCCTCCTAGACCAGTTATGCTGGTGCTCCCTGTGTATTGGATAGGAAGCACACACAGACATGCATAAAAATGCAAAAAAGTTACCACTTTTCAAATACATGGAGACCAAGTACTAAATTTAACCAAGGAATCACTTCTCAACTAACTTGCAGATCCTAAGTGCCAACCCAGCAGCTCCTGTATGGCAGACTGTGGCGCTGGTATCTTGCCATCCTACTCTGCACAGACAAATCTGTTCATCACTAGGTTTTAAACCTTGATAGACCACATGATTACTTCAGCAGATATCTTGCCTCTCAAATGAGCAGTTAATGAAAGCATAACTTTTGATACATGCAAACCTAAAAAAAAAAAATCAAATGAAAAAAATGAAAAATAAAACTTGCTTTGAGTAACAGGAGATGTCGTTTTGGCAGCCGAGCAGGGCAAGAGCTTCATAAGTCGCTCTTTAATGCTGCGTTTGGTACTGTTCTGAGCGTAGAGGAAACCTAAAAAATATATTATCAGGACTGTTAACATAGGCTTGAGAATAATTTCTGTACATGCTGCAGAGTTCATCATTATAGCAGAATCCTCATGGGAAAAGGCCAAACAGGTGGCAGCCATCATGAATCACAAAGGACAACCAGAATTTTTGAACAGGACAACAAAATTGTTTTGTCTTTGTATCTTTCTGGCATCTTTCCAATAATGGGGATTTGTCTGTGTGCATCTCTTGTAATATTGTTATAACCCATTTAAATTCTTACAACCCACCTTAAATCATCTAAGAGAGAAGTATCAGATTATTTATTTAAAACAACAGGAGGTAAAAGATTTGTAAAAATTTTAATGTTAAAATAGTTTAAAGACTTTTAAGTCTATTTCATTTTAAAGTTTAAAATGGAAAACAAAACCAAACCCAAATGAAATCTCAAAGATCTCTTTTGTTGTCCTTTCTGGCAGACTTCTAGTTTCATGGCTGAGCTTTCCCATATAATGAATTCGGCAACTGTAATAACCAATGTGGTACTTTTGCCTTTTCTGAGTATTAAAATATCAACCAAGATGTGTAGCCAGTCTCCCTTTAATATTTGGCATTCTACACATATAAAATATAAATATTGTTTATACTCTCATTTTAAAAACTAATTTGGCTGAATAGCTGATGTTCATGTGCCATAAAGCATGGGAACAGCATCACCCTTATTTACCGGGATGGAAATTGTTGGACTATCTTCCTGTGAGGTCTAACCAACCATTTTATACAAAATGGGTGATATAAGAAAGCATTGCCTGGGTGGATATTTGCTGCAAATGCAGACTTAACACCTGTAAAACAGCTTAGTAACTGATTTATGTTCCTGAGAAAGGCAGAGCTGGGCTGGGACATTATGCAACATCTGCACTTTTCCTCTCAACTGCGTGCGCAGAAACACAAACACTCTATGCTGGCTCTTGCCACAACAGCAAGAGTGCAAAACAGATGGGGAAAGAGATGAAAGACAAAACTGACAGGTCCTGGGCTAAGGGCACAGGCACCAGGATAATCTTTGGTTATCCCCTGTACTGCACTTGTGCTGACTCCTGGTGTTAGAGACATGACGTAGAACTGTTTCCAAGCCATCTTAGGTATGTGCTTGTATTTGGGAACGACAAGCAAGAAGCTTTAAGTATATTAAACTTTGTAAATAAAAGGAAAAAGATATCTGTTTGTATATGAGTAAAACATTGAAAGAAATTGAAAAGAAATGAGGAAAAACAGGGACAACTCAGCCACAGCCTGGAAAAATCAACCAACTTTCAGCAGACAACTCCGCCTCTGAGAGAGCAGCAGGTCTGGTGAATAGACAAAACAATCCAGTTTCAGCACAAGGTCAGATGGACCTAAATAACTATCTCAGGAAATGTCTAAACCTTTTAATACAAATAATAAGAATGAATATACTTTTAGCCCTTAGCACCTAACCATCAGCTCAACTCAGATACATAGTACAGATAAATGCATAAAATACAATGCAATCTGGGATCTGATGGGATCTCAAACTTCCTATTTTTAGTTGAGTACAAAACCTGAGCCTTTAAATGGGTAGCTTGTCGTCTCAGCTGGCAGTCTCTGCAGTATCACACTGCCTGAACTGTACCTATCTGAGCATGAAAGAAATTTTCTTATCTTAAAGATTTTTTTCTTTATTAGGAATTCTTCTAGCATAGACATGATGCAGAAATATCTACTGCTATTTCATTCATTAGAGAGTAAAGATTTGCAAAACTTTACTATACATTTATTACTTACATAATTACATAGGTCCACACCTGTGTAATTACAGAAGATGTATACAACGCTTTAGAAAACCTAAAGGGATGTATTATTTCTAAATGGTTTGAAGCCAAAAGCCTTGAGTAAACAGACAATTCTGCTACTTTTAGGCTCACACAAAAGCTCATGGAATTCAATGCAAACCATATGGGCTTTGCAGTCATATGGTAAAGGTCAAAACCAAAATAATATATATGGGAGAAAGTAATATCAGAGGAGTAACTAACCAAGGAGAACAGTATAGCTTCTGTACTCACTTCTGGGAGCTAATTTCAGATTCTGTCACTATGGTCAGGGCAGAGGTGAAGGGATTGGTTTATCTTCTCACAGTATGAGAAAGCAGCACGGAAGATTTTCATTCCCAGTGGCTGCAGTTAATTTATTCTGCAGCTACTGCAGTCTGCTGTTATGATCTCCTGATCAGTACTGCAACTTTCAATGTGATTTTTCATGAGCTAAAAAAATACTTAGTACAGAGAAAATATGTTGCACACTGGGCCTATGCTGTGTCAAAACACTAAATGTGATAATGGAGATGAAATATTGTAACGATTTCTGTGAATTCTGTACCTATTTGCCCAGTTTGAAACGGGTAAAGGAAAAAGCTGTGACCATTAAGAAGCTAATTAATCTAATAGATTAAAACTATTTACACAGTAGGAAACTCTTATTATCAGTCTTTAAAGTGCCTGGTCATGAAAAGAAGAGCTATGAAACATCAACACACTGATAATGATGGACTGATGCTATTTCCTTCAAACTTCTAGAATAGAATAATAGTAATTTTTAGCCTGAAAATAGATATTCAGGAGAAGCTAAATTTCCCAGACTCATTTTGGTTTTTTTTCCAATAGTATGTTGACTAGAAATGTCATAGCTCCTATCCCTAACCCAGTAAGGCACAAACTCCTCTGGGCTAGGTGTGAAGGTTCTTCAAATTAAGGTTAGTTCACTGGTGCTGCTCGCTCTTTGATTTAATAATCTGTTTCCCTGCAATGAAAATTAAACTGTGAGACACATTTTTCCCCAGAATTCACTGTGGGAGTGTCCTAGAACTCATATCCGTATGACATCAGTGGAATTGTGGGCAATTGTCCCAAGAGGTGCTTATGTTTCACAAACAGTTCTGTAACTGGAACACGGCTTGTTCTCATATCTTGGTACCCCTGTACTGCTACCTGTGCACAGGCACGGGCACACGACATCCTGAGGGAGTGCCCAACTAGTGCTATTTAGCATGATTTATATCTGTAATTGCAACTGTTAAATTCACCAATGGCTTAAACCTCTGGTGTAGAGATATTTAAACTAGAGAACTGTAACTTATTAATCAAGGTTTAATATCGAGAGTACAGCATGGACATATGGGCAGTGCAATTTTTTTTCTGAAGTGCTACTTTTAAAAATTCTACTTGACCAAAAGCATCCAGGTCATTGTTACGTGTGTGACTTAGTCACTTCTTTATCACAGTGTTGACACTGCTGGTTATAAAAAAATACAAAAATACATAAAATTTTATGAGCTAAAAGTTATAAGTGATTTATAAATGACTGTATACTTCTAATCATACATCTACACCCAGACTATCTTAACTCGATGTATTTACTTTTTTCAGACATATGATCCCAGGTTTAGAAAGACAGTACATACTACATATTGCCCTGTTGTTACGGGGACAGGTCAGACTACCCTAGATGGAAAGACCATCTAGAAAGTAGCTTTCAGAAGCAAAATATCTCCCTTTCCAAGTGTGATTGGTGTCTTTGAAAATTCTTTGTAGTCAGCATGAAAGCAAGGGCAGGTAGGCCACTTTTTGCAGGTGTGGCAGATAAATCAGATAGTCTATCTTAAATGCCCACTAAGTGCACAAGATAGACCTTGTTATTGCTGCCCTTGCCCCCAAAGACTTGCTCACCTTTCCTGCTTTCATCATATGCTCTCTGTTCAAAGTACCCACCTGCCTCATTGCTGCCTTTTGTAATGGGATTTAGGTGATAAATATGCACAGAAGGCACAGTAATCTGAGTCCCTAAAAGCTTTTGGGGCTGCTAATTATCCTATTTAGGAGGATGTTTCTAGTTCAAAAACTAGAAACAATTCTTCCAACAATTTCCTCCTTCACTGTTGGTGAAGGAGAAAACTCACATATAAACTACCTCTTTTTTTCCCCCTCCCTCTTTTTTCTCTTAATGTATTTTTATTTCTGTTTACTTTTTTTCCTTCTTAAAGTCTTCCTCCTATATTTGGCAAAGTCAGCAGATTAGCTCCCACATTTTAAGTCTAACTCTGCTTTTTAGTCAGCAGCATTTACAATCCACTGGCCACCTCCAATGCCTTGACAGTACAGCTAAGCTCCCAGCAGTGCTGGAATTTGGATTTTGTTCACCAACAGGATTTTATGTCTTCCTATAAAAACGGGGAAAATGCCTATGTTATATTAGTTCTGGATGTGATATTTTTGGAATTGATTTAGCAGAAGATGTGAAATCTAAGCTGGAGAGATCATTTTTCTAAACATAAAATTTTGAGACAAAGATGACAAAAGACTCTGAAAACTGAAGGGGAAACGCATTAAGTGTTTTCTTGACACGATGATTTATGGTCAATTTCAGCTGTATTATGGAATTTCTCTCAGGGCCTTAAGGGTGGCAGCCCCACTAAACTGTTAATGGTTCATCACAGATGGAGAGGCAGGGGAGACAAAATGAAGTGCAGACTTCATATTCACAGTTCAGGACTTGTGGAAGAGAGACAAATCAGAGTACATGTGCTTTCTGTGTAGTAAGCTTGGGAATAGAATGAAATTATGTACAACATAAATATTTATAAGTCTCAGCCTCAGTTCTTTGGAAGCACCTGCCGAGGAGCTGTGTGAGTTGTCAGTAGGCTACTTGGCAGATCATCAGCATTTTTTGTCAAGCCAGGAACACATTCTTGACAATCTCATTTGTCTGTACATGTGCATTTTATTGATTCTTCCTTTACTGACCCTAGCTTCCTGTTTGTCATTGCAATATATACCTATCAACTTCATTGACTACTAAAATCCAATAAATCATATCAGATCACTCATAAAGGTATTGAGTTAAAAAATTGAATGGCTGCATTTTAGGGAATACCTTGGAATTCTAGTTTAAAAGTCAGATTGCTCTCCTTCACTTTAAATTCCCTCGTACATACTGTTATAAATTGGTCTCCCAATGGCAATGCAGATTAGGAACTGATAGTTACGCTTCTCTACCAATAAATTAGAGATCAGAGCCAATCAGGAAGTCTGGAGGCAACAGGATTTGATTGAAAATGAAGGGCAAAGAACCAGTGATCTTGTCAAAACTAGTAACTACAGTTTGGTGTTTGTGGGATCGTCAAAGGAAAAAGGATGAAAGAAGAGAGGATTAAGTAGTATCACTGGAGAAAAGAAATAGAGTAGGTAAGTGTGAAAGTATAAAAAAGATAAAGCAGAGAAATGGCCATACTTTTGTCCTTACAGTCTTCATTAAATTTCCCAAATACAGCTTTATCATTCAGACCCTGCCTTTCCATGATATACATACAGCTTTTTAATCTGAAAAACTGCTTGTGTTATGAACAGTTACTATGCAAATGTTCAATGCAAACATTATCTAAAACTGTTATAAACATCTCCAGGAGCATAAACACTGAAAATTGCAGAGTTTCTTCAGTTCAATATTTGAAAGTGTACTAGTATGTCGAGATTACTTAATTGATTCAACAGCACTTAACACACGTGCACACACACTCTGTGTGTAAAACTAAGCTGGTCCCCTGTGGCAGGAAACACATTTATACCAGATCACTTATTTCCTTTAGAGAAATTTCACTTGAAGTGGACTGTGTAAGCATATGAAAAAATGCACAACAAATCAGGTTTACTGCCACACTGAACTATGCAATTTCCTTCCTTTTCCCCTCCCCACTTTTGTTGTTTATTAGAAGTTTTTAACTATCTGTAATGCATACAAATGTTCACAGAACAACTTACATCAGCAGAAAGGGATCTTGTGGGGATCTAGAAAGCAGACAGATTAGGAAGAGGTTTTTAAGATAGATGAGAGATCTGCTCAAAGGAAAATGATACTCAAAGAAGAATGTAGGAGATGGTGCAGAAAAACAATAATAATAAAAGGAAAAGGACAAAAAATCTGTCCTACACAATAGCTTCAAGTAAGGCTTTTCTACTATCCTGAGCAATAAAAGAATTGTATGCTATTCTTAACAAAATTTCTAATTTAGTATTGCTCAACAGGATTCTGGAATGGAAAAAAAAAAGTGCTGAACCACAGCTAACATTTTCTAACAGGCTTAAAACCAAATGTGTAAGTAGTAATCAAAAAAGATAAAAGAACTATTTTAAAATTATTCTTCCTTGGGTTTGGATTCAAACATGTTTGTACAGTTTTAATGGAATTTAACAGCTTCTTTCAAAGAAATAAGCAGCAAATATAAGATGTGGGGCAAAGGAAATGTGGCTCAAGAATGCTTTACTTCCTATTCAGGAAGGACACTCAGTTTAGGAAAAGTCTCTCTGGCCATGCCTATTCACAAGCAGTTTGGTGCCACAGAAATACCAAGTGATGCTGAGAAAGTGGAGATCTGGCAGATGGCTTCTGGATACAAAGAGTGAACAAGATGGAAACTTGAGTAACAGTGAATGGGTCCTAGCACTGGGCAGACACTTCTGGACACCTCAGTGGTGGTGTCCCTGGTCAGTGAAGAGCCTGAAGGGCTGGCACCAGTGACAGGGCAGTGCGGGCAGTGAAAGGCCCTCCAAGCACTTAGTGTGTCACAAACAGCAGCACAAACCCATAAAGAAAACCTGTTAAAGAGATTGAATTTCTACTAATTACTCAATTGAGTTTATCTGGTTTAGTGGAAATTCCCTGAGTCTTGGAGTGGAGGAAAACTAATTGATGCTTCAACTGAAATGAAGGATCAGATCTAACCTGGAGGCCAAAAACCAATAGCACACAGTGCCTGTGCTGTGAAATATGAAAGCAAAGAAGGGAAAAATACTGTTGTAAGAAGACTAGAGAAAGCAACTGAAAACAAAAAAATTAGTCTATCAAAAGACAGTGACAGAAATCAAATGGGTGAAATGAGATGAGCTGGAATGAAAAAGAAGAGTTCAGCAGAGAAAGGAGAGAGAGAAAAAAAAGCAAAAATGTTTAAAAGGAGTTAATAATTTGAATGAAAAAGACATTTGAATGAAAAAGAAAGAGACCTTTCAAATATTTATTACCTCCAAATTTAGCTTCTTATCTAAGCTGTGTCTATGCCGTATGTGAACGTGTACAATGCTGGACTCAGAGGCTTACATTCCCAAAGGGACAGCAGCTGGAGCCAGACCAGGGGCACAGGTGCCTCTGACCTGCAGTGTCACCCTCTGGCTGGAGCCAGTGGGGTCTCTGTGCCACCCACTGGAGTGGGTGGGAGTCCCAGCCACTGTGCTGGGTGCCTGAAAAACACCTACTGCAGGCTCCAGTGTGAGTGAGAGGCTCAGTGCCAGCGGCTGCAGCGGGACTCCAGGTCACAGCCCGTGTGTCTGGTACGAGCTGCAGGGGGGAGGAGCGTCCGTGTCTCCTCCAAATCATGTGTGTGAAGTGTGTTATAACATCCCTTAACAAGCACACCAGTACTTTGTGGAGAGAAGTCTTTTCATATTCATTAGGAAAGTTAAAGACCAAAGAGAGATACTTTTAATGAATAATTTGAGGAGTATAACTTCATAGTGTTCACGCTATTATCGAATTACTCTGAGTGGAAATATTTAACCTGCAGTGCTCTAGGCAGTCACTGTAATGTGCTTTTTAAATGCTTTATAGGAATTTAGAGAGAACTGCCACAAAATGGTGAAATTAAACCAGTACACGCCTTTCAGTTCTGCTGAACTAGTCAGTGAGTCAGCTATGACCTAGGTCAGTCAGGAATAGGTAATTTCCAAGCCTGCTGTCAAAGACAACAGCAAATTTTGCACAGAATTCTGTAGGATTTGTCTGGAGCTTAAATTTTATATTCCATACTTAAATTGCTAACATTTTTCTGCAAATTTTTGTGGTTTGGGTAAAGGTCATTTTGATTTGGGGTGATCATGACATTACACTATCTTTGCACAGAAGACACCACACCGTTCTGACATAGAGTTTCCAGTTGCTATGCTGCCACTCTTGAGGTAAAGTGCTCCACTTTCCACTGATAATCTGTATCCTGCTTCCATAAAAATTACTTCTTTGACTATGACAGAAGAGGGGCAGAACAAAGTAATGAACATGTTACTTTTCCCTTTTGCAAAAAAATTGAAAGAAACCAAAAATTGTGCCATTCATTAAATGCTTCATTAAAAATACTATAAAGAAGAAATAGAAGAAATTAGTATCAGTCCTTCCTCTTCATCAACTAGCCTTAAAACAAAGTGTAACATTATGTTTACATTTACATTTCCTTTGTGCAGAGCTGAGTTATTACAAATTATTTAATATAGTTGGATGCAGTACACCCTACTAACAAAAAATTTAGTGCTGTGATTTACTTCAAAATTGTTCTGACTTCCTTAAGAATGATGCAGCTACTGTTGTAGCTTTTACAACCGTGTGTACAGCTCCATCTTGAAAACCACTTCTAGGCACACAAAAGATGACAGTGTTAGTTGGTTAGAGCATGGTGCTAATGGTGCTAATAACACCAAGGTTGTGGGTACTGTGAATCTGTAATTAAAAATACCTGGCATGTGAGCGTGATGGATTTTAGTAAGAAAGACAGATTTGCTATCAGCCTGGCTAGAAGTAACAAATGTATTTTTGTCAGTCCGATCCCATAAGAACCATTGTGTAATTTGCTACAAAATGCAGAACTTCTACTCAATCTTCTCATACATCTTGACTACAGTTGCATTCGGAGACTATAATTAATCTCAGATAGGCTGAAGAATTAATGATCTGGATAGGGGTGATCATGTACCATAATTTTTTCACTAGAGTTCTAAAAGTATTAGTTAGAGAAGTCTCTTTAAAGTAACAAAATCTCTTAAGTGGTAAATATAAGCAGTTACAACAATTTCATTAGCAGTTTAAGGTTTAATAAAAATCAGGAGTCATGTATTTGCTAATATGTTATATACTAGGATGCATTTGCATCACTTTTAAATAATGTTTAAATAAGTAAAAAAAAATCATAATTTCTTTCTCTTAGTAAAAATAAGTCTGTGATTCAATGTCAGACTCCACTGAATCCCTGGCTGAGAGTCCCTAACTAGTCCTCTCTTCCTTTACACTGTTTCCCCTGACAGCATCTGACTGCTTAAGAACAGCCCTTTCCTTTGCAAAACTGGTTTCATTTCCTAATGCAGCTGGGAGCACATCTCCGAAACTATTTCTTTCTGAATGCCTGGGGTCGTGACGTATCTGGGTGGGATTGAGAAAAAATGCTTAACCTGGGCAAGTGTGAGCCTACCTTGCTGCCAGGTTCACATAATGCTGACACATTATTTCGTTTTCTACATCAAAAAGCTGGAGAGAAGGTGCAGTGTTATTGAAAGAAGACAAAAAATGTTTTCCTGTTAATCCTTGCAAAAGAAAGAAGTTGAGGTATTCCAAGATACTTTCTGAGATTAGAAATTGCGTTTATTGTCCTCTTTATTCGAGAATGTTTTGAAAGGCATCTATTCTATTTCAGCTGAAGGATACCAAGTATAGCAAAACCATGAAATGATTAACTAGCAAGAGCCTGAAAAATGTTAGATGATTATACACTGTCATAAAAATGAGATTTATCTAACTCATGCAATAAATATACAAAAAAAATTCCAAAAATTTATTTATGTTAGTTTTTCTATGAATTATAACATTTTCAAGGCTGGTTAATTCACAGAGCATTATGAGGACAATTGGAGAAAAGGCCTTTTGATTTTGCCAGCCAAAAATCCTAATGAAACTAGTTCCTTGAACAAGGAGATGTGAAATCTGGCTTATAAAGGAACTTTGAAACATTTGCCAAAAACATTAGGAAAAAAGTTTCAACTTAAATTTTCCACCCTAATGCTTTGCTAACCATTGCAAAGGACATGAGTAAGGACTAACACTGAAACATAAAAGAAATGCCACTTACTGAAAAAGAGATTTAACTTTTAGGTTTTGGACAGTTTTTAAAGATGCTCTTCTCTATGAACCAACAATTGCACTCACAGGCACACACACAAACAGTGGCTGCAGCATGCTAATGCTGATAGCAAGTCTTCCCTGTGGCAATTCAGGTCAGAAGACAAAAGAAAAAAAACTGCTGCAAATAATGGGGTTTGATTACTTCCTCCTGATTTTGTTGAAACATGCAGTTTTCTGTGGTTGAAATGTTTTTAAGTTGCTAGTGCTCAATTTCTTTTCTTTTGCCTGCAGCTTCAATTTCTCCATATAAAGTTCGTATTTCAGTTCTCACTCGTTGTGCATTAATTACATTCCTAGTTCTAGTATCTCCTGCAGTCTGTTCAAAATCAGTTACTAAGATAAAATTCCTGCCTTGACATAACCGTATCATTCTGACACAGAGTCACTGCTTGCTGCTCTGTAACATGGATAGACATCTCTTCTAAACATCTCTCTCCATATTGCTCCTCCAGCAGTAATACTCCTTCCTCATCTTGTGGAAACTCTCCACACTTCAAATATATATGTCATTTAGACTTAACCTTAATATAAGGTTGACATCTTCCTTTGTTCTCTTAGTGATCTCAGCTTTTCATCACCCAGATCTCTGAATTTCTGGCTAAGACTCTCAGACTGCCTATTCACAGCTCTGCATGCACAAGGAAATGAAAACTGGACCATGTTCTTCTTTTTGCCATCCCTTTAAACTCTTCTATTTGTGCACTGAGCTACAACTAGATCAAATTTTCACAGTGAAGATCTGTGAATGGCATGAATAAGGGCATTTAAGGCATGCATTGCTTTGTATTTTACTTGTATTTTATTTCTGCTTTTATCAGTGACTCCTTTTCTATCTACTGGTCACTTAGGTCCCACTGTGTGTGGGAAGACAAGGGCATTAATTTATACTCACACGATACTTACTGCAGTAAATCCAAGCTAACTCTGATCCTTAGGCAATAATCTCATACAGGATGATTATAAATGACAATATTTTTCAAAAGCTTGAAACAATTACTAGAAAGAACAAAAGAAAAACTTGTGCCAGCTACTAAACAGGAAGAAGTGCTTGATTTTAACGTCAGGCAAAGAGCCTTTGCAGTGCTCTGTCATCAGCTGCATGAAGCTGATTCTTACATTGAGACTGACAGAAATTCCAACTGTTCAGGAAGAGCAAGTGCTGGGAGAACAGCTCTCATGGCCCTGCTTTGAGCCAGTTACTTTCAAGCAAGTTGTATTTTGATGATCCTTGTGGGTCCCTTCCAACTCAGGATAATTCTATGATTCAGCTTGTTGAAGAGGATGCTGTGTTTAATTTTTCTCCTGCTTATTTTGTGTCAATCAGAAAGAAATACATCGGACTTTTGAACTTGAGAGATCCTGGTATAAATCAGTTATGACTTATTTGCTATACATAAAATCCCTATGCCTTTTTCATTCCCTATTACTAAATGCTTTCTAATTAGTGTTCAAAATTTTCAGCTAAACCAGTGTAAAGTAACCATGTATGATAACATGTATCAACTTGTGGTATAAGGAGCGACCAAAGGAACATCAAGTTATGAGTCAATAAATGTGGGAGAAAGAGTAAGTAGGAAGACCACTGAGTGCTGTATTTCTACCATACAGGAAACAAGGAGAGGCAGACTTCCAGTAGAGAAACCACCTACCCCAAAGGTCCTATCACTAATAAAAAAAAAGTATTTGCAAAGTCCCTTTAGAGCAAGGCTATTGATCTGGGAGTTCTGCCAGGGCAGTTCAGTTCAGTTCAGAGAGACTCCCCAGGGATCCTGACAAACCACTCTCTTGCCATACTAGAATAAATTGCCCTACTGGATACTGGTTTTTATCAGGCCTAAAAGCACACAAATCCACTTGCTATCTCTTTTACAGACGGCTATGATAGTTGGTTGGGTTTTCTTTAGTTTTCTTTTCCAGACCACTTTCAATCTTGACTGCAATTAAATAAAATAGCTTGGAGGTTTTTATTATTGCATTTTGGCAATTGTACTCAAGTTGCTCTCTTGTCTTCTGATAGCCCATCTACACATGGATCTTGGCCATCTTAGGAATCTAGAAAATGTTGTCAGGAATAAACTGAAATTCCTTTTTAGTTTCTCAAGACTTTTTCAAATAATTTATTTCCCAGTGGAACACAAAGAAGCTGTTTTTTAAAGAAATAATTTCAGAATATTTCTTCAGGGCACTTACAGCATATCACTTCAGACTAATTGACACAGTTAACTCCTTAAAGTGTGAGATATAGAGACTTACCAATAAGTCTCAGACAAAGTAAATAAGGCAAGCACAATAAAGTAGAGAAACAACAAAATTCATTGTGGATTTTTACATATGCGTGCACAAAGCCATACAGCACAGCTGTCTAATGTCAGCTGCTAGAGACAGGAACCTTACTGTCTAAAATGATATCTGCAAAGTTTAATGGGATTTGTCACTCAATTTACAATCAGGTGAGCAGATAGAGATATAACCACATTCATATATGGATAAGTATACGTAGTTATATAAATTCTCAGAAAAAATACTTATGTCATACCGAGAAAAATCTGGGGTGACTACATACATTTTTTAATTTTTAAGTACTACGCTAATTAAGACATGACCAAATAAATATTGTAAGTAGACATGCAAATCTGTAGCAATTTCTTAAAAAGAACAAAATAGAAAGAATAATTTGACAACCCTTGGTGTATAATTCTCCAATTATATTTGAATAAAGCTCTCAATTTTTCTGGTCTAAGGTAATTTCAGCAGAAGTACTCCATTTCTTATTATGCCCCTTAGATTTTCATGCAGTAAAAAGTACATTACTTCTGAGAAGGTTACCCAATGCCTAACAGCTAGGTGGTGAAAACCCATGGAAGAAAGATATGAGTAGCAGTAAGCTGTTCAATTTTCAATCCTTTCTTCTTGCGGGATTTAACTTCAAGGAATATCTGAATATAGAAAATAGCTCATTGTAATTCTTTTTTACACAGAATATGGTGTGATTTTAACTCAATGGAAAAAATCCTTAATTCTGTTGAACAGAATCCACATTCAAAAAGATTAATACATGATCATAAGCCATTTTCTTTGGTGTTCTGTACTACCAGACAGTCATCAAGCTATGGTTATTTAGTGTAGAGCGTGGAATACAAGAATTCCTGTGTGAAAGTTCTGTAACTAGAAAAGCACATAAGCACTTGACAGTCCAAATACAAATAAGTAATACAGAGGAGCTCAAGGTTTCCCACTTTGTGACCCAGTGGAGAAGCTGATAAATAACAGATATTGTTGATCTATTTAGATGAAGTAACATAGATGAGAAGTGGTTTTTAGAAATGAGCTAAAATAGAAAGCAATAATTTGGCAAACCAGAGCATAGGAAACGAGCTGTGAATAGAGTAGGTAGCTTGTAAAAATTTTCAGAGACAGCTTTGGAAGAGAAACACTAGAACTAGTATCAGTTGTTAAATACTGGGAAGCAGAATTAAAACAATAACAGTGGAAATGCATTTGCATAGAAAGTACCTTTCTATTTCTAGTCTTGACTGTGTATTGACAAAATTGTATGTTTCTGACTTTTTAAAACAGAGCACTACCAATACTTACAGGAAGACCAATAATTCTCACTTTATCTAATAGGAATTAAGAATAATTAAAGCAATATGGTGAAAGAAGCAGTAGGAAGGGAAGGACCCAATTTTAATACCTTCTCAAAAGCCCATGTACATCCAATTAATCTAATTTTATTTACAGACACTAAGAATTTAAAAGAGAAATCCATAATTAATCAGAATTCCTTGCCACCAATTAAGAATAATATCAAGCTAGACAGCAAATTCCCAATTATGGCATTTTTGCAGAAGTTTTTGTCTCTTTTTGTAACAGGCTTCAAGAGAACAGCTCCTCTAGGCTGAATTTATCTACTTTTAAAGAAAAGTAACCTCCTAATTATTTCTTTTGAAAATATAAAAAATTATATTAGGTATAAAAAAAAATTATCACAGGCACAAAACCACAAGCTGGTATTTTCTAAAGAATATCTAATTCAAATGTTTTCAAAGGTTTGCTAGGAGGTAAGGAACAAAATGTTGCTGTTTGTGTATAGAATTAGGACACTGGGGACAGAAAAAAAGATTGATTTTAAAAGGAACAGTAATAATTTCAGATATTATTTCTGGTATGAGTATTTAATGATCATTTTTGTGACTTGCACACTTTCTTATTGAGAAATCAAATCACTCTACTGGCTTTGGTGTCCTCAGAAACACAAAAAGCCAAAAAACTATAAAAAACAGTAATAAAAACTACAGAGTAAACATACTGAAAGAGAAAAATATTATTTTTAACAAAACAAGCCAGAATTTCTATATATAAGTGGGATTTTTAAATTGATGCTGTTACACTAAACATAGGCTGTTACACCAGGAATGTTTGCATGAAAGCCTGATCCTGTGAGTAAGACAGAAATCTCTCAGAAAATGCCTGTTTTGGTGACCTGTGTCAGAAGGATATTTACTAGCCAGCTCAGAAAAGTAGAGCAGCACCTCATTCTTCATTTTTCTTTCAGATCACTTAGGCATGTGGAAAAGAGATTTGGGGCAATTGTCGCTCTGGACAGTCAAACTGATTTGAGTGGCTGCACTGCACTGGACAATGGCACAGAGGCTTGTAGCATTCTGTCTGCAATTACCTGCAAAGAAAATCTGTGCCCTGAAACTTCAGGAAATTACTGAGGTTCAGGAGGAGGGACATCAGGAAGATTTTTCTTTGAGATCCCTTGGCGCTTGGACTGACAGAATAAAAGGTACCTATTAAACCATCAGCAATCTTCTTGGTGACTGTTTGGAATAAATGCTTAATGATGGTCATATTAGTGCCAGCTAATTAAGCTTTTAAAAAAAAATCTGTAGGTGTTGGGTATTGCTTTTCTTTTAGCAATTCAAGAATTCTTTTTCGAAGTGTCGTTTCTATTTATAATTAATCATTTTTAGAATAACTTCAGACTCTTTAATACTGTTTTTGCAATCTATAGAACTTCTATTATTGCTAGCTAAATAAAAAAGTCAATTAAAGAAAGAAGAGGGAACAGGACAAAGAGCATTGAGGAAACAACCTGATGACCCATTGTTCAGTATCTCAGAATCAATAAGCAATTTACTACCGCACTTTGTTACAGTATAGCTTAAGGTGTTCTTGAGATCAAATCTGGCTATTTTTTGGGGTGCAATATACTGTAAATTAGCATCTACCATTTTTTTCTCTCCTTGAGTAGCCAGTGACACAACCATTATGGCAGTTAATTCAGAAATAAAACCTCATCACCCAACACATATATATCCGTAGACATGAGAACAAAATACTATTGAAACTGTTTATGCTAGTGTGGTCTATTTTTGAGACTGAGCTAATAGATGTGAGAGGACATTAACCACCCCAGAGTGAAAAATGTCTGTAAGAAAGCAGTGGATAATAATCTCTCCTGCTGGCAAAGCTGTAGCCGGAAGTGATTAAGCCTTTAGGGTCCTGCTGATATCAGGGTTGTTACAGGTTGTTTTGTCAGACAGGACCACTCTCTGAAAAACTTAAAATAAATATGTGCTAATTTCTTTACTAAAAGGGTTGTCAAATATTAAAACGGGCTGCCCAGGGAAGTGGTGGAGTCACCATCCCTGGAGGGATTTAGTGCAAACATGGATCTTAGGGACACAGTTTAGTGCTGGACTTGGCAGTGCTGGTTGGACTCAGTGTTCTTGGAGGAGTTCTATGATTTTATTAGCAGATAGAAAATATTTGCACTGAAATAAACAAGTGTTTATATTTATATACAGAAAATTCATTTCTTATTGCTCCTCAGTTCTGAGTCAACCATTTTTGAAACCACACTGTTCAGAAGAATTTCTGGCTTTTAATTATGGTTGTGGGGCAGGTATATCAAAGAAAAAGATTATTTTTAAAGGAAACCTTTTTTTGCTGGTGTTAGCATTGCTTATGTATAAGTTGCAATGCTATTTTTCTATGTGTGATTTTTTAATATATATATTCTTTAAAATATTTTAAAAAATATTCACCTGGTGAATTAATCAACACAGACTTTGTCAAAGGTTTATTTATTGTAGTTGCTAAACATTCCTTATACAAATCTGTGTAACTAAAATATCTCATTTGGCATTTGCTATTTTCATCTCATCCCCTCAGACAATGATGCTACTAAACAAGATGTTGCATCACTCGCATCAAAACCTTTCTTAAACTGTCTCTAGGATATAATACGCAGGAAGGGAATTCATAACAATAGCAAAAAATATGTTATTTTATTCCCTCAAATTACTAGTTCATAGCTTCTAGACTGTGAGCTTTTTCTGAATTACAAAAACTTTATCATTTCACTTATATGCTGCAGGGCTCATTACAGCTGAATAAATGACATTCTTAGAACGGCTTAATTAAAATTGTCTTCACTGCTCAGCGTGTGTCTAAAACAGCTCCACTGGATTCTTTAAGAGGTGGTTGCAACTGACAATACTGTATTTCAAAATAATGCCAGTAATTATTTCAAAATAATGAGGTGAGAGAAAATTACGTACAAGCTTATCTTAGAGATGGAGATTCCACCTCTTGGATGGCACATTTGAGACTTGTTACAGAAGCCCAAGACTAATACAGTCTTCTAAAATACTGTTAGGGTTTGTTGAAAGCTCTCATAGTGTGAAGTCTGCAGCAATGCTCTGACCTTAATGGAAAACCATGCAAGAATAAAGCAAAACCTGCAAGTAGCACACATGGCTCCTTCCCTTATGACGTTGTCTCAAAAACAAAAGCAGTAATTCCAGGAGCATAAAGCCAATAGCTGCAACAGCAGGAGAATGAATGAATGGATAAATGAATGAATGAATGAATGCATGAATGAATGAATGAATGAAAGAATTTGGCAGTTGCTTCCACAAATAAAAAGACACATCAAACTATTACTCTTTAGCTAAAGTTACTCTATAGCATTATGGTCCTTCAGAACACATTCACACTCTTCACAAACATAGCCCAAGGTTCCTTACCAGGTTGCTGTGAGTCTACTCAACCAAAAGAGCTAGACCATCCTAGGGCGCTTCAGGGTAAATCTGTTTGAAAAGTTTTGGCAGAAGTGCACACAGGAAAGATAGAAAGTAAAGGAGCAGCAGTGGTGTGACTTCATGGAAATAGTCTGAATGAAAAAAAATCAGTTCTGAATTAAACCTTGTGAGGATAATCATCGTTTTGTAATCAGAATTATTTAACTGAAGAATGTTTCTGCCAATTTAATGGCACTATCAATCTAATGATGTTTTAAAAAGTCAGAGAAGATGTGTGTATATATGCTAAAAGCCATACTAAATTATTACCCAGACCTCTCATGATAAACTCGGTGAAAATGACGTTGAGAATGGGGAGGATGAGATCCTACTTTCATCTTGAAGAAGTAAACAAATACTTGAATTTTATAAATTCAATCTCATACAAGGCAGAAATATTATCTTGCTGGATGGGGGGCAGAATGCACATTGCCTTTCTGGATTAAGGTCTGGTTTGATGATGAGATCCCACCTTTCTTTTCACCTTAAGAATGGAACAACATCAGGAAATATATTCTGGAAATTTAGGCCAGTTATTCATCCTCTAACCTCTTCCTGGTCAGCTATTGCTATTTATCTATCCATATTTCTTCAGAAAGACACTGAAATCTGCTGCTACAGATTCTGGCCTTATTGAAATGTTCTTTCCTGTATTTTCTGTTAGTTCTTCCTGACAGCAAATCCAGGGGTCTATTTGTTGCGATATCTGGAAGGCTATCCTGCTCCTCCTTTATTGCTGGCTATTTGGAATATACCCTGTGTTTTGAGAACAGAGAAATTTCCAGTCTAAATCTCCCTGATGAAAGCTGCAGTCCAATATTCAAAACTGCCTGCAGCTGTGTTTTTTTCAGTAACACCTACTGTGCAAAAAGAAACACAGCAAGAAAATGTTTTATCTTTTACCTTTTTTGTCCCTTTGTTAAGTGTTGCAACCAAAAGTGAGAGAAAGAAAAAAACTACATGCCATACGCATATATTAGAAGTACTGGATTACTTAAAATTGAAAGGCCCATCTAATCCTGGAAGATCCTCTGTGATTACCTAAAACACAGCTTCTTTTCACAGTCAGAATATCAAATTCGCCTGAATTATTTCATTGAAAATGTCAGAATGGGACTCTGATAGACTTTGAACCCTCTATAGAAAAATTTTTGCCTTGCAGATCGCTCTTGGGTGTTTTCCATTACATTTCTTTCTGTACTCCAATAAGAATCACACTAATGATCTGAAATGAAAATGTGCCCAGGGAACATTTGATTAAAATGTCAAATATTGAGGAACAATGATTCATCAGCAATCATAAATCTGTAATACTGATGGCAGATGAAATTGTATCATTTCCCAGCAAGCAATATAGTCCAAGAACAGGTAGATTTGAAGTCATTCCTAAGACTGAATTATGTAGAGAGAAACTATATGGAAGAGCACACGGAAGCGATCTTTGTTCTGATTGACTATCACATCCTATTACACATAAAGGTTCATGGAGAGTGAGTCATCTGCACTGACTCAGTAGATTAGCATCAGTTGGGTCTCACTATTACACATCCTTCTCTGTGTAACACAGATGACTGAAATTACTCATAACAATTAGAAGTTGCATAAAAAATGTGATAGGCAGGTGCTGGGCAGGAACGAACTACTGCAGTTACAGTGCAGTTACCAAGGCTGTGCTGGTTTGGATTTGGTTAAATAACTGCTAAAATGCAATTACAATAAAGAATTGAAACTGTATTATATCATGCTTGAGCAGAGGGTAAAAATGGAAGTGGAAGGCACATTCCAAATGTAAAATAACATTTTTGTAGTGGAAAGTTTGCTTTAGCTGTTCAAATATGCTAACCAGGAAGATAGTTTTGCAAGTCATCTAATATCACTTACAAGAGAAACTATTTGCATTTTTGTGTAAATAGTAATGCAGGAATTTTGTTTTAGCACTTCTGCTGAAAAACATTGATGAAGAAACACTGCAAAAAAAAAAAAAGGCCAAATATTCAGAATATATCCTTAATATTGCAAATACTTTTGAGATGAGCTTATTGCTGATATCAAAAAAAGAGGGAAGAATGATAACTTTCTATATTGCATAAATGGCTGATCTTGCTATGATCAGAAGGCTTTTCTGGACAAAATCTACTCCTGAAAATCACATACTAACACCAGCAAGTTACATGAAATAACCTCACAGGTCGGAAAATTAAAATAACTCTTCTAGAAATTTTTTGGGAAGAACTGGGAGCACACTGGAGATAGGATTAGAATTCAAAGAGATTTGGACAAGTTGGGAAAAAAAAAAAAGAATACAGGTCAGTGGAGAAAAGAGCAAAGTGCTCCCTGAAGAAAGAAGGACTTGGCAAAATTAGTAAATCTTCAGGTATGGCTTTGTACCAGTGTCAGGGAACAGTTTTTCAAGGACACAGACCTGTAGAAGTGAATTCACAATGAGTATCAGGAGTTAAATGGACTCTAATAGAAAGAACTCGGAAAAATAGGGTTTTTTTTCATCTAAGGAGGATAAGACTTAAGGGAAACAATATAACAATCTTCACTCCCTGCAAAGTTGTCACAAATAACAGAAGTATCTTCTAATGCCTGTTGAGTCACAACAGTGTGTAATAAACTTAAGTTCCAGACAAGATTTATAGTAAGGGCTGGGGTTTTTTGAAATAATTCTAATATAAGAAGTCAGATTTCTTAGGCATATTGTGTACTCAACATTGCTTTAATTGTTTCAAAACATTTGTCAGAAATGGCTAAAGCTTTAGACTAGGCAACAGAATAAATGACCACCTGACAGCCTCACCACCTTTGTTTCTATGATAAGTGACAATTCCCTGTGGAGAACAAATGACCCCCATAAATTAAACACTTCTTTTTTTCTCTAAGTACAGCCTATCAAGGAGCTTCAGTTGGCTTAAGTGTGACTTTTGTTATATCTTTGAGGCAGGACTTGTGCCTCTATGTTAGCATAGCTGCTGATTAGGACTGACTAATAAATCATACCACTAACCCTGGTTCAGAAGAGGCTGGTACAGTGCTGTGAGTGAGCTGCCAGCAAAACACATGCACAAGTTCCTGAGGATGGGCTCGTTCCATCTTCTTCACCTTCAGATACTTGGATAATGGATGGTTCTGACTGTTTAGTATTCCAGTAAGGCTGTAATTAGCAAATGTTTATCAAGAATGTTTTATGGAGTGCAGAAAGGAGTACAATAGCATATAGCATAAGTTTAAAGAAGATATTTACAAAAACACAGAACAATGAGTCATGTCAAACCTCACCTACATCAGGTAATCTATTACTTGAGCCTAACCTAACTAACACTTGCTTAAAGATCTTGTTACTAAGAGCTGACTTTGAAATTGAAGTATTTCTGGTTTTCCTTCTCATTTTGTATGTCTTCTTAATCAGCATCAGAAAAAAATTGTTAATGACCCAAATGAAGACAAAAATATACATTTTGGTAACTACATTTTAAAAGTCTGTACACTGTTTTCTTCAGTATGTATTTCTGTGCCTCTGTGAGGAATAATCACTTAGGAATCAAACTGCCTCTAAGTCTAATGAGACAGAAGATCTGTGGCAAGATCAAGTGTGCAGTTTCAATTATTAAAACAACACTCCTGGCTTGTAGGAACATTAGTGTTGCCTCCTCCATGGTAAAGGATGGAGAAAGCAGCTATTTACTGATGTTTGAGTTCTGTAATGTTTCTCTTTGGCACTTCAAAAATCTAATTTCCTGTGAATGGGTCTTATGTTATCATCCATCACAACCCTTTTGTTCCGGCTCCCACTAATATTACCTGTAACTGCTTGGACTGATGACTGTGGTCTTTCCCAAGTATAGATGCTTGGACCCAAATTAAAACAGATATTAGTCAAACAGTATGTTTTAGGGCAGAACCAGCAACACAGCAACTTTCTCTCCTCATTTCTGTCTTTAATGAAATTCTTTATGTAATTTTAGGGCACGTGGAATGTAACTCTACTGCTGTCACTAGACTGCATCATTAGTAATTCAAAAGCGCTGAAAGCTGAATGAAAGCAGCTGTCAACCGAACTCTTAAATCACCCAGTTATTTGATTGTTTGGACACATTCATTGGGAAGCATACACCAGCAATTTTGTGTGTATAATAGGAAGAGATATTATTTCTTCATGTGTCTTCCTATACATTTCTCACAACTCACAACCAGCATTTTGATGCTGAGATCTGTGCTCTGAATGATTAGAAACACACAAACTAAACTATGAAGAGTTCAAGTACAAAATGCATGCAAACCCAGTCAGTTCTGCTTAGTTCTGAAAGACGAGCCAAGTTATGCACATAAAGTTAATTATATCAAAAAGGTATTAAAAAAAATGTTTGGTACCACTATTGTAAGTTGGCAAAACAAAACACTATTTTCAGGGAAAGTGGTATCTATTCTACACTAAAACAAGTCGGATCCTTTACCTTATTTGGCAGGAGAGACTGTCCCCTATAATATCTAGCTGAGAATTAGTGGAAGAAGGTAAGGTATCTGAGCTAGCACTATCAGAAGTCACATGCCAAGATGAACATTTCCATGGAGGGATAATCACTGTTTCTGTTAATAAGCTCTTCCTAGTCACTATATGTCTCATACAAAGCCCCAAAGCAATAAATTTCAATCAATATGTCTCTGCAACTTCAAGGTTTTCTCAACTCTGAGATAATTACAACTCTCTGTTCCTTTAGAAAGAACATTTCTTGAGAAAAAACAATTTCACTCACAATGTGGCCCTTGTGATCTAAGAAAACCTAAATCATCTGGGCAGCAAATACGTGGAGAAAAAAAGCAAAACAAAATATTGCAGAAGAGCTGCCATGGGAGCTTTATGATGTACATTAAAGCTTTACTATCAAAATCATTCCTGGTGAGTAACACAAAATAGATACCCAAAGGTGATGAGGCATTCAGATTTGAAAAGTACTAAAACAATTCAGCTTTGTGCCTCTGCTTTTCTGCATGAAAAGCAAACTCCTATACTTATCAACAACCAAAGCTTAAAATACGCAGGGTTCAAGCTATTTTCAGGCAGAGGTTACATAAATTGTCATCCTCATTTTACAATTTTGAGAACTATGCGGCAGCAATTATAAACCTGAAATTTAAAGAAAAACTTTAATGAATGGAAGAGACTTGTGTACCCTATGAGGTTCATACGATATACACTCCACCAACTCTCACAACTGTAAATAGGAAATAAACACATTGTTCAGGCATAGTTAGGTGCACTGAGACTTGAGTGGTAACCTATGTATTTGCTTCAAGTGCCCAATTAAATGCATGTTGGAGAGAAAACAGGAATAAGTTAAGTGTTAATGAAAAAGCTACAGGTGTATGGATTTGGTCAACTAACCGATCTAAAAAGTTTTGGCATAAAAACACCTGCAGTGACTTCATTAATGGCTGTTGCCATGGAGACACAAAAAAAGAAAGGCAACAAATTTGGGGTATTAAAAAAGATGAAAGCAGACTGCCAGTCTGTGGTTATCATCTTGGTGGTTGAGAGCAAAGTTTATAACAATAACAACAGTCCATAATGTTTCTGAGGTCTGTAGGTGGAAGCAGCCCTCTCTTTATTCTTATGGCTCCCTTCTTGTCAGTCAGGAGAGATGAACAGATGTTTTATTGGAGCCTATGAAGGTCATTCAAGAAAAGAACAACTCAGTATGTGAGGAAGGGGGTATGTGTAGCTTTGCTTTAGTTTTTTTATTAGCGGCATTAGGACATTTAACCAGGAAAATAACACTCCTTTATGGTATACTTGCAAATCTTGCACTCATTTAACATTTAGATTAACCAATTATTTGATTTTCTGAAACTTCCTTCTCACCCGACAGTATCAGTTTAACAGATAGCCTTATCAGGATTGTTAGTTATATTTATTTCTCTTCTTACCTCTCCATCACAATTTTTTGAAACAATTGTTTCAACTCTTTTAATGGGAAAATTTCACAGCTCTTCATATGAGTACTGAGACAATACCTTGTACCAATAGGTAATACCAAAATAACAAGGCTTTTATGAAATATTTTGATGCAATAAGCAGTAGTAATCTAAATAACCTAACAACAGGAAAGGTGAGCTGGACAAAGGATCCCCTTATTTTGAAGTGACAGAGAAAGTAAAAACCTGCATGTATTACTTGATCATAAAATGGCCATCAACTACTGATCTGATGTAACCAAGACAGAAGATACTTAAAATGCTTTAGAGAAAGTTTGAAACTATGAGTCTTTGGTATCAGACAGAAACACTCAATGATAGAATGCAAACTTCTGCTCAGTCATGTTTGTCAAAGATGAACTGAAGTTGGAATAGAGGAAGACAAAAATTCCCAGGATGACCTGAACTTATTTAGCTCAGTTAAGGCAATACCAAGAAAGGATATGGCTCTTGTCAGCAGATATATGAAAAATGCCAACTTGAAAACTGGAAATAATGCTGTGTGAGCCAAAGAATACTATTAGAACAAATCAGTACAAAATGACCGCAAGTACTCTGAAGCTGGACACTAACAAGATTTTGATATACCATGAAACCTGGAGTCCTTCAGCTGCACTAGTTAGCTCAAGAACATATCTAGTTCCAAGGTAAATGCTTGGTGACACAGCACAAAAGATTATATGACTGTTGCCTTTGAGGTTTTAGGATTCAGTGACTGAGTATTTATCCAGGTTTTTATTTCCTCTTGTGCTTGGTTTAAGTGGCAAGGTTTTAGCAGCAGTGGAGTAGCTGCTGGACCCTAGGCCTGAGCAGGAGGATATTTCCTGAAGGAAGTTTCAGCCTGTGGAGCGACCAACTTGAGGTGCAGATCATGGGAAGGACATACACTGGAGCACAGAAAAAGTGTAACGGGGAAGGAGCTAGAAAGGGGAACTGTTATGGACTGACTGCAGCCCCTCATTCCCCTTCTCCCTGTGCTGCTTGCCATGGAAGAGGAGGTACTTAGTAAGCCAGTATCTTGTCTTTATGTCCACCCATGAGCTTTTCCATCACAATTTTCCCCCATCCTGTTAAAAAGATACTGCTAATTACTGATCATTGGATATTGCTAATCATTTCCAACTGCACATTCTTTTATGTAACAAAGTAACTGATCAGTTACTGATCAGTAACAGCTCTACAACTGTTTTTCTTTGGCTACTTGCTCCATCACAGACTGCTGCTGAAGTCCAAAATGTCAGTAATTATGTAACTACAGAACACCAGCAGTTTAGACTGAGTTGTCCAGAGGTGTATGGAAGATTAGAGAAATAAAGGAAAGGGAAACACTGATTATAAGTCAGACAGCCTGAAATAAGATGAGAGTGATGTTATCGAAGTCATCTTCCCTTGAAATGCTCCATTTTAGTTTTAAGAAAGAGAAAAGCAACCATTTATCTCATCTTGCTGTTATGGGAGGAACAATGAAATTCGATATGCTGAACCAGAACCACCAAGGTGTGGGCTAGGAATACAGAGTGCAAACTACAGTATGGTCTGAGCTGAACAACACTTTCCACATAAAACCATGCTGTAGCACTGCAGCAAAACGGAGCTTCTAAAAATCTCTGGTCAGTTCTTGTAGAAAGTATAAGGAAACATTGCTAAGGGAATCCAGGAGATTTAGTCTTGCAGTTATAGAAAATAACTGCTGGTTCTATGGGAAAATATGCTAAGATGAGTACCATAACTTATCAGTCAAGTGTTTGTACCTCTTTCCTAAAGTTTTCTGTTGGAATCCAGAATGCAGAGAATATCTCTCTGCCTGTTTTGAAGGATTCTACCCCCCTGGACAACACTGTCTTTGACCTTCGCCCATGGAGAAAATCACCTACCCTTTGGGAAGAGTTAGAATCTACACTGGTGTGAATGATGATGATAGAATGTTATGTAAGATTATCACAAGGTGAAAATTTAGGGTCTTTGGGCTTGTTTATATAGTAAATAGATAAAAGTAAGAAACTTCAAAATGGAAGAGTGTTGTTGTTCTCTAAGTTTCTTCTTCTATTCCTCCATATTTTGCAGTAGAAGTAGTTTAAGGTGATTGGATAAAAAATTCCGCATTTCCGTTGTACGTGACAAAGTGATTTATTGAACATTGGTGGAAAATATCTTTTGTTTTATGTTTACCTTTAAAAAGACTGTCTAATCTTGATAGTGCGGACTTTTTCCTGCATTCTCTGCCCTGTGCTGTCTGAGCCACGCAAGTGACTCCCTTTCTCTGATAAGACTTAATAAACAGCTATCTGAAAGCAGAGATTTTTTGAAGTTCCCGTTCACCTCCTGAATTCCTGGCAAAGACGCTAAAACTCTCCCCCATCAAGGGAGACATTAATTAAGGCACGGAATGTGTCAGTTTTCCCTCTGGAAAGGATGCAGCAAATAATCGTCCTGAATCTCTCCTGAATTCCTCCATTGATTTTTAGTGCAAGTTCTATCAGGATTATATTTAAGAGAGAATAAAATCAGAGAGGTTCAGCTAGCCAGAACCAAATCCTGTAGTAACTGCTTGAGGATTTGCTGGAGTAGCCTGAAGGCTGTTTTCTCCTGACATCCCAGAAGACCACCTTGTGAGCATTAAGTTCCTTTAGAAACTGTTGATAATATAAACACATGTTCTGAAATACCAGCTAACTTAAAAGAATATTTCCTCTTCCTATTTCATGTGGTTGACTTTTATAGCCAGCAATCATCACGGTTTTGGTAAATCTGCCTTTGCTGATCACTCCTTAAGCTATTATTTCAGGCTTCCTCACCAAAACAACATTGTTAAAATGTAAACCTGGTTTTCAGTCTCCAGATGCTGTCTCAGGATATAACATTCGCCAGACATTGAGCATTAATGGGAGGTAAGATCAGATCTCCCACGCCTAGTTTCTTAGGCCTTATGACTAATGCAAATTCTCCCAAATGCCTCAATTGCTAAAAACCCGTCATTTTCCAGAGCACGAGTTTGACCAGCATTTTTGTTTACAATTAACCTCTTGATTAAACAGTTACAGCATATAGTATGTGCTACTTGTAAAAACCTCCAATATACTTTATCCTGTCTCTAGGTATCTCATCAAATATTAAAAAAAAAAAAAAAAAAAAAAAAAAATTAA
>VZTI01003277.1:459968-578572 GCA_013397865.1 Struthidea cinerea
GGGGGGGGGGAAGTGTGGCAAGGTAGAAGTGATTTCCTTGAAGAATTTGTTGTCAAAGATGCCAAAACTGCTTAAGGTTCTGCCAAATGTAAGATTGTTCTCAGCTCCTGAGAACCAAGAAATGGTGTGCACGTGCCCCTTCTCAGCCCCACCAGATGGAACTGTGTTTAAGTTTTGAGAAAAAAAGGATTTTTGGTCTGCCAAGGATATGAAATGGAGTAAAGCCCTATTCAGAGGAAGGGTCCCTTTGGCACAGACTGACATGACATTGTCATGAACTTCTGAGGTTGTCAAAAGCATTAGTAACAATACCACAAATACAAGAGTGATATTTTTGAAAGATCAGAATGACAAATATCTATTCAGTGAACTTTCATTAACCTTGGAGATAGAGATAGATATAGATATAGATCGATATAGAGTACACATTCTCTTATTCATCCCACTATTTATGAAATCATTGTCATTAAGCCTTTAAGTGCAACCAAATGCTGCAAGTAATTTTTGGGATGAGGGATTTCTATGAACCTTCGACAAGTGAAAAGGAAAGTTCAGAATCAGAAAAAAAATACAGTAGAAGGAAAATTTCAGAAGTCATGACACATTAGCACCTCAAAAACACCTAGTAATCACTCATGCCCATTCCAGAGGTGGTAATACTTCTTTCTATGCACTCCTTAGGCTATCAGAGTGACTCACAAAAAAGCCAGGAGATATTCTGAAGGCATTCCTTACTCTTCTGCCTAGCCCCACAGAACACAGCGGTACAAACCTCAAATATTGTATTACATTCTCAAACAAGAAGAATCATCTCAGACAGCATTTTTGTAACAATAAGAGCACAATAGTAACCCACAATAATACCATTGCCTTATTTGATTTTTACTGTGGAAAAGCCACTGTGACTGCATATTAATATAGTACATTCATAACCTGGTTTATTGGAGACCCATAAATTTCCACAGCAATCCAGCCGTTACCTCATCTCTAGCACAGCCATGTGCTCAGAGCTCTGCAGGATTTATTTATGTTTTTCAACTCAGAAACTGAAGGGATGGATTTGCACAGCTTTTGTGTGTCCATGAAACAACTGCAGTATCCATGTATCACTCTGTGGTAATTGTTGGGAAAGGTTGATTTTATAACGATGACTAATGTACATTTCTGGGTACACTGGAAGCAACATCAGACCTGGTTGAAGTAAGAGGTTTCTTATAATCAATGTGTCTTGCAAACTTCCCTTACTTTTTGTGCCATTATACAGTGCCACCACATGCTAATTCAGTCATGCTTATTCATACCTGTCACCTTCATTGCCGATAATTTTCTAGGTAAACCCAAGACAACATCATAAATTAGTTTGAATGGCTAATCATGTATTTGACCCTACCAAACAATAATTTCTCTGATAATATTCTAGCTTTCAGTTTTTTCTAAGTTTGAGCAACATTCACTCAACTGATTTTTAAGTGTGCAGACTTTAATGGAAATAATTGTCTTTTAATTTATACATTCCTATGATTGTTTTCCTGGAGAAAAGAAATGTGACTAGCATCCTGCAGCATTAAATTCTTTGTAAGTGATATCTTTAGAAATGTAAGGGTTAGGAAGTTTCAAGTGAGGAAGTTTTAAACCACTAAAAAGGGTCTAAGTCACAGCTGAGGCATATTATTACCAACACTTGTGCCACGGGAAAGCCAATGTTGTCATTTTTTGGGACAGACAATGTTACAGTCTCATTTGGCAGTAAAAGTTCAAGCAAAATATTTTTATAAACACTGATCAGAAAAGCATATATAATTTCCTGTTTGGTTTACTCTGGTCCCAACTGAAAATGTCAATCTGACATCCAGCCTTTCTCCTTAAGCAAGGGTTTAAGTATACGGGAAGAACAAAACTGGAAAATTATACAGTATCTCTCTCTACATCAGTCTCTAACACTTTCCCATCTTTAACACCAGTCACTGCAGTCATAACAGATATGTGCAGATCACACCAATTTTGCAAGGCCAGGAGGTGGACATCAGTCCTAGTCATGGTTTACTCTCATCTAGACTGATTCCTGTAATGTGTGGAAACATACTTAGAAATAA
Source organism: Struthidea cinerea (assembly GCA_013397865.1). NCBI lineage: Eukaryota > Metazoa > Chordata > Aves > Passeriformes > Corcoracidae > Struthidea > Struthidea cinerea. Next base: position 462,062 of record VZTI01003277.1, read on the forward strand.
ATAAGGTACCAACTCCTTAGTGCAATCAGGCAACTTGTGAGCAGAAAAGTTAAAATTTACAGTCTTTGAAAAGCTGGATAACGATGAACATCTACTTGTTTACCTAAAGGGATCTAAATACAAGGAAATTATTATGGCTTCACATTTTAAAGCTTGATAAAAAAACCTTTCAGTAAGTTAGGCTGGAACCTTTGGCTACAAGCAAATTCCAAAGTTTAGTTGACCCTGAGTGAGGGTAACTGAGTCTCTCTCAAACAGATGAGCTTTCTCTGGCTCACTGACAAATATTACTGATAAAAATCTTTTTTTTTGGAAAAAAACTGAAAGCCTGGCAGTCAAGATAACTTTTACCTTGGCAGCTGTAGCTAGAGTAACCTCCAGGCTTGAAAAATGCAGACTGCTTCAAGAGAATAGTTCATATCCTTTTTCCTCTCAGCAATTTGTACAACTTTTTCACCATTTATCTTGAAAAAAATAGGAATTTATTCCAAGGGAAAAGTTTATTTCTTGCTAAATCAATCCATTTTGTCTGTCCTTTCTCAAGGACAAACTTGTAAAATATACTACTTTTCAATTTGTCACTGTTGTAAGTGTTTGTATAAAGTAGTTGGTATAGTATATTCAATTATCTGTGTTATTTATGGAGATATTTAATGTTGCACCTCATATAATCACCACAATATTGCAGATTTTCTTGAATAATGTTTCAATGAACAACACCTAAAAATAAATTAGAAAATTTAGCTACATCTTTCTAATTACCAGTAAATCCACCAGTATTTAAAAGGTGAATATTTTTGCCTTTGTCAGCAACTTTAATTATTAATTTTTCAAACAAACAGAAAGTCCAACATTAACTTACCATAGAAGAATGTGCAGTTTCCTAATAAAAAATAAAGTATTGAATAAATCAAAAGCTCTACAGCTTAACAAACTCATAGATAACCTTGAAAAACACATTTCTATGTGCTTTCAATGCTGCAGACAATCATAATTTTGAGATATTAATTTCCTTTGGGCAGTAGATAACAGTCCATGTACACAAGGTCTCCAGACCATTCCTCTCCTGGGAATGGAGACACCACTTCTTTACTGTGGCAGAGAGGGTCCCAAAACCAATTGCCTTTGCTGAGCTATTTCCTCTGCTAGCATGTGATCAAGGAAAGTTTAAAGATTGCAAAAGGAGCCTAGAAGTCATTTTACTACAAATGATTGCCCAGAAAGGTAGATTTCTTCACAGCTATTAAAATAGTCAGCCACTGTGACACAGCAGTTTGCCTACGAGATTTGCTTAAACCAAAGATATCTTTCAATTACTACAGATGTGCCAGTAAAAAAACCCAGCAAACAAACAAAACAAGGCAAAAAAAATATATATAAACATAATCAAAACAGAAAGGCAATTAATATTTTGTGTCTCATTTTCATAATGCAATTTTGTGAATTGCTAAATTTGTGCATCATCTGAAAAGGGGACTGAAAGTCCTTTGACATTTGATTTTTTTCTCCTAGCCAAAAAGTTCTATATTATTAATAGGTCTTATTAAACTAACAGTAGCAAGCAGACAATTTCACTCTGCAAAGAACAGAGAGGTAGAAGCTGACCTTTCTACTCCTTGAAAAACAATAATTTATTCATATTGCCTGAAGATCACTGTTTTGCTGATAACAATAAGGAGGGCACATTCTGCACTTCTTATGCATTCTAAACTCCTGGTAACTATAACAATGAAGATTATAATCAAGGGTTCTTCACGGGAAATGGGAATTAGCAGAAAATGCAGGACAAGCCCCGAGTAACTATACATTATAAATGCATACTGTGAACTATCACAACTGTGTGTTCTTATTAAAAATAGCTTTCACATGGAACAGCTATTCAGAAAAATAACCAGCATATGGTTCACCACTTTCATTTGAATGTGACAGGTAAAATGCCTCAGTGTGTATTAACCTAATTTAAAATACTGTTGAACAAGGAATAATAAGAGAGAGGTTTTTTTAACCTGAGGTTCATTTCGATTACACTGAAAATATTGTTCATAGTCTCTGCTGTCTGAAATTTGCTTTGCTGATGATGTGTATATGACATCGAGTGTATTTTAAATACACACAAGGAAAGGGGAGGAAAGAGGTTGTCTGCCTCCAGAGCAACATACCCTACTAACATGAGAGGCACTGTGGCAGCCCCAGCTCACAGGCCAGTGGTCTGGTTGACTGTTTGTCATATGCAGCCAGTATTAGACTACAGGTTAAAGTGAGGTGAGACATAGCTTTAAATGAGGACAGAGGACTCTTTAAATAGATCCAGCCTGTGAACACAGCTATCAGAAGACAAGGCAGCACCACTGCAGTACCCAACTTAGAGAAAACAGAAAGGTCTAATGCAATAAATATTGACAGAAATTGTACCTTTCTAGTTCACTTTGATAGTTACAATTATTTTTCAATTAATTAAACCAGTTTCGTTCTGGAGATTAATAATTAGTCATAGTTTCTTTCCTTCTTTTTTAATTAGAGTTCCTAGTGGTGTTTCAAGAATTTGTGGACAAATATTGTCTTGGTGACTAATATTTACAATACTTAGATCATTCTTGCTCCAGGAAGTTTTTGTTATTCTTTATTACGATGTACAACCAGAAAATAAATCACCATTAAAGAGCTCTGTAGGCAACCTTCAGGTCATTTTGACTCAACTTCATTTTAAATACATCATTGAAATATAGTCTTAAACTATGGGACTGTCATGTGATATCTTTGACATACATTTGACAAACAGTCCTGCTTTCCCTCTTTAAGCCTATTACACTTCCACTGCATATTACACCTTCGCACCTTCATAATCCAGTACCTTATCATATAGTCATAATAATTTTGAAGGAGAATCACTTTAGTTAATCCCAGCCCAGTCTTTCTCATGAATCTGTCCCCATCAGGAACAGTTGTAAATCATAAACATTTGAATTCATTTTCGCTATTTAATTTTTAATGTCCTACTACTTCTAGGAGGGTAAGAGGAAAAAATTAAAACATGTAGCATCAATAAATACTATTCTATTCACTGATTGAAATAAAACACTATCTGCTACCATAACATCAAGAAATGCATTTTTTAAGGTTAATTTTAACTCTCACTTTAGTATAACAGCTTGGCCTTTAACATGTTGGTTTACGCAGAGGACAAGAAATAAGGTAACACTGAACTACTCAGAGGTTGCTCCCATCCTCCTCTCGCTCCAGTTGACAAACACGGCTTTTCTGAGGACGGCAGGATGACAGATGTAGTGATTGAAGTGAAAAAATCTAAACTTTCAATTCTAATTTAAAATAGCACTTTCAGAGATACTTTCTAGCCTGCTGTTGAATGACAAATACCTGACTAGTGTCAAACATGAACCGACAAACACTAAATGGAATACAGTAATTAAACATTTAGTGCCAGTTGATCTTCCACAAAACAAGCTGAATCAGCTGAAGCTATGATCACATACCCGCCTTTTTGGGGGTGGGGAACTTGGGGTGTGGAATGCATGTGTGCTGGAAAATTTGCAATTAAAATAAAAAATTATCTCCAGAGAAAAATAGTTTTTTAGAAAATCCCAACATCTATTACAAGAACATAATCATAATACTATGGAAAGCAAATATGTAGTATATTTGCCTTCTTCATTACACACAGAGTATGACCACCTTAATTTGTTAAATATATCATGTTACATGATTAATTTCATGTACCTAATGTAAATTTGCACATTTAAAGATATAATTCAAGGAAGATTAATGATTTCCCCAAAGCATATCCAGTCTGGAGCCCATTTTAATTATCATGAAACTACCATACATACAAATTACTCAGGTTGCCCTCTGTTGTCATTGTAAAACAAATGTTTTGGAAACAGGATGCTTACTAATTGGAAAAAAAGATGTGCCAGAGGAAACATACACGTATATGGCAGTATAAAAAATCAGAGATCAATTCATGCCTTTATAGAAGGACAGGAAGTTCAGATATCCAACTTCTATCTACTTTTAGGCCTTGAACACCTCTCTGTCTTAACATATGTACTACCTTAGTATAAGTATTTTTAAAGAGTTGTCCACCCTACTAATATATTAAGGCAGACAGACATGGGTAAAAATTTCAAAAGAGAGGAGTTGTCATGTGAATGTTTTTTGTTTGAATGTGCTCAGTATTGAGTTTTTCTGGATCCCAGCTTTAAGGGAGCTTGGTACTTTTGTCTGCTTTTAAACCTTCCATGCACTACTGAAAAGTGCAAATTACTTAGGATGATGAGAGGATAAATTTATATTAAAGGAATACATTTATGGAAATAATATAGATATTTACTCCTTTCTTTGCAAGCTTCGGGAACGAGCAACATGACTTAAATGTAAAATATTTATCAAATAGTAAAATGTATATTAAATTAAATCAGAAAGCATTAAATGAGGTGAAGGTTTACCATAACCTGTCAGTTCACATTCCTATCGACCCCATGAATTCCTGAGTTTCAGTTCTGTGAAAAGTTTGCATTTTCAGTTTCTCTACATAACTATTAAAAAAAAATTAACAAAACCTCAATTTTAATGCATTAACTTTCTCCTCCTTTCTCCTTTGTATAATTAGCCAAGAAGACTTATAGCAATAACTCTCTACATAATTTTTCAGGAACTAAGGTTTCAGCTTAAAGAAATGTTTTGCAAAAAGACCACAACCAAAAAGAAAGCAACAGAGAATATGAATATTACTTTTGTTTTAAAACATCCAGCCAGAGATAGCACAGAATTTTTTTCCATTCATTTTTAGAATTACACTTTCTTAACTATTCTCAAATACATTCCAAAGCAAGAATTTATGAATTCAATTACCACAGGATTAAAGAAATAAAACTATTATTAAGTTAATTTTTCCTTAGAAATGTACAACTCTATAGTACAGTAGTAATACACTGTGAATCACTTGGTGTTAAATAATGCTTCTTACTTCCTGCAGGGTAAGACTAGTCTTTATTGAAGCAAGAATGAGGGAGATTGTTCAAAAACCAAGACTATAAAAACTGTTTTCTCAGTGTGAAGTAGTTTACTGTACTTTTCAGCCAGCTTCCTGGATATCTGAGTCCACTACACCCCATACCAAACGACATGATCTAGACCTGTCTGAATTCATATCCATGAAGAGATTGATCATACAACTTAAAAGTCATAAAAAACATCAAAAAGAAAAGGATTTTCTGTTGAGGATAAATAGCATGCAAAGAACTACTAGTGCTTAAAATACACTTTCAATTTTAGGTGTCTAAACTGGGTCATGAAGATCAATATCTAGGAACTGAATTGATGTGGCCTAATTTGCTGAAAAGTTTCCTCTGAGATCTGCCCCAAAACTCATAGTTCAAGTCTTCTAAAAAACAGAGTATCTTTATTTGTATTCCTGCATTGCCAGGCTCCTTTGTTTGAAACCAATTGATTTTCAAGGGTTCACTTATCATCCAATACAGTAAATAATAACTATACTTCCCTGGAAAAGTGGCAAGAACAGAAAATCCTAAACAGTTTAATTTTTTGGTGTTGTGTCTGCCCTCCCCCACCCCCATGTTTCTTCTTGGTTTTATCCACTCTTAAAAGGCTGCTAACATCATCAGGTCCCTAACAAACCCTGCTGTGATTAATGAATTAACCTATTATAGTTCTAAGGCCTCCTTAAAAATGTGCATCCATTGCAATGCTTCTGGATATGGCTGACCTATCTGTGCAGCATAAACTCTCATGCTTGGCCATATTGCTGCATGCAAATGTTGTCATTTCCCACCTCCTCAACACTGGAGAAGATTTGAGAACCCAGTCTATTCTGCTTTCTGTTCCCGTGGGCATTGCACTGAATCTCCTCTCCCTCTCTCCATCAGATATCCCGGATTAGGATGCCATGCAGAGTGCAGACAGTATGAGCCACCATAAATATTGACCTGCTGCTACTTGTTCCTTCTCAGCAGCAGAGAACTCGAAATGAGATTGCTGCTCCCTATGTTGCCAGCCTTCTCTCTGGCTGCTTCTGTAGTGGTACAAAGAGAAACAGCCCTGAACTGTAAAGCCTTTAGGCAGAAAATCTAATTTTTAAAATAATAACCAATTGAATGGTTGCAACTACTGTCTTGTTATACAAATAACACAAAATTGCAGCACTTATTAAAATTCATAAGAACAAGAATTTGCTACTCAGGATTTTACTTAATTATAATACTTCAGATACTTCTATTCAAGCGTTCATTTATGAGATACAAGTTTAACCTGGCATGGATAAAAGAGATCTGGATAAAAGCTTCTAATAACATTATTTTCAGCAATTTTGTCTCCATTTGGAAAAAAGCTAGAAGCACAAATTCATGGTAATATATGGGTACACAGTGAAGCATCCATTTATTGGGTATACACTGAAGTTCTCTACTTCTATAAAAACAGCCTACACTTTTGTGTTGGTTGCTCTATTTGGAACGCTGTTTTGTGCACAATATTCTGCTGAGAGAGTAAAGTCATGGACATATGTAATCTCTGTTATACACTACAAGCTCTGTATTTAGTACAATGCATTAGGCTTCTTCAACTAAGAAAAACAAGTAGAAAAGTAGCAGTTTTCTGATCTACCTAAGGATCAGGGGCTGAATCCAATCCCCAAATGATTATTGCAAGTTAACTGATTTGGCTCCATTTAGTGACTTCAGTAATGAGGACAAAAAATTGCCCCAAGGGAGAAGGAACTGAAGCATTGTAAGGCATATACTTATTATTGAAATATAACAAAGAAACATTTATTTGCAGTGCATCATTATTGAAATATAACAAGAAAAATCCTAATATACAATACTAAAGTAAGAAAAAAATTCCTTCAAATTATTTACAATTCATTTTACAATTTTAAATTAAAATTAATTTTATTTCTTATGTTTGGGAAAACAGAATCCATAGAAAAATGCCACATTTTAATATGAAAAAAGCACCTCATGCTGAAATTAAAAATGCATTTTTATTACAAATTTTTTGTATTAAAAAACTATCCACATGAGTAAGAGACTGAGAAATAGGCCCTGTATTTGAAATATTTCAAAGGAAATACAGCCACCTAAGATTTTTTTTTTTAATTTGCAGTCTGTGAAATACGGCATACTCATTTACCTGCACTTAGTACACCATAAATTTAATTCTAAAATTATTTTCCATACATATTTCATTGCATGTGTATAAATGTATTCTATGTGCTATGTATCTCATAAAGGAGTGTATACTTCTCTGTACATATATACATGTGAGTTCAAACAAATATATTACTCATAATAAACAAAGAAGCAACAGCAAGGTTTGTATTAAAAAGAACAGGTAATATGAAGTATTTTTAACTGCAGAAAGTATATAAGAGTATAACATAAGGTACTGACCATGCTACAGTCAAAATCTTACTGTAATTCATTCTAAACCAGCTTTTTATTGGAATATGAGATGAGACTACCTGCCTTCTCAACAAGGAAATACATGCTATTCCTAGTAAAAAATATGAAATCTTGGGTGTTGACTAATGCAAATACCTTTCTATCTGGATACAGAGTGATTTTTTGGTTTAAATTGTCTCAACAGTTTGAAGCTGTTATCACTCATGTTCAAGTTTCAAAACTGGCTTTTGACAGTGAGATTAGGAGTGATGTCTGTCTCTCAGTATTCATCACATGGCCTCACCACTTTAGCATTGGATGCCACTTTTTCATCCTACTTATTCTCACAACAACCTGTGAGTTAACCAGTATAATTGTCACCATTTTCTAGATTTCCTAAGGTCAAAAAAGGAAAGGAATCACAATGAGAGTTCCTGAATGCCAACCCAGCTGTCTATTTACTTGTGATTCTTTTAATTATGTGATTGAAGTTGCTGACAATTGGTACCTGCCTGACAGAGAAATAATAAAGAAACTTATAAACAATTCAAACTACAGAAGAAATATAGGGAGATGCTGACTGCAGATTAGCCAAGAGTCATATTCTTATAAAAAGTAACTGGCAGTAAGTATGTCAATGTAAACAATACCACTGCTCTACCACTTACAGAAAGTGATACCTTCCCCCAGGAGTGTTATTTCACATCAAGTGGAATATTCTTCTGTTACTGTCTCTAAGGAAGAAATTTAGATCATTGCTTCATAAATATAACTTTGCAAGACAAATGTTAACATACACATTTTGCCTTAGCTCAAATTTCATCACGACATGTAAAATCCAGAACACTGTCTTTTACTGACAAACAAAGAAATCTAAAGTATTTACAATAGAAGGATATAGATCATACTGTTAGTACACAGGTTAAACATTATGGCTGCATTTTTCAGATATATCTGGGCTGAAACCAGCCCCTCTCTCACTACGACTGTCTGAAGAATCACAACTTAGTAAGGAGTTCCCATTAGATCACTCAGAAATATAAAACTCGGTTTTGAGCAGGGAATGCTATATTTCCTCTCCTTACACAGGAGTACATGCTCGAATATAACATGATTGACATACCACATATAGAAAACTAATTCTCTGAAATTCATGAGCCGAATTACTTTCCTAACTTTTCTATTTTATTAAAAAAAAAAAAAAATTGAGGCCCTCCTTACCTTTCTACTTATTCATTTGATGATTGACCACTAAGCAAACTAGACTCTTTTTGCCCTTTCTTTTCAACTATATTTTCTCAAATTTCTCTAATTCCACTCTTCCACTCCAAACCCAGCAGTTTTATCTGCAAGGAACAAGCCTCCTTTGGGAGCATCATGAAACACTCACTAAACTGTTGCACTTCATTTTAGTTTGACTCATTTCAGTGAACTTCGATCAATATTCTTCCTTCTAATTTATGAAGGCTGCATTGTCTGAACAAGGATTTGTTTCATATGATGTAACTTATTCTCTCTTGAGTGATTAGTGGAAGACTGAAAATGTTCTCAAAATAAGGGTAGACATCTATCAGAAATAGTCAACATCTGCTCGTCTATATACATGTTCAAAAATTGGTCCAATGCACATTTGGAATCTAATAACCTACTTAGAAGCAATTATAAAATAATCAATCTGAACAATAGCCTACAATTTTAACATTAAAATATATATTATTCAGCAGAAGCATAATTTACAGACATTGTTCAGTAATGGCTTTTCTAAAAAAGAAACATTAAAAGTGACCTATTTGTACCTATGTCAGTCCTTCCATTATATAGCTGTTTTCTTGAGATATCATATCTGTTAGAGGTTACTTACTGTTAAAATTTGGTACACATGGTCTTAATTTTAGATTATTCTTCTTGATGCATGCAATGTACACATATTGTAAACATGCAATCAATCTACTATTGGCCTATTTCTAAAAGTTCACAGAGTACAGAGTTTGGAAGGGCATATTTCATTTCTATAAACAGAATGGTCTCGTTTGTGCTTCTTCATACTGCTCTAGGAATATGAAGCAGTTATACAGATGAGACTGCAAAATGAGCTTTATGGCTGCTTTTGCAATTTTTCCCCAAGGTAATTCCATAAGTATTCTTATTATGAGCTAAAATGCATAATTGACAATAAAATTGTAGCATAATGTCTCCAAATTATGTTATTATTTTTGCATTACATGGAACAGATACAGCTGCTTTGTAAATTTTGATGTTTCAAATAGGTCTACACATATATATAGGTCTACAGATATATAAACCCCTACAAAATCACCGAGTGTCTCCCATATCTCATTAAAAGGACAAAGAATTCTAGTCAAAAACTGCATCAAAAATGGAACAAATAATTTAAGATTCAAGAGACCAAAGGTGACTGCATTATTTCTGATCAGTACATTGTGATGGATTTTTTTTCATTCAGTCATTCCATCATTGTGTATATTCAATCATGTTCTATAAAATTTCAGGCAATGATTATTTATGTCTGCAAATACCTTATTCCAACAGCAAGGCCTTCTAGATTCTCAGTCCTAAAGTACGTTAGAGATTAGGCAGTGCTTTTCTCTCCACACCTATACTCAGATGAACAAGTGTAGTCATTTTTCAGAAGCATATTTTGTCATAACAAATGTTTTTCATCTTAAAATGAATTATTTTATCCAGAGCTACATTTTAAAAGCAGCCTGATCATGGAGCAGTGGCAGAGATCACAGGGAAAATCCTTGATAAGGGCATTCTGTAGGAAGCTCCTGATACCCATGCTCTGAGATGCAAGGTGGTTAGATGCAGACTTTGCTGCAGGTATCAAATATATGTCACCTACATTTATTTTGGGTGTTTGTATCTATATACTGGGAGAAAACACCTCCTTTCCTTTCAAAACACGTGTGATTTTGGCCAGAAGTGGCCAAGACATATCTGGATCAATAACCTCAACATGAATTCTCAGAATTCTTAAAGGAACTTCAAATGATGCTCAAAAGCAACTCTATATTTGCAAAGATGAATACAACGGCAAACTTCTCTACCTGCTTACAAATAGTCAATCTAAAATGACTATTAGTATGAATATTTTCTTGAAAAAAATCAAGACTAAAAGTGGAGGTTCTAATGATTGTGCGGAAGGCTTCTCTCAGAACAGTGCAGCCAAAAAGAACCCTACCCAAGTTAGATGGAAAATATACTGGATGATGCAGAACCAGAGAGGATCTGTGAACTCCCACATGAAGAGACAGGACATACATTATCCTTACAGAAATATTCCTGGTAATATTTGTAACATCTCTTAAATATTTCTCACCATTTTTCACACAGCATCTAGATTTTTAATTCAGACTGATATGGATCTAAAATGACCTATTCCTCAGTGATTCAGTTGATCTGGATATTAAAATGCCCTGAAGAAGTCCATGGAAAGCAACTGATGAAAAGATCTTCATAAACCAAAAGGCCCTTCCTCACAACTTTTATGTAAATTGTCCCATTTTATTCCTGTTTTGATAAAAGCTTGATTTCCCTAATTTTGACACAAAATAATGATTTTTTTCTGTTCTTTACCAAGCACATTACTTTACACTTTTATGTCATTTGTGAATCATTTCATTAGGTCCAGGTAGAAAAACCGCTAAACTAAAAGGAAAGTAAAACAAAGCAAAAATTTCACTTTCAATACCATTATGTTAAGGTTAATCAAGACAGTGCTTTCCAAACATAATCATTCTCCCAAGCCTGGAGGAGCCTATTTTTTGAGGGTAGGTGTAGAGTAAATAGTACATCATCAACAACCCTGAGGCTTGTTATTAAGATGGTCACATGTTTCAGTAAGTTTCAGCCTGTCTTGTATCCAACATAAGCATACAGAAATACATCTATATAAATGAGCATTTTGAAATTCACATATCAATTTTTAAATCTATTTGGATCAAGGTTGGATTTAAAGCAGCAACTTAATGCAGTTTCACATCTGGTCTTCTAAAGTAACTCTTCTCTGCCGTGCAATCTATAGATACTTCTATAGACTGACTCTCCTTTAGAGACCTTGAATCCAGAATGTCTGCCAAGGTTTACAAGGAGGCTGGGCAAAAAAACCAAAAGAAAACAGGTAATACAGTTTGTTTGTCTCTGAGGGGAAGAAATATGCTACTGGAAAGATAGTGTTTGAACCTTAACACCTTCCATCTATTCATAAGCAGCAAAGTCTATGTGCACAGGTGCTAATATACTTGATTCTGGGGGAGTTATTCTCATTTCTGGTGTGGCAGATGCACAAACAATCACAGGAGACCTAATAATGCTATATACCTTGATGCCATTAATTGGCACTGGGACATCAGCACCCATGAACAAAATTTTTTGGGGCAGGCGACAGATGTTTACTCAGAATACAGTAGTTCTGTCAATTCTGCATTGTCTGGAGATGAAGAAAAGACAAGTAGGAGGTGGTCATTTCACCACATGTTAACTGAACAGCTTACTGAGACCAGGTGCTATAAGCAGCTGCTGAGAAAAGGCAAGGGGACGGGTACTGCTGCATGGCATAATTTTTGCCTCTCTGTTTACTGTGGAATTATGCTACATTGCACCCCATTTGGCTGAGAGAAGTTATACAGGAGAGGGAGCAGCATAGGAGAGTCAATTGGAAGCTGGACTTGTAGCACAGTTTCCAGTGGATGAAGAGGACATTCAGATTGGGATCATTCATGTCAGCCACATGCAGAGAAGGACAAAATTCCCATGGTCTTTAGTGTTCTTTTTCTTACAGAATATGATGCAATAAAAAATTTCTCAGCAGTATATCTTTCCCCATATCAGTCATTTTCTAAGGGTGAGAGTCATACTGCACTCGAGACAATATTTTAAACCCTACTGGTTTTGCTAAGCCGTAAGGGTAACTAACAACATGTTAACACAGATGGTTGCAGACAGACCTAAGGTCTGCCTTCTCTGTGCTTTTAAGTATCTGAACTATGAAAGAGGCCATATTTTAGCAGTTTCTCTGACAGAACAGATACATTCACTAACATAACTTTTGGACTGGAGGTGACTTCTGTCGATCCAGATTAGATTAGATAGGAAAAAAAAAAGATCTTTCTGTATCTGCATATATCAGATATATCCTAAGGCAGAAAACTACCTCTCTTAAAAACTACCTCTATTTATCCTCTTCACCAATTTCCAAATTCTAGATAAAGCAACAAATTACTTACTCACAAAGCTGACTTTGCGGCCAAATATGTTTATTGACAACTGCAAGTGAACTGGTCTTTTGTTTGCATCACAGTAGGAGAAACTAAGGATCAAATATTCTTACCTAGCCTTGACAGCCTATTGAGTTGAAAGACATATAGACACCAGGGAGTCCTACTAACCAAAAGACATGGAGTTCATGGGACATTCACATGCCAAACATGACATTTATACCTGAATAAGCATTTGAAAGAAAACAACAAGCTCTGGAGACTGTTAGAAATTAGCGTAAGGAAAAGGGAAGGAATAACGGAGTCTAAAATAGATTGCAACAATGGCTGATTCTATTCACAAGCAAAAGAAAAGCATTTCTGTAAGAGATATTATATGTCAAGATACAATCAGTGCATGATGTAGGAAAAGGCATAGAGTTTTTCCTTTCAAAGATTTTGATTTATGCAGTTCCCTAATATTTAAAAAGTTGCTCACACATGTTTACATAATCTCTCTGCATAGCTACTACTTGTCAGCTGTTCTGGACACAGAAATGTAAAGTGAATCCTTCATGTTGCCATCTCTCCCCTCCAAGTTTCTTGTGGATGAATTCCCTCTAAGCCTGGCCCTGTTGCTTTACTGTTCTGATCCATTGCTTCAGTTTGATCTCCCTCCTCTCCTCCCCTCCCCTTCCAGCCTGAGTAACAAAACAAAAGCTTTGGAGTGAAGCTGCCCAGCAGAAAAAACTCCAGGCAAGGAAGTTGGAAGGAAGATAATGGTCAGTGTCAAACCACTTTCAAAGTAATGGAAGGAGAGGGAAAGGGGAGTTTCAATCTCTCCTAGTTAAAGTTGTATTGATTCAATTCTGTCCTTGTAACCGGAATAGCTTGCTGGCTCCACTGAACCAGCTTTATCTTCATTCTGGTCTCTTTTCTGCTTATTGGAAAGTGGAGAATGGATGAAGCAGAATAACATAGTCCCTAGTATGGGACACAGGGTAAAATCAGGTTTCTCTCTGTCCTGCCAATTGTTGAACACTGTAATAATATAGGTTAGACTTGATGATGACAAAAGTCTTTTCCAACCTGGTTAATTCTGTGATACAGTTTATTCAGTAAAACTAAGCAGATTGACTGAGTTCTCCTATTTTCTCAGGGAGATTAGGGCAAGTCAGGGTCTTCTTCACCATAGCTGCACTAAAATCAGTGGAGTTGTAGCAAGTTAGCAACTAAGGATTTGTCCTTTATCTGTCTTCTCTGCCCTGTATTAGCAAACATCAGGCATGCTGTCCTTTCTTTCAGTGACATTTGCAGTATACGTCAATATATCAGGGATGTTAAGCATGTTAAGGCATCAGAAAGCCTAACTCTGGGAACAGATTTGTTTCTGCATATGACCCATGACCTGCCTGCATGTGGTAGATGGGGAGGACTCATTGCTCATTTTGGTTTCCAGATCAACGCTGGCAGTTTAAATGTGCTCCTCCTTGGATATGAACAGAAAACCCTTCGTTGCATTCAGCAGGTGAACAACAAATCACTAGTTCTGAATGCACTATTAAATAGTACTTAACCATTTAATGAAATGGTGGTACCCAAACATGGAAGAGTTGATAAGCACAGATCAGCCCCAGGGGAACTGGAAATCCCCCAAGTAACTGGAGTTACTCACACTGCAGTTATAAATATTATCAACCGTACGTTACAAAGTTTAATCATTTTACGTTTAGGGGTTGGTTTATGTTGCTAGGTACTTTTGAGTGAAATTAGCATGTGAGGAAATGCCATGACACTAATGGGTGAATTAGAACAAAAAGTTGTACTTCAATTGATAGATCATCTTGAAATTATTATTATTATTATTAAAATCAGTGTAATTTGTACCGGGAGGATTTTTTTTTGAAGTGATTTAATAGAGTTAAAATCACATAAAACCTTTCCCCACAAACGCAATGGCAGTAACAGTAAGAAATCAGGAAAGGATCTAACTCTACATGTGCTAAAAAAAGCAATTTGCATTTCAATCTTTTTTTCCTATTTGTTACCATATGTAATAAAGCTGAAGCTAATCCATAACCGTGATGATTTTTTTACATGTCACAAATGTTACACACCCAGAGTATTTAAAAAACCGAATAGTGAGCACTGCTATGATGGGTAAATTACCCATTGTTTAGAATTGAAAAGGTAATTCCATAACCAATACATTATATAGTAACAAACCAAAGATACATTCTCACCACATACAGTTTGAAGGATGATTTATTTCAATAGTTCAGTAACTATATAAGTGCTGTGTTAAAGATTTCAAATTTCATCAGCACTCTGAACAATTTTATGAGGTGATTATGTGAATCTACATCCATCAAAGATCCTATTCTATGATGAAAAGTTAATGTTTCAGAAAACTGGAGTGCTCCCCTTGGCTGCGTGATTCTGACTGAAAGCAGTTACCCAGCAAAAAGGATTGGTTTGGACTCACATGAGCAAACATAATGACAAAAGCAAGTATTTTCTGAGCAAGGGCTTCAGTGACTTAATAGACATTTAGTGAAAAACTTGAAAAGTTGACAGAAAAAAAATCTCAGTAATAACTGACCTGAAATAGCTCATTTCTATAAAATGTGAAAAAAGCCCTCACTTTGTATAGAAATAAAAGTCCTGATAAATTAATGTGAAGCCCTCTTTGGGAGTAGATGAAATTATAAGACCCATACAATAGAGAGCAGACAAGATTCTGAGCAAGCAACAGGAATTTTAAAACATATATTCATGATATATATTTAAAATACACACACTTAACGTTGACATCTGTGCTTTTTTTTGAAAGGTGTAGAGCAGGCTTCATCCTAAAACTCATCCTGTGATAAGTGTATTGCATTTATCTATGAAACAGATTTTTAAAGCACAGATACTGATACAGAACAAAACTCTAATTGCATCACAACTCAGAAGAGCAAAGCATTTTGTAAACATGAACTGTACTAAAATCAATCAAGTTCAATAGCACTGAACAGCTTTTAAAGGCAACTGACAGGTGTTATGTTCACTATTTAAGGTTTTTTAAATAAACATCCTCTCATAGACAGTTGTAAATTAAATGTAAAATAAAAATCTTACACTAGCATCTACTTGTTTTCAATAACAAAGTAAAAGCAACAGAAGCAAAACAGGATTTTTATTCTGTTACTTTCACTTTTTTCATTTCACAGCTTCTATAGCTGATGCTCTCTATTTTAGCAGATCAGACACCAAACCTACAAACAGCACAAACTGTGAGTGACCACTTTACCTTCTGAAAAATCAATCAGTCCCAGCAAATGAAGCAGCTTCAGAGATGCAAATATAATCACAACAATACCCACTGTTTGTAGTCCCTCTGACTCCCACTCGAGAGTCAACATTCTTCCAACAGGCAAATCATTCCAGTCTTCACACCGGTTTGCAATCAGAGCGAAATTAGAGGATTTTACCAAGAGTTCGCTTTGAAGAAAGTTGCAGTGGTGTAAAGCAGCACTATACCAAGCCGTGGCAGTTCACCAGCCACTGTAGCTGAGATAAAATATTAGACAAAGCCCTGTATCTCATGCTTCTCTAAGCATTTGATTTCATCAGTAGCGAGTCCTCCTAGAAGGCTGAGGTGGACCACGAACCTCTGGGTATGACATTGTATCCGTCGAGCAGCGTTACTTAGAGCTGCTGGAGGAACATCTGTGTCGGAGCAGGGACTTGGCTGTGTCAGTGCCAAGAAGAAAAGCTCTCTGGAAACTTGCACTAGGGAGCACGCTGCTATCAGCACTCAGTACTCCAGCGCTGCCAGGCACAGGCACTGCAATTCTCCCCAGCCTCACAGCCTTTCCCCAGCTTCTCTTAGCACAATTTTTCTTAAGTTTGAGAAATGACAGTTTGCTAAAGACAGAGACATCTGTTTTCACATGCTAAATGCTGCATGTCAGAAAACTACCGCCCTCTGCATTAGAAAGAACGAGGTTCAGAGAAACGCTGCCCCTTCCTCTTCTTAAGCATCACCAGAGTCTAATTAGAATCTTCACTGAAAGTGAGAATACAAATTAAAGAAATACACATCAGCATGATCGCTGCCTCCAGCTAGCAAAATATAGTGCTGTCAAGGAGACATGCACTGCCCGAACCCCTGATCCATAGCCAGGAAGAATGTATTTATTAAGAAACTAAACAGTGCTTTTCTGCCTCAGGACATGAACTTAGAAGTGCTGAACCCCAAACTCTGATATACATGAATGGGTATTAGGCATTTTTGACAGCCTGGGAAGACCTTGCCCAGGCTACACATCGGGGAAAAGGAATCCCAGCTGATTTATTACACAATCTGTATAAAACTAATTGTCCTGTGTTTATTAATGTGATTACCCAGAGGATACCCAGTATGAAGAATACACTCTGAAGAATCTTTATGCAGCACATGCATAAACAATACAAGGTTATGCCTAAATGCTTACCCTTGTACCCATCCCAATAATTTAAATAAATCCTGTCCACTGGTACACAAGGCACAAGAATAAAGTGAAGGGAAGCCTCAGAAAAAAATATTTTAGACACACTTATTATTAAAAACATAAGTTCTAGCACTAAAAATATTTACAGAAATTATGTCCAGTATCAACCACTCAGGTTGCTAAACTCTTCTGAGTAGAAAAAAATTTTCTTAATTATCAAGAAGCTCAGATACTTCTATTTTTGTTCAGAAAGTCATTATAATTTTAAATTAGCATAATAAAAGTTGTAACATTAACAATCTATTGTTTTGGGGCTACCAAGTAGAGAAAGAAAAATGTAGTCTACAATTTACTATCAGCTTTTTTTGTTTTTCTTTGAAGTCTGTATTGAATTGAATTACAATATAGGCAGAACTCTAGAACCTACATATTTTTATTTATTCAAAAATGCATGTACTTCAGTTAATTTTAGGTTATATCTAGTCAATATATAAGCAAGACTATTCTTTGATTTGACACTTCTGGGTATTTAATACTAGAGCATTGTGAGTTCTCTATTATTGATATATGCACTCCATCTGAGTGTCAGTTCACTTTCCCATTAACCTGTAAAGCTAAAACAGTGTCTAAGAGGAAAGCACAGTAAATGCAAATCAAACCAAATACACTATCCCACATTTGCACCTTCCAAATATGTCATTATTTTTACCTCATATTCTACATTCATGATTCAATACATTTCCCTGTTAAGTTCTCCTTTTAAAAGAAAAGTAACATTTTGTTTCCTCTTTACAATTTCTAGCTATTCCATACCATCTTCTCCTTTTAAGGCTCTGACATATTCATCTTGACCTCATTCTCATCTCTGGCGTCCATTTTTTCCTTGAGGTTATTCCTACTAGGCTTTTCTTTTTCTCAAATTTGTGTTCTTTTTCTTAAATGATGAAACATGAACATATGTTTACAATATTTCAGAAACAATAATCCTAATATAATGTCCCATTCATACTATAGCAGTGAAAGAGGCCTTATTTACTCTTAATAAATAGTCTCAGGGATATTATTAAAATGGAGAAATCTGTCAGTCCACGTTCTCCTTCCATGCAGGAGGTTCAGGCTACCTTGTGTTCTTGAGCTGCCCATTCTTGGGAGCAGAGGCCCTTCTACTCCAGCACTGAATGTGCCAACCCACTTGCACAGTCACCCAGCAAGAAGTGATCCCAGGCACAGCTAAGGTTTTGTTTTCTGCTTTCATACAAGAAGAAAGGCTTTGATATTAAAAAAAAAAAATGAGAGGGAGAAAGAGTATGAATTTGATCAGTTTTAAGGGCCAATTCTACCTGCACAGCAAATGAGTTACAGAAGAATTTTTAAACAGAAAAAAAACCATAACCTGAGAACATCCACTTGAATCAATGTAGCTGATTTCTGACTTCAGAGAATACCTCCTTAAAAAAAGAAATAGACTTTTCCTGTTGTTTCTCAGGATAGTTCTCTAAGTTAGGGGAACTATACATTGAATTTGTGAATCTCCAGGCCTTAACCCTAGAAAGCAAAGCAGCAAGGATAAGAAACTATGTGGAAAGGAGAAGGAAGTGATATATGAAATCTCTCCTGCAATATGCCATGCAACAGATTAAAACAACGTTATTTGGTGATGTGAATTCTTCTGGAAGAAATTCAATTTAAAAAATTCTATGCCCCAAAACATTAGAAAATTAAATCAATCTTGAATAAGGAGATAATAAAATTCTGCTATATATAGGGCAACTCTTTGTATTCTGATCCTTCTAAATTCAAAGTCCATTGAAATTTCTCTCACATATTTCATATTTTGTTCAATTATTTAAAAACAAATATTTATGTGACACATTCTTATGGGGTGCCTGTATTGACAGTACAAATAAATTTTAAAAATTGTTCAAAGGAAAAGATTTTTTCAATAATGTATCCCTCCAGGATACAAGAGGAAACACCATTTTTTACATAAAACTGAAAAAAACTGAAACCAGGGGATGACATCTTGTAATGTCCAAGTACTGTTCTGGCTTGTTCTCTTTCCCTAAATCCAGCTTTCATTTTTGACTTTGCAACACATTCTAGTGGTGACTGAGCAATATATTTAAGTTTGCACAAACTTCCTTGTGATTCTTCACTAGGCTGCATGAAGGAAAAAAAAAGCACTAGAATTTGTTATGAAGCTAGCCCATCTAAATATTGCATCTTCCACTGGCCTTAAATTCTTCTCCATTAAGATTTGAAGCAGACAAGGAAGGAGAGGCAGTGGCGTTGCTGTGTATGTCAGGGAGTGTTTTGATTATTTAGAGTTTAATGATGGGGACAACAGGGTTGAGTGTTTATGGGTGAGAATCAGCGGATAGGCCAAGAGGGTAGATATCATGGTGGGACTCTGTTACAGACCACCCAATCAGGATGAAGAGGCACAAAAAAAATGTTCCATAAGCAGCTGGGAGAAGTATCATGATTGCTAGCCCTTGTTCTCATGGGGGACTTTAACTTGCCAAACATCTTCTGGAAATATAACTCAGTAGAGAGCAGGCAGTCTAGAAGGTTCCTGGTGTGTGGGAGGTAACTTCCTGACACAGCTGATGAGGAAGCTAATGAGGGGAGATGTCCCACTGGTCCTGCTGAGTGTGAACTGGTGGGTAATGGGGTTCTTGCAGGCCATCTTGGGCATAGCAACCATGAAATGGGAGTTTTCAATTCTCAGAAAACTCTGGAGGGGTGTCAGCATAAAGGCCACCTTGGACATCTGGACAGACACTGGCTTGATAAGGTTGAGAGAGTCCTGTCAGAGGCAGTTCTGAGGGCAAAGGAGTCCAGGGAGGCTAGAAGTGCTCTAGGGAGGCAATATTATAGTTACAGGAGTAGGCTGTTCCCCATGTGCTAAAAGATGAGTCAGAGGGGAAGAAGATTGGCCTGGTTGAGCAGAGAGCTTCAGCTGGAACTCAGGACCTCTGCATAAAATCAAGAACAAATTTTTCTGTCCTAAGTAGAGTCAAGAGGAACCTGTGCGGAAGTGTTGTAGGAGAGATATCTTACCTGGAGGCACAGATCCCAAGTAAGTTTTGAACTGGACAGATTAGATATGCCTAAATTAGTGGCATCTACTAGAATGATCCAATTCTGGAGTCCTAAAATTTTTCCACAAACAATCCCAACCAATTACTGGCTACTCTAACCATTGCAAATAGAATCACTTATGTGTGGAATACAAACAATATTAAAAGGACACCTTAAACAGGACAGTGCACTAAGCACTAAGTACATTTTGCAACTGATTGATGTATGCTTGTAGAATACCAACAATTTTCCCTTAATTCTTGAAAAAAAAACACTCAGAAATATTATTTATAAAGGTTAGATATGGGAAATTAAATTTCATCAATTTCAAAGTTGACTAAATGCAGAGAAAAACTTCCATTTAAAACCAAACAATTCCACCTAATTTAACACATTGAAAGAAGTAGCAAATGCTTAAGAATAACACATAGGGTGCTAAGAATTGAACAATTAAGGAATAAAACAATTTTAAATTCTAAAAATACCTAAATAATACGTAAATAATAATTCAGTTACTAGTGTATTAGGATATAAAATTTCCCTACAATTTAATATGGTTACCCTGTGCTTTCAAAATTATCTGGTATTATCACACTTTGTTTATACTTTATTTTTAAATTAGTGTAATCCCAGTCAGCTCTTGGTTTTGAATTATGTGTCATTGTAATTAGCACAGTGAAATGATATGTATTTTCTTTTCATTCCCTTAGTTCTCTTAAATAACTTTTTTTTTTAATGTTTATATGAAATTTTGCTGGAAGCTATAAACTCTTCATCTTTTCATATTTCTTCTTACTCTTATAGAGAACCTACATGATTCCAAATACATTGAAGTGTTTGATGTCTTTTCACTATATTTTCTTTTTTTCTGCTTCTAAACAGTATCAGTCTTTTCAGACTTTTCTCTTTGTTCTTATAATGATTTTCATTTCTGTGCAGACATTCTGTATTTGCTGTTGTCTAATGTACAATGGCAGTTTTCAAGGCAAGGATGTATTATTATTCATTAATTGACTTGAATTTTACTGCCTTCCTAGGTGATGAGATCTGCAGTGTTGTAATTAATTTGTGTGTGTGTGTGTGTGTATGTGTGTCTTAATTGGCTGGGAGTAATAGTTCATTAAATTCTATTTGATATTTTCCCCCAATGTATCTGAAATGGGAAACTGCGGATGAGTTAGAAATAGAAACAAAATTTGGAAGTATTAATTAGCTGCCCTTCTTTCTGTACTCCTTCCAGAGGGAGATGTTACACAGCCAGAAGAGAATGAAATGGTCAAATAAACACAGAAAGGGCACCTACATACAGGTCAGATAAACGGCAAATCTTCAGCTTCTTGTTCATGCCACATCTGAGCTTATTAGGAAAGTTATCTGGTGGATAATGAATTAAATCCTATTAGATAGCCAGTAAGAAATCTACTCAGAGGCAACAAACTGCAGTTTACTACACAGAAACGTTTCTATCTTTGATCAGCAGAAGAAAACTATGTTCACTAGAAAGCATTTCAAGAACAAGGAGAAGAAATTAATTTACACGTATCTTTTCAAGAATTATTCTCAGGGTTAAATAATTTTGAATGTAACACCTCCTTTGTAGGCTGCTACAGCTAATCACAGAACATCATGCAACTTTCTTAAAATGTTTAGAAAAATGAGGCTAATGTAGGGAATCACAATTGTTCATCTCACCAGCGCTGCAGCTACTCAAGAGCCCAATATTGCATTGGCAGATTACTTACTCATCCAGACAGAATTGCAGGGAAACTTTTGCTAGCTAGAAGAGCAAGGTAGAGTGTAATCACCCAAGATTAAATTTGTCAGGCTTCATATATCATCTTTAATATTTACACTAAGTGCCCTAGATCTTTAATGACTGTAAGTGAATATAGGCTGAGAAAGGAAAAATTCAACATCTCTACAGGCAAGATAAATTTCACTGGTTTATAATCAAGGAAGAAAACATGATATCCAAATTTCTAAATGTTCAGTCTCCTACTTAGAAGTAAATTACACTAAAATAATATAGCTGTTACAGCTGTACAAATGTTCTAGGCTATGGCATGGGGTTTTATTTCTTTTTTCCTCTCTTCATTTTCACCTTATGGCTCTCACTTGCTTCTAAGAAACTTTTGTTCTTGCTTTGATCTATATCAAAGGACTGCTGCCATTACACATCTGAAAACAGGAACTGAAAGGAATCCCACAAGAAAACCATTGCCAACTCCCCTCATAATACTTACAGGTGGTTTTATTTGTAAAAAAATATAATTGATACAGCATGTTATACAAATAAGTTTAAAATACCTAATGTACAAGCGATTTGTAAATTAAATGGCATGTCCATGCATTTAATTCACAAAGAGTAGCAACAGGAGCAACAGTAGCATTTTAATTTATTAAGCTTTAGCAAAGCATTAAAGAGCAGCTATATGTTTCCTAAACAAGGTTAAATTACATTCAGCAATAGTCAGTAATCAAATTCTGGTTTGTTTTACTGCAAAGCCCACTGGTTTGTTTGACAAATGAAATTATCTCTAAATATGCAACTGTGTCTTCAGCCTACAGACCTAGGGGTTTTTTTGCATTAAATCATACTTGCTGCAGCAGGAATGGCCACTACCAAATTTGTAGGCACAAATGTATTTCTACACAGGAGAAGTGCAGTATAATGGAACTACTAAGGGCCAATCACACCCAACTACTTTGTTAGCTGTAGAGACCCACCTTCCTCTGACTAAGATATGCTTTTCCTGCTTACAAGAAAACACAAATTTTGCCTGTACAACCCTTGTCGTCTTCAATCTTTTCACATTTGGAACAAACCTGGTAATGTCGGACTTGCTGAGTTTCTTCTTTCACTACTATTTTTTTAATTATACATTGAAGCAAGAGGATGCCATTATCAATCACTTTATCCATGCAAATAAGAAACTACTAGGAGGCCTACAGATCAAACTGGTAGAAAAGATGGAACAGAATAGCAGCATTCAAAGCTCCATATTCAGTAATTTTCTGTTAGCCAGATTATGACTATACCCACTCATGCCTGCCCATACATCTAGGAAGCTATGTATTTATGGGCTGTGCAGTTAGATGACCTCAGAGGAGTTCCTAAAGAAAGGGAAGGTGTTTTCTGTGGTGATGAATGAGAAAATAAATGAACTGTGTATGCCAGTAATAAAAGCTAATATTCTAGTAACAAACAGGAATATGCATCATTCAAGCCTCCAAACCATCTCTCAATTTAAAATTGTCAATCTATCCTGTGCAACACCTCTGTTTCAAAACTGCTGTTTCTGGGTCTCTATGGTTCAATGAATAGTTAGCAAATAAACCAAAGGAAAAAATAAATGTATTATTAACCGCAATCATAAGAACATCACTATTATGCAGCTCTTTTCTTGTGTTGCACCTTTCTCTGATATAAAATGACCCATGTACACTAAATCTTCTATTTCTCTCCTTGGCTTTTCCAGACTATTTCACCATAGCAACTGGAAAGTATTATAAATGAAGAATGAAGTAGCTAACATATTTCTACATTTGATATTCTTGTTAAAAATGAGTGTATCTGTCCTGTAAAGACGAGCTACAGTAAATCAATCCATATTACATGGTTGTAGCACATTAAAGAAAGCACTGTAATCCTGATTTGGTCCTGTAGCTCTATATAATAAGATTTGTACTGTATATGAAATATGCACAGGTTTGACTACAGATCTGCAACACGTGGTTACCATTCAGAATTATGCAATATTCAGAATTCGTCCATACCACCTTGTGAGAGACTGGAATGTTAATTGTTAATGACTCAAAACAATTGAGTTGCAAAAACAGCAGCGTGCAAAACCAGCAGAGTGCTTTGCTGACCATACAAAAAGTAACCTCCAGGTGCAGAGGGGGGGTGCACCTACCACTGGAGGATGGCCATGACAAACTGACATTTGTTCAGCAACAAGCTGGGTTTTGAGCCAGATATGGGAAGAGGTCAATGAGAAGAAGATCCTGCAAGGCAGGATAGTGCTTTTTATGATATCGGTGTCCTCCCTTACACAAATGACTCAGATATGAAAACTGCTTTCCAGGGAAGTACTGGGACATTTACGCTTCGACCTGAGGGCATTCATCCCTTCCAATGGGGCATAGCTGGCTCAGCCTCGCTGATGTCAGAGCTGTCATAAACCATCAGCGACTCCCAAAGTGCCCCGTGGTCCACAGCGTTGCATCAGACAGAGTAAAACATTCCCACCTGATCCTCAGCATACATTAACCCATTGAAATTTGTGTTTTGCAGGCTTCCCGCACCTGCAATGGATCAAGACTAGGACCATCACTTTGACCAATGGACATCAAAATTGCAAAAATCAAATCTCATTCATGGATCCAGGCATGGTGATATCTATCTACTCTTATCCTTTCTTTCTTTCTTTCTTTCCCTTCTACATTTTCTTAAATTTTATTTTTAAGCTTTTATTTCACTATAGATAATAACCACGTTGGCTACATACCTGCTTTCCATTGCAACCAAACTGTTCTGAAATAAACCCTACATATATGTATTTATAAATACATATATATGTATTCAGTTTAGTTTCACTCTAATAAATCCCAAGGGATCTATTAACAAGAACCTTGCCTTCTGCAGTGGGTTGTAACATGGACACTGAAGACCTTTTCCTCAGCCTGAAATTCACTTACATATAGGTGACTCCTGATAAATAAGGTTTACTCCTGAAAAATGGTAGTAGTGGAAAGAAAAAGAAATGGATGAGGACACAGGGATATAAATGCATATAATCTCCAAATTGAAAAGGTAAAGGAGCTTTTATTTTATTTTTTTTTTCTCTTTTATAATTTTTTAAAATTTTTTTTCATTCAGAGCTTTCACTCTGGCAATCTTAGAGGCTTCTTAGGCCTTTTAATTCTGCCATTAAAAGTATAAGCTAGGCAGAGTACTAACAGTTAAGGAAGTTTAAAGCTTTTGTGAGCTGGACTCCCATTATTTCACAAAAGAGAGAGAGTAAAAAAACTTATGGGGAAGGGGTTAAAAGAAATGGCATAACTTGATGTTTTTCAGCTCCTAACACAGTGGCTCACAGCCCTATTCCAATGCAAGAACCTACAATGATATCTGAGGATCCATAGAACACGGTGAAAATCTTTCTACTGCAGCAATTTTGCTGGTCTTGCAAACTGGAAAGCAGCACTAGGATAAAACCAAACCCCAAAAGGAGCAAAGAGCTTACAATGACTTATCACTTAAGTAAGTTAAAGCAAGGTTGCAGATTTTCCCTGAGAAATCATTATAATGCCCAACTAAGCACAGCATCATGAGGCTCCTGTAGATGCTGAAATGAGGGAAGCAACAAAATACAGAAACACACAATCTTGAACCTTGATTGTGTTATGCTGCTGCAGGGATCAAATTTTTCTTCTTTAGTAGCTTTGCAGGTTTACCACTCCTTCCATACAATCCATGCTTACAGCTTAGATAAGCAGATATTCCAATATGTACAGCAAATTTGTGGGTCATGAGAAATTAATTTTCAGATGCTTCTTGACATGCACACGGTGAAACCCAATTTCCATAAATGAGATGCCTTCATGTCTTCCTCCTGATAAACCAACATGATTTGGAACTGGCTGAATTTTTAAGCCATTCTCAGCCATTTTTAAGACGAAGAATATTTTTACTGTCATTAATACTTCAGGAATCATTTCCCCCCAATAATCATCTGCGCACCAGGCTACGAATTTTAATTTCTTTAATCTCCTCAGAAGCAATTTCCGTAGCTTTCCAATCATGTTGCTCTTTTCTGAACTCATTCTAATTAGGCAAAAGAGTTATATAGAAAAAATTTAGTAACTAGTTTTAGGTATTCAATTAGTGATGAGCAACATTCTATAATGACAGGCCAACCATAGCCTTAGCATTTAATTAACAACCTCCTCTCAGGAAAATAATATGAATTATTTAAAAACATTATGTCGTGTTTATCCCTCAAAAGCAAAGAAACTTGAACATCCCTTCAGTTTCAGAAGTTTGGATTACAGTTGAGGTGCCTCAGGAGTGTGCCCAGATCTCAGCTCACTCCCTCACTGCAACTGGTGTTTGTTTGGGTAATGTGTATTTTCAAATTTATTCTTTGCTGATAGGACAGTGACACATGCTGTCTTTCACTGAAGCATACTGAAAATAATTAGGCTGTTCCGAGGCTGCTTGAACAGGTCTGACAGCCTGTTTCCCTGTCCCTAGCATGTTGTCACTTCTGCGTTTGCTTTGGTGCTTACCTGATACTGGGTGAGCTTTCAAGGATAATCTTAAATCAGACAAAATAGAACCTGACAAAAAAACCCCAAACAAACAAAAATCAGAGCTTTTGTCCTCAAAATACCTTGCAAGCAGTGCTCATTTCACTTTTGAGTGCTGATCTCATGGTTGTAGGCTAAGACTGGAAAGGCGCAGGAGGACAAAAGCCAGACTCTAATGGTGAAAGACCAAGCAAGTAAGGAAATGAATCCTGGATGGGGTTTAACTGACATTATCAGCACAAAGATGTTGTAAGATGTAGTCAAAACTTGCTGTCATACCAAATATGCAAATAGAAGCAGCAGTCAAGCAGCAACAGCATTTCTCACTGTGTGGGATTCAACAAGATACACAGCCCCTAAGCTCACATGCAGTAACAAAACAACACAGTTCAGTCCAA
Organism: Struthidea cinerea; assembly: GCA_013397865.1. NCBI lineage: Eukaryota > Metazoa > Chordata > Aves > Passeriformes > Corcoracidae > Struthidea > Struthidea cinerea. The sequence continues at coordinate 488,974 of VZTI01003277.1, forward strand.
CTTTGCATGTTCAACATGGTTTATGACTAATTCTGATTTATACTTCTTAACATAAGTATACAGGATATGCTCACAGAAGTAGTACCTTAGAAAGGTATTCCTTAGATTTTCTGATTTGGATCCTGGCTAAAGGAGTAAGTTAATTTGTATTATATGGTGTTCAGCCAGCTGGTAAATTCCCTTGGTGAATTCAAGTCTAGTACATTTTTCCTTCCTAGTGAATTACATTGTCTAACGCACCAAAAGAGATACATGAGGTATGTGCTCTGAGTCACAGACCAACAGAACTCAGTGGCTGTCTTGCTCCCTCACTACCAGAAAATTGTTTTCTTTCACTTTTAATTGTTTGGGGGAAAGGGAATGCAACTGCAATAAAGGTTAAGCAATACTTGCTGCCTTATTTGTTGAACCGAGTTTCTCTTTCAGCAGAGTGAGGGAATTACTGATCTCCAAAGAAGTTTCTCAGTGGTATTAATAAGTTAAGAACTAAAAATCTTTTTATTGTAGGTGGAGACGAAAAGTTAAAATAATTAAACAATTCGAATAAATACAGTAATTTCTCCCCATCCCAAACCCTAGTAGACAATAGATTGTATTGAAAGGCATTCTCTATGGATAATTAAGTTCAAAAACCATATTTATCACAATTTTTTTCAAAAACTTTCCTTAATAATTCAAGATACTCTCTTTTTTTTTTTTTTTTTCCCAAGGTACTATTTAAACAGGCTATTTCTGAAGGAGATAAGGAATAAAAGGATGGGATGACAAAAAACTAAGGTGGTTTTATGTTGTCCAGGAACATATAGCAGCAAAAGGCCACTTGAAAAAAGCAAAACACAGAAGCAAATGAACAGTCTCAACAACCTCAGCCTCTCTGCAACTGTCAATCTCCAGTGAAAACAAAATTAGTATACTCTAGGCATGAAGGAGTGGTCTTCAGCTCACTACTGCATTTCTAAAATTTCTGGTGGTTAAATCAGTATATTTCAGAATATCCCTTGTCTCACAAGCAGTGAGAGTGAGTAGAAGTTGTCAGACAAAATTTAACAGGAGGGCAAATTTTATCCCACTTGTGGGAAAGGGCAGTGGACACTCTCAAGAGTACTAGGTCCAGCTGTCAGGCCCCAGCAGCGTCCCCATGGACAGTCTTAATGATTTGTTCAATGATCTCTGCAACACAGCTTTCCTGAAACAAAGGAAGAAAAGGCAGGTACCAGCACACGTGAATGTATAATGCTTTAGGGCTATCTGTAGCATTTTATATCAAGAGCTGTTTTGCAAAGAATAAAAATACTTAAAGGAGACACATGGTCCCACGCATAGCTGCACATTTCTCTGTGAAGCAAGTCTTGGCCAGTGACCCTTGTGATTTGATATAATATACGCTTTTTAGTTCAAAAATGACCACACTTTGAGTGAGAGTTTATCTTTCACCTTATTATTTTCATTGTCTGCCCTGAGCTATCAACTGCCCAGCAGTAAAATAAATGCTGGAAATAACTTTTCTGCCAGAATCATGACCTGATGTATTAAATGACATAAAAGCAGCAATAAGAGGACAACTACTATTAAGAAAAGCTTTTCAAGTTTGTGTGCATTTTTTTTAAAGGAGATTTTGTCTGAGGAATTTCTTGGTTTGCATTTGGAGGCTTTTTTGTTGTTTACCCAGTTCTCACTTTGTACAATTTAAATAACATTTCTGTGCAAGTGTTTGAATTTTAACACACAGAAAAGTCAACCTTTAAACAGACACTGCTTCTATATGTAAATATAGCATGTAATACACTTCAGGAAACTCAAATACTGCATATACCAACATGTATCAATCCTTATCCCATGTAGTTCTCTAGTAAAGTTGATTTCCCTTATTAGACACAGGATTTTTGTATCTTTAATACTAATTTTGTTAAAATCAGCCTTTTGCCCTTGGGAAAAATTACTAATATCCTTAAATCATGACACTGCAATCTAGTATTAGAATTTCAAAGTTTAAAATTTAAAAGCATTATCTCTAGGATGATGAACAAAGGAAAGGTGGTATAGATTTGGGTTTTGCTTAAGAAAAACAGCAAAAAAAGGTTAAAATATTGCCAAGTCTGTAAGACAAGACAGAAAAAACCCCAAACTAATAATGACTCATGAATATTTAGTCTGTTTAGACAGCCATGAAGTACACAACCTGTGTACACCCTTTACATCTCTTAATGTACTGCTGTCCTTCAACCAAAACCCTCTAGGATATTTAGAAGCAATATTTTATTTCACCAGTGAAATTACATATTATGGATGTAGACTAACAGTAGGGAAGTATATACCTGGCATCTAAATCCTACCTTTAGAGACTCAGGAAGGGCACATGTAAAAATAAAAATGCATTCAGCTATGCCCGCATATATTTTTTAAACTTGTAAAATAAACTGTTTGGATCACAAAATGATAGCAAACAAACAGTTAGGAGATTGAACAGGAAAGCTAGAAAAAACATGTTTCAAGGTGGACACTTAGAAAATATTAGGTCCTTAATGTGGTGCATCTGATTCAAGGATGAATTTGCCAAGTGTCTCCCCCAGGCCAGGAATTTAAGCTGCCTGTGCTCAAGGCCAGGTTCCTGGGGAGTGAGAACCGCTTGAGAAACTGACTACTCATGAGGATGTATAAGACCTGGAAGAAATCACACGCTTTCTCTCAGCAGATGCATTTACATGGACACGGGTGCTTTGCTCCCATGCAAGGTTACATTGTAAGGAAAAAAAAAATACATCTTCTACAAAAAAGTTTATGCGTGGAGTACAAGAAAATATCTTCTACTCCGTAATAACATTTAATATAGAAACAAATATGTCACGAATGTTTGAGAAGGGAGATCTAAGCCCTATATACCAACAACTATGTTTATAAGATGAACACAAAATACTTGCACACAACTAGCAGTCTGTTTGTACATACTGTAACAGACAGAAGTTAATGCACCTTTCATTTTTGGAATGCTGGTCCACTGCAGAATAAGTACCAAAGAAGATTTATATTGCTATTGCACTGCAATATTTCAGGAACTTAGTTCCATAAAATATTACACCACTTGCATCAGTCTGCCATCCTTTATCTGTTGTTTTCTTTTCCTTGAGAACTAGAACAGCTGTTTCCATACAGCTGTAATCATTCTAGCTGTGCCTCCAGGACTTTGTAAGAGTTACTATCTACATCTGTCAAATCTCTTTATATTTTCTCCCAAGTTGCAAATGAATAGCAAATACCAATCAAATTCTAAATTTAATGGCACAGATATCTTCACTGTGTTTGCTGTTTCCTCCTTCTACCACCACTTTTTTTAAATCTGTTTGCAGATCACAATCCCCCCAATTAAAGCCTTTTTATGCTAACCGTTAAAAACAGTTTGGTTTCCAATTCTGTACATTTGTGGACACATCCGACATCACTGCTGACACATCAACAGTTCTGCTTGTGCTTTTTTAATTCTGTGATTCAATTCTGCTGGTTAGCAAAATAATAATTGCAATGCTTTGCAATGTGGCACTGCAGGAAAGTAAAAGAAAAACAACTGAAGTGAGGTAGAAAAACAGCTTAAAGTTGTTTTGCTGAAAAACCTCCATAGGACTAGCTCAAACCAATAAAGATCATGCAACTTTGTAATATTTGGTGATCCTAGTTTTATTTTAAAAAACCTTGATGGTGCTCACTCTCTGGAATTGCTAAGTATCACTGAAGCATACCCCTCCCTTTTCAATAGTCAATTCCTCATTTGTCAGTAGCTGCAGTGATGGACAATTGATGAAACTCAAAGTAAAAAAATCTTAAATTAAAATAGAAGTCCTTTCTTCTAAGTTACCACAGTTACTAAGTTTTGTCTTTAGACAATTAGCTTACAAAGCCCCCAAATGTAATACTTAGTCTACATAAAATGTGTACATGTTGGACCATATATACATTCAACAATGAATCAACAATGTTTACTAGCACTGCAGAGGCGAGGGCAAACAAGCCTTTGAAAATCACGATCCACCTTTACAAGGAGACCTAATCTCCATATCCTATATCCTCTTCCAGTAACATGCTACTATTCTTCTTCTGAATAAACTCTGACTCCAGAATGTCCCATTTGCCAGGGTGGGCAAATATTGATCCTCCTATAACATGAAGTCTGTTTTTCCCTTAAGGTGTCTTTGCCACAAAGAAGAATCAATCTGGCTAAAAAGACAGACAAAATCCTGTTCATTTCTGAGCCATGTTTTATCTGTCACTGCCTTGGTTGGTGTCCATAGCTCTGCACAGTGAAGACTGCAGAATCTAAAAATCTTATTTCAAATAGAATTAATAGAAGAAAGGGTTTCTCTTTGCTTAGAAGCTGAAACGTCTTTAATGAAGTAAACAAAATGCTAAGAGGCTTTATTCTAGTCTAGTTTGTTTCAAATTAATAAAGCAAAGTGAGCGAAACTCAGGTGTGGTTTGACGTCTTACTCTGTACATGCTAATCTTGCTAAGACAGCTGCAGTGCAGTTGTGTCACGGTATTATGCCATTGTGTCAAGGCATTATGCCATTTCCAATTCATTTGTTCTTGCTAGGTAAGTACTGCAACAGCAAAGAAGTTTTGTTCAGTACTGCCACCTGCTAAAAAGGAAATACTATGTACCAAAGTTTTGTGCTGACTACCAGTTCTGAGAATTGTATTTTTGCTAATAATCATTAAAATAACTGATAGGAAAAAGAACATCTTTTTTTTTTTGTTTTATTCTTGCATATAGAATATCACAATGAGGTTGAAACCAACAGATCCTTTGATGCTATGCTGTTTCAAGCATTAAATACAAATTAGGAAATACCAGCTTGTATTGCTAATACATGGGCAGAGTGAATCAGGTAGTCAGTAATAGCTGGCTGAAGCCCATTAGAAGATGCAAAAAGTAAGAAAAGAAAAAAATAAGCTCTTCTCTTCCTAGAGATTTTTCACTTTTCCCAAGTCATTCACTATTCCACTGGGGATGGAACTGCTTTTCTCCCTGAACAGAAGCCATGGGAAATGAGCGGTATCTGGACTAGGGCACTTTTCACCCTCCCATCAGGTACATTTCTAGTGGGTTACTGATTTTTACTGGCCCTTCCAGAAGGAAAAAAAAAAAAAAAAGGAAAGCTTAAATTTACTAGGCTATTGCTGATATCATTACTTGTTAATATTGATATACTCTCTGCCTTTTACTCCAACTCAAGTCAAGTTTGATCCAACTTTGTACTAATGTAAGGCCTCCAACTTCCAAGCAAGAACATTCTTGCAGAGGTCTGGGCACAGCTGCTGATATATACAAAAGCACATTCAAAAGACAATTGTCTAATCAGCTAGAATTTGTAGTCATTAATATCCAATCTCCTATTATGCATCCTGCCATGTTTTATTAGGCGATTATTTCTTTTTCTAGTACAGTTATTTAAGTACAAAATACAACATGGTCAATATAGTACGAAAGATTACTTGCTAAAATGGCTTAGAGGCTTTCTTTTACCCACTCTTTCATGCATTCTAGCAAGTATATTGCCAAACTGCCTTAAATTTTATGAGGCATTTACCTAAACAAATGTAGAATAGAAACTTGATCACAGTGTTGTGAAGAAAAATCCTGCCCTGACCACTTACTGTACAAATACTGAACTGACCTGGAACTGTGCAAAGTTTAAAATACTCTTTTTTTTCCATTTCTCTATATTCTTATTACTAATATAATTACAGTGCACATTCAAACGTTATTAATTCACATGAAGTGCAGTAACCCCAGCTGTTTTAGCAGCAGCATATCCATACTTATACAAATGCAGTCTTTCCTGCTGCTGCATTATACTAATGATTTTCATAAATAATCACACACTTTTAAATAGCTTTATTTCACTGTCTTAAGCAGTAGGAAAAATGAGCTTAAGAAAAATAAATATATTTTAAATTATGCATTAGTTCTATACATTCCCACTGCATCTTTATATCAAAACCAATTACCAATGAATGAAATTTTCCTGAGAATATGTAATAGATTTTATCAAGTAAAAATCACAGTTATTAATAAATTATATTTGAAAGGGTTTTTTCAGTTGTTTAGCTGCATTTTATAATTAAATTCCTTTCTTACAAGAGCTGATAAGTATCTCACTGTAAGCTGACATGTGAACATTCATAACCCTTTTCTACTCCTGTTTCAGACACATCCTGCCTCTGTGGATCATCCTTGTTATGCTAAGTTTCATGCTGGGTAATAGAGGCAGAGAATCATGGTCGTTGCTTTTGAAGCTCTCTTGAAAGCAGGTATGGTATGTTTGACACGTCGCTCCTTAGAACAACCAAAGTTTTCAAACACTGCTTTTGCTCAGAGCCTGTTCCAGTGTTCTCATCACAAACACGTCATTTAGAACCTCATGACTTCTCTGCTCAATTGCCTCAAAACTGGAGACAGCACTAAGATATGTTTAGGATGATAAATGGGACATGATAGAAAAGACCAAAAAGTTATTCTGATTTAAAGTGTAAAAAGTGTGAGCAATCCAACTCTGAGAGCATTTATTTCCTTATTTCATTTTTGTGAACATCTCAAAGTGTATGAATTCCTGGACACAGAGACATCAATAACAACTTTAGTATTGTTTCAACTAAATTAATGTTTCACCTGCTGCAGTTTAAGATTGTGCCATCAACACATAGCTGAACAAAAATATACTTACATGGGCTGTGCAGATTAGTTTTTGAGTATTAATGAAAGCTTGATGTCTAATTAATTTAAATACTATGAATTTGTAACTAGTTTATCTCTCCAGATACGGACAAACCTGAAATAAATTGTAACCATAATAACATCTAAATGAATACCTTCCAATGTGGTATTAATGATTTAAATGACAATGCAGAAATGGTTCAGTTGTCTCTTGAATCATCTTTTGGCTGTTACTGTCAATTGCTTATTAATATTCAAATAAAAAAATAAACTGTATGATTACTCATCAACTACATAATTTTTGAGTCCTATTTCCTAATGAAACTTTATTTTCACCCTGAACTTTTGCTATGCCCACTATGGTATGCATCTTAAATTCAGATTCTCATATGAGATAAGAATAGTTTCCTCCCGGTATATTGCATAATTTATATACTTTTCAAAGACAGTTATAAATAGAAATTACCTGACTGACCAGAGAACATCTATAACAGATGTGGTGGTATCTTAGCAAGAAATACATAGACAGAATTGGTAGAGAGGACTGTCAGCTTTGTAAAGACATGAAAACTATCTTTTTACCCACTGGAACAAGAAAAAACCATATGCACATATCTCTGTTCTGGGTTATTATTTCCTTCAGTAATCAATTCAATTACAATGTTTTCTGATAGTGCATCTTTGGTTAATATTACTCAGGAGTGTAGAGATTTGAAACAGTAATTCTTATTTAAACAAAAAGATGAACTTACATCAAAGAAAACATTTCTGAAATGCTGTAAAGGTTTTCTTGCAATCCGGTAGCACTCTCTCAATGTTGTCTGAGAGGAGATGCATTTAATTTCATGCAAGTATTTTGCTGATGGACACTTGAAAAGAAAACTCGCTGTTGAAAAGGGCTGCAGGCAGAGCGCCATAACTTGTGAACAGTGATCTGCTGCGCTGGTTAGTGTGGTGGGAACTGTTGCAAAGTTCTTCTGAGGAAAAAGCAGTATCCAAAAACATTATATGGTTTACTAGAACTTCAAACAGTAAAAGAAAAAAATGTCATGATTAATGATACCAAAAGTTGCAGATAAATCTGAATGTATTAGCACTTTTGAATTTTATTGCCTATATAAACTAACTTGACTCAAAGGAAAAAGTACAGCATATCAGCCTGAAACAAGAGTAGAAATTATTTTAAGAAATTGCAATGATGTGTTAATTGTTGTCACAACTGACTCGATATTGTGAGAAAAGAAGACAGCTTTAGTGGCTGCAGTAGGGACTTATAACTGATGTGAAGGAAACACCTAACCTTTAGAACGACAAGGTGTTAATGAAGCCAACAAATCTCCCTTGATCTTTATGACTTACCAGGAGACTCACAAATCAATGTCAAAACCCTAGACTGTCTCATCAGTGCAGTGAAGCTCAAAGACAAGCCAGGTACTAAAGTAAGTATACTTCATAACTCTCCTTCTGATACTTACTGAGATAAAAAAAGGTAGTCAGGATCCATTTAATTCTAATATATTAGCAAAATAATTATAAAGAGTAGATTCTGATGACTTTCTGGTAGGAAGAAGCCATGTACTGTGTCAGAGCTATACAGATACAAGCAAAAGTTAAAAGATTACTTCCATGACTTCAAATAAATAATTGGCAGGTGCTTTGAGCCACTCCAATAATGCATAAGGCACCAAGAGTATCTTTGTCTTCATAGAGGATGGAAAATGTAAATCAATAAAATTTCCTTTTACTGGGTATCACAGTAGTCAAACAGTCTAGCAGAAAATCATGATAATACACTATATGCATGGCTTTTATTTCTACACTGTTTTCCTTTCACCATGATACAGAAAAGGCTGAAAAGCCAAGCCAAAATATCTACTGATCAAAATGTAAAATTCACTTAGTGAAAGTACATTATACTCCTATGTGTTCAATACTCATTTATAAGTAAAATAGTTGTAGTCTGAGTTACTTTAATGGAGTGCATCATTACTTAATTTTTTCAAGGCAATGGCTGTATTTGCTACATATCTAGCCATTGAGCACTTCTGCTGGATTATGAACTAAAAGAAGTTTTCAAACCTGCCATCTGTGCTTTGACCTTATAAAGTCCCCACTGTTAACCTGTCTCCTTGCTGAAATTTATCAATTCCCTTTGAAGGTGCCAGTGCCGGAGCCACAGTGGGACAGAAGCATCACCACCTGAGGCCACTCCTGTCAGCCACTGAAGCCTTTTGCACAGTTATGGGTGTGAAACCAGCATCATGCAGAGTTCTGTCACATATGCTACAGCACACCTACGGATTCACAATTTAACAAAATTAAATAGTCCAAGCACACAAACTAATTAAGGTGATTATTTAACAGCACATAGCCAGGGTCCCAAGTGCACTTTTAAGGCTCTGATGGCCTTAAACAGCCTCACCTGGGATGCCCTACCCAATTCCATGGGTCCAGAGGGTCCAGTTCAGCTCTAGCTTAGGCATCTTGCCTGAAGTGCATCATGGGTGTACCCATATCTGTCCTCATTTCCTTTGAACCTGTTAGAATTATCCATGTCTTTCTCTCTGTCCCCTCTGTTCCTGACTGGACTTTCTAGATTGACCACCTAAACCTGACTCATTACATCACCTGTTGATGGTTGACAGTGACTCGCTCCATCAGCACACCTGCCCTGTCAGCCCCTTTTGGAACATGGCCCATTCCATGAGAGCACTGCCTGTGCTGGGAAGAGCACCAGCTCCTGGCTTACCTCCTTTATGAAAGCAGCCCATCCCTTTTGATCCCCGATGCTTGTTTGAACTTCCTTTTCCTCTTCATACTGCCAAAACTGCTTCCTCCCACCCCACCTTTTTTTAGGAAAAAGAAAAGAAAGAAAAAAGCAAGTGCTTTCTGGCAAGCCCATCAGCTCATGTCTGTGAAACCAGAGAATGATGAAGAATGAAAAACTTAAGTCCATTAATGGAAACTAGCACAGAAGCAACACTTTCTACAGTCACAGACCAGTTAAGTGAACTTTATTTTTCTGTAAGAAATATGAGATATGAGGTTACGTGCCCTGATAATATGAAGGAAAATGGAGGCTTAAAAGTACACATACAGTTTCTTGGTGTTACGATACAGAGGTGAGACATTGGAGCATTAATCCTACATCAAATCTCTTTATACTGGTATTTTAGACCATAAAAATTTACACTTACAAAGTCATTAACACCCTCAGGAGATGCCAGCACACTTTGAACAAAATAAATTTCCCAAGGAAACCCCAAACCACTCCATATGAAATCCACCTCATTATGAATAGATGCCTGTCAGATAACACCATTCTTTCCTCTCTGGAGTTCATTGGTATTCTCTACCACCCACAGACCACTCTTCCTGCTCTCTTGATCAAGCAAAGCTGCTTCTGCCTACTCCTGCTGTCAAACACAGCTCTTCAACATGCACTCAGTCAAACCAAAGCACACTAACAGCTTCATACACTCAGTTTGCAGGAATGCATGCTGACATGCTTCAAAATATGTCCCACGTTGCCCAAGAGAAGGAAGGGTTACTGAATACTGTTTCTGAACAATCTCTGCCCACACCAGCCCTTAGGCTATGAAAGCTTTCCCAATGCCACGGGTGGTGTGAAGACAGTGGGGCTGTTACAAACAGCTCTGATCTACCTGAAGCAACACCAGCAGAGAGAGCACAGGTAACACCAAGGAGTGCTGGTAATGGTTGGAGGTCAGCTTCTGCTACAGAATTAAGGGGAGCATCCAGTGACATTGATCTCAAAAAGTGCTGGTTGCTAAATTAACTGCCAAACTGGTGAAAGCATCAGAGGAAACTTGACAAAAGCAAATATGTTTTGCTGTTTTCCTACAACCACATATAAAATCCTCTTCTAAACTAATACAAGAGAATTATTAATGATGGAATTCACTTTACCTAGTGAAAAGCAGAATCCTCTCTCACATTTATAGCATGAACATAATTAAGTTGAAACAGAACTTTCAAAAATAATTCTTATGAAATGAGACACTGGAAATTATGTTGGCTGTTGTGAAGAATGGAGATAGGTTTCTGCTTTGTACTAGCAAAATGAGTCTAGATTCTATCAGAAGTTTGCATGTTACGAAAATGTTAAGAAACAAATACTCCAGTTCCCCACCAGCTTAAGGGTCTCCTCTGAGCTCACGTCTGTGTATCAGGACCTTGTATTAGAGGACCCAACACTGGATGCAGATACAGTGTAATGAAGGTAATAGTCGTGTTCCTCGATCTGTTGGCTGTGACTCTTCTTGTTAATGCTCCCAGCAGTGTACCAGTCAGTGCACTCAGCTTGCTGTATACCAGGACCCCCAGATGCTCTCCAGTAGAGCCTCTCCCAGTAGAGCTGTTCCACATATTCCTTCTTATGTGCAAGATTGGCATTTTTCTTTATTGCATTTCATGAGATGCCTGCTGGCCCATTCCTCCAATCTGCGTAGGTCTCTCTGACCAATGGCTCATCCAATTTTGGCATCACCTGCAATCCTGTTAACAGCACATTTCTTTGCAGGTTATTTACAGAGCTGTGAAACAGGACAGGTTTCATGAGAGATTCTTGCCTCCCCTTGTCATCAGCCTCCAAGTAGAATACAACCCATTATCCACTGAGCCTAGTGATCCAAATTGGATCAGTTTTTTTGTTTATCCAGCTCATTGCCCACCAAAATGTGATTTCCTTGATATAATATTTTAAGTGCAAGCACACTTTCAGATACCTATAGACAGAAAGGAGCAGAAGTACAGAGCTGCTGGCTGAGTTCCGTGCCTGGCTGCATTCTTAGACCTCTAAGTGCAACTTGAAGAGTGTGACAGAGATATATTACTGCCTGAAGAGCTTCAGAACCAAGGGTTTATCTGCATAATTTGACAAAGTACTTCAGTAGAAAGTGTGGCCTTCTAAAGTTTCCAAGACCCATTCCTAAGCTGCATTTTTCTGCAGTCTACATAGTGGGATAGGTCATAGTCCAAGATGCACTTTTTGTTAGGAAAAAACCTTCTAATTTTCAAACAAATTCACAATCACTCTCATTTTTATTACAGCTGTCTTATTGACATATTTTACAATGAACTTTAGAGATCAGCTAGATTACAGGAATATAAAAGAGTAGCAGGACCTAATGTTTCATTAAAATTAAAGTACTTTTAGGGGTTCAGGATACACAGGCAGAATCTCCATTTGTGGAATTTCCATTCCACAAAGTAGCAAGATGGAGTAATTTGCTGCTGAGTAAATTAAGTATGTAACTGAGACCTCCAAATATAAAAAAGAATCCTGATCAGAACAGATCAAAATCAAAAGCACATATTAATGAGACAAGATATTTGTATATTTTGAAATGATACAAAAGTTGCTAGCTAATTATGTTTATTCCAAAATTTTAAAGTAAATTACAAAAGCCAAGAAGTTCTTATCAATTAATGTAAAGATGACACTAATTGCTGCTCCCACAAATCACTAGTTGATAAAAAAAAATTGAATTAATGTTAGAAAATTAAAAGCATAGCAAAGAATATCTTTTTCACTTGTTAAAGGCACAATACCTAAATGTAATTTTGTTGTCCTAACTTGTTTTGAACTTTGCTTGCCAACCAGTGGGGCAAAAAGCTCTCCTATTCAATAACTTCAGAGGTTCTTTTGGTACCTCATAGCCCCTTCTTGTTGCTGCTCTAGTTTAAGAAAAAGAAAATTAAAAAATGAGTTTATTTTTTCTGTGGTTATTTTCCCAAGCTTAGTCCTTTCTCTGAAGTACCAAAGGAGTCTATGTCTACCAATTTTTAACACATCAATCTGCTTTTCTCCAACAGCATTTTTTTCTGTCTGCTTTTGCTTTTTGTTTATCGACTCTTCTCAGAATCTCAAGAACAATATGTTGGAGACTGATGGTCACGGACTGGTAGCTTTCTGCTCCACTTTTTGTTTTTTCCTACAAATTTCCACATTATTGCCATAAAGCCTGCTTAACACTGCAGTGCTTATCTATTAACTGCAGGATGTATGAGAGTACATGTACATTTCTAACAAGTGATGCAGAAGCACCAGGTTTTGCTATTGCTAAGCTAAAAGAGTACAGAGAATGCTAACTTGCTCTGTATTACACTCCTCCAAAAAACACCTTCAGAGAAATAACCAAGCCGACTTTTAGAAAACACAAGGGTTTACAGCAAGATTGTCTATTCAGGGAAAAAAAAAATACTCCAAATATTTTAGTTGTGTTTTTCTGCTCTTTTAATTCTTAGTCCATTCCTAATGTTACACAAATAAGATAAATGGGCACAGATTCTGTAATATTGATGAAGTGAATAAATGAAGTCAACTCCTTTTATTGATTATGTAGATTCATTGATTTTCACAGTGTTAGTCAAGAGAAGATTGTGGCTCAGTCTTTTCCTCGTTTTTATCTTTCTGATGAACACATAGAAAAACAGAGCAGGGAGTACAGATTCCAGTACAAAAGTATGATTTGCTTTTCTAAGTTGCTCAGCTGGTCATAGTTTTAGAAGCTATAAATAAAACCATAAAAGAATCAAATCTATAGATCCCCAAAGGCCATTTACATGTGAGCATTACTCATATAATGGGACACTTAAATAGAGTGTAGATTGGCTTTTCTCCCTTTAGACTGCAAGATGTAAGATGCAAGACTGCAATTAGGACTAAAAAGAGAAACAAAACCAAAACCATTTTAACATTTAAACATTACAAAATCTTAATTCAATTGATCCAAATTTTGAGCTAAAAATAAAATTGCAAAATTTATAAGACAGAGTTTTTTATATAAAAATTCATATTACCTTGCATTTGCTGAAGGATTTTTAAATAGCAGTATCAAATAACTGCATTTCCCGCTTCCTTGTGTTCTTATATTACCATTAAAAATAGCCTTTTTTCTTACTGAAAAAATTATCCAAAGGACATAAGAATAGTAATATTTTGCAATCATTGTTTCAGAACATACTCTAGTATGCTTTCAGTCACACCTGCAGAAGCTATAGCATGTGTTTATTATTTGCAAAATTGTGTTCCTAGCCCTATTACAAAAAAGAAAGAAAAAAATCGAGTTTCCCCATAATGCCAGGAAACATTTACCATTTACAAGCTTGAAAAAAGAAAGCTTTCTCATTTATCTCAAGTGCTGAATTAACTGTACAATAACTAAACAGTAAGAAACAGTAATTTAGGAAAACTTAGTTTCAACAGACTGACACCCCAGAATACATTGAAAAATAAAAATTCAAGTACAATTTTAGCTTTTCAACATACAAAAAGGCTCCAATTTCTTTATCAATTTGTTTTAGCTTAAGTTTCCACTTTAGTGTTTTGTTGGATCAGGAAAACACATGCCCATAGACCAAAATCTGTAACTAGTTTTATATGACTTGAGGCTTGCAAACTATCAGAATAGTATTTTTTTTTTTTTTTTTTGCAAACTAGTATGTCCTAAACATCAGATTTTTTTTTCTTTTAGGACAGATAGAATTTATTAAACCATCATGCTGAGCATGAAGTTTATCAAAATTAGAAATTTGATTGAATACCACTTTTCAAGTATCACTGCTTTGTTGTATCAGTATTCAGAGAAAACAGGTTTGGAGCCATAATAGCAGCCTGGGTGGTCTCACACTATCACATGGGAGCTGCTGGAGCAGCAGTGAAGGTACTGAATATGATCTAGCTACAGGATTTTTAATCTGCAAGTATCACCATCAAACTGTTTAAACTACTCCTCACAGCCTCAAGGAAGCAGCATGTGGCAGCACTAGAATGATGGCTGCCAGCTTTTCCTGTGGTGTCTTTCTTTTCATCATTGTTAAATCAACATTTTTCCAAGTTAACAGAATGACTTAAACAAACAAATAGTTCAGTTGTTTGAGCCAGACTTTTTTTCTTTTTATTTCATTATCACATTTGTATATAGGCAGACAAACACTAAAGATCAACTTCACCTAAAATAAAATCATTCAGTATTACTGTATATCCTCTTCACTTCGGAAAACCAGAGAAAGGAGAAGGACATACCTGATGTAGGTGAGCTATAAAATTAAATGGACAATTTCCAAATACTTGGCAAAGCATTTCTTCTAAGACAAAAGTGATTAAAAAATGAAGAGATCATCAGAATAGGAATCTCCATCAGGCGGGATTGCTCACGGAGTAAAATGCAGCTTTTATACTGTTAAATCCCTCACCATCAAAAGATTAAAAGCTAGTTACAAAGTTATTGACTTCAACATTCACAGCAATGCAGCACCAAACGTAAGCGTTGCTCATTCTCAGCACTCATTCAACAATCCTTTTAATGAATTGAAGAAACTCCTCCTTAAAAATTTGGGATTTAATGTTTTCCTGCTTCTTTTGGAAAACTGTCTTGAAACTTCATCACTTCCCAGCATAAGGTCTCACAGAGAGTTTAACCTATTACTTGTACCAACTTAATCATTTAACTTAGATACAATTTTTTGTCTTGATCATATCTGACTCCTGCTTTGTTTTGCTGTGCTAGCTTCCATAAGAGAGTTTTCCATCTCCCTTGCTGTCCAAGTACATTCATTACACTTCTGCCACTTTGAATTCACCTCTCAACCTCTATCCCCATAAGCAGCATGTCATAAATCAAAATGAACTGCCACAGGCTCTGATCCTTGTATGAACCAGGCCACTTACCCAACAGTCACAGCCCCAGATATAACAGGGCAGGAGTTATGTCCACAAGTCTTAAAAATTCAGCAGGAACACAAATCCTTCAAAGCCTTCCTCATCCTTCACACATCAGCCACCCTGTAGCAGCAGCTACACTGGTGGTGCCAGCATGCACTTCAGTCAAATTCACCTCAGTTTGAGTATTAAAGGTAAAACTTAAAAAAAAAAAAAAATTAATAAACAGAATACATGTAATGGAAGTGCCTAATGGTGCTTGTCACCTTTTACGAAATAACCTATTCTCACAGAGATCATGGTACTACATTTTTGAAACTAGGGTGGTCTCTATCTCTCTTCTGTCTCTATTGCTGCAGCTTATGACAGTCACCTCAGGGGGAGCAAACCCGCACGGTACTCAGGGCAAAGCAAGGATCACCTCCAGGGCACCTACCATACTGACATGCACATTTTTAGGATGCCTGGTTGGTGTTTGTCTTCTCTTCTGCACTTAAAACAGCTCAAAACAACAAAACCAAACCAAAACAAAGACAAAGGTACACAATGCCCCTCAGAATTTATTAGGCCAGAAAAAAGGAAGTGTGAGCATAAATTCATAGGAACTAAGTTGTTAAAATATTATATGTCATTCAAGACTGGATGTGGAAGTGCCTTCCACCTGGGCTGAGAACAATGTTAATTTCAAGCAAAAAAAAACCCAAACAAAGCACACCCCCTACCCCCCCTTCCCCAAGCAAACAGAAAAGAGAATCACCCAACACATTTTGGAGATTCTTAAGGAAAAGTAAAATGATTTTGAGATGTCTATCAGACAAATACACAGTCTGGAAAAGACTTGAGAAAGCTGTTTAGAACTAAAATGTTTTCAATCCAATATTACAGTGATTTTGAGCATGACTGCAATAGGCAGGATACATCTGCTCATTATCATCTGTAGTATTTCCTATTCATGGCAAGAACAGATGGAGCCTCAGTAATCCTCAGCAGATCTTATTGATCTATGTTTCAGAATAACATCAAAACCAGAATACACAGTATTTCATTGATGGAAAAAACCTCAGGTACTTACAAAAACAAAAGGCCAAGATACAAAAGAAGATAGTTTCAAAAGAATTTCTTATTTTTCTATAGTTATTTATCCTACTAAGGTCTAAAACTTTATTGAAAAAACTTTTATATTTAATAATTTTAGGTTTTTGTTTTTTTTTTTTACGGATCTATTTTAGTTTGACATTTTGTTTCTTGGATGGTTTATGTTACAGCTGTATAACAGCAGGGCAGGCAACTAACCACATTCAGAGTACATTACTATTTTTAAATAGTAATGTTTAACCAAAGCAGAGAATAATCTCCTTTGCTTGGTATTTGTAGGTTTATGCCCTTCACTTTCTGTCACTTACTGACATCAGCAAATACTTTTTTTCAAGCAGCTTAGATGTAAGGTACAACACAGTTATCCCTAGAGCAGTTCATGGAATGAAGTGCAATCCAACGCACCTGAACTCTTCTGCCTCCCTTCTGCCCTTTTTCTTTTTAGAAGTCACTTTTCCCCAGCACGGTAGTTTTGTCTCCCGCAAATTAATGAGCTATATGAAGGAGAAACCACTTCTGCCCTCAAGTCCTCTAAATGGGTGCACCAGGTTGCCAATTTACCATCTGCCCAATGCAAATTCTACATTTTCCAAGTAAGAGAAACATACAGCCTATGTGTGGCATCTAGACATAGAGCCCAGTTAAATAAATTAGCATTCTGCCAATGCATACCAGCAAACCTTCAAGCAGAGCCTATTGACTGTGTCTGATTACATGTTCCTAAGAGCCTTCTTACAGTCAATAAAAGGCACATGAAAAATGATGACCATGTTAGGAGAGGACTACGTTTCCACTGAGAGGAATTTCTAAATTACGGTCAGTAAAATTTCAACATCGCATTTATGGTAACCTTTAAAGATAATCTAGGATATCACTGTCCTATAGAGTCACAAGTCAGAATGTAAGCACTTATCCTAGATTTAATATTTAAGCAAATCCTGCTTTGAGTTTTCTACTTTGTGAACCCATATGGGACAAACAGCAGTTATTCTAAAATGCATAATTGGAAGAATAGTTGTAATTTCTGGCTGTTGTTCTGCAACTGTTCCTGTTGCAGCAGATCAAATAGCAGATATGGCTTGCCTATGCAAAACAGCTTACCAAAGTATCAAATTCCTTAAAAAAGCACAAGCTAAACAGAATCTTGCAAGTAGCTACCACCAGACAGATACATAAAGAAGAAACCTTTTCTTTAAATAATAGAGTACGTATTTAAAGGTTCTGCAATCAGGAGTTCATGAATAGGTCTTTTACTTAGAGTATAAACTTAGATGCCACGTCACATGACTACACCAGTAAGTCCAAGATGATCCCTTAGGGCTGAAAATTTTGAAAATCCAAAGCCAGAGTGACTGAAATAGCTGCTCATCTTCTTTTACTGAAAGCACTGAAGAGGCATATACTGATAGAAAATTACCTATTTGTCCAAGGTTTTTCCCAGTCCTTTACTTAAATCCTAACTCAAGACTGACAGATCTAAAACCTAAAATGCCTTACTCTATCAATCTATCCTAGATAACTTAGAACCCTTTCTTTAAGATTGAGCAGGATTTGCTACCCATAGTGCTGCATCCCCTTTCAAGAAAACCTCTCCATGTTGTTCACAAGCAATCCTAACTGCACATAAATCTTCATCCAGTGCACTTCCCAAGTCACTCTTCACTCCTCTATTTTGCTCATGTCCTGCTACTGGGTTTTGAGAAAGCTGATTTAGTAATAGTTTAACAGCAAGAAGCTGTTAAAAGCATAGGGATTGTTGGCTGCAACTCAGTTACTACTTCCCATTTTATCGCACAGTAGTTAAAATGGATTTTGCAATTTTCAGAGTTCCCTATCTGTTTGGATGCACTGAAATCTTTTTAGTGCTTTATTTAAGTTGTGCTAAATAATTTTTATTAACTCATAAACAATGACAAAATCATAATTCCCTGAAAGGCTTGAATATTATCAGACTTTTTCGTTTGAGTCTTAAGTACCTTCAAAAATGGGAACAAGCTTACAGAAAAAGGTGCTAGCTAACTACTTAATAAAATATTACGCTCTAAAGTTTAGATGCAAATTTGGTTTCAAAATGCTTTCTGGTTACTTCATGGTATGGCCTGACTTGTTTCATCTTTGAGGATGTGAACAAACACAACCACCAAATCAGCTATAAATGTGGTATCCAGAATAATGACCATTTTTAGAGAGACTCCTGTATTCTGAGATGAGCTT
Organism: Struthidea cinerea; assembly: GCA_013397865.1. Lineage (NCBI taxonomy): Eukaryota > Metazoa > Chordata > Aves > Passeriformes > Corcoracidae > Struthidea > Struthidea cinerea. Next base: position 507,675 of record VZTI01003277.1, read on the forward strand.
TTTCAGTACTACAGAAGCCATTAAAATTTAAGAACCTGGCATTTCAAGTAAACAATACTTGCAGGAATTTTACACAGACTTTTAGACCAGTGTATTAATCTAAGCAGCAACTAATAGCTACAGTCAACAATAGCTATCGTTCACAGAAGCATGACAAATACAATCTTACAGAAATTTACTCAGAAAACAAGAAGTATGTTTTGCTTTGCCACTGCCTTCATTGTTACAAGAAAATGTAGATTGATAATTATTACTCTCTAAAGGCTTTTCAATAATCTTTGTGAAGCTCATCTAAGTGAAATTATTAATTAACAAATAACCATCCGTTTATTAAAAGAAAAAAAAAAAAGAGAGAGAGAAAAGTAAAAGTCACTAAGTAAATGAAAATTAATGGGCTTGGAGGTTTACTTGTCGCTTCACGTCAAATCCAGTCCAGGATCTACTAAACTGATAAGTACCCCTTCTTTGTCCTCAACAGATTTTGAGTCAGAACATCTATCTCTGCCCCAGCCTGCCCTAGCAAGGTCTGAGGAAAGAAGTCCAGGATGTTTTCTTCTCCCCTTTATCTTTTCACTTAATACAGAGGTGTCAGTTCAATCTAATTAATGAGGACTCCTTAGAAATAGGTAATCTGGAACATGCAAACACCCAAGGCTCTTCCATTTTAGTGGCATGTTCACTAAACCAGCAGCATGTCTTTTTTGATCTTTCTTCTGGTCTAACAAGTCTGGCAATCTGGGCTGCACCAACCAAGCACTTCAATGGCAGCCCTCAAGTTTAAACATCTGTGGGATGCAGGAGACTCCATGGCATACACAGTACAACTGGGCAGTATATTACTTGTATGGATGTATCTACAGCCTGAAATAGAAAAAATGCCAGGTCTCAATTTGAACTGCCTCTCATCTTCCAGCTGACACTATAAAGCATCTAATGGGTAGCACGATAGATCTAAAAATGAGATCCATGAACATTCTGCATGTAATTAAAAAAATAAAAAAAAAAAACAACAAAAAAAAGTGTGTGTGCTTATCCACATGCATCCCGTCTCCTTGTCTAAGGTGACATGTAAAGCCCACAAATAAGATTCAAAAGTTGAGTCTTGAACAGACTAATCTGTATGTGCCCAGGTCTCTTGTTGGATTAGGGTTATCACCGATCTTGTTATTTTTTTTCCCTCTGCAGTTTCAGTTAAGTTAGACAACTGTCTAAATACCACATCATATAACCACAATTTCACAAAAAACCCCTGAAATACCTAAAAGGAAATTTACTATTGTTAGCAAGCTCATTGAAATCTTTTGTAAGAGAGTATGAAATGAGAGAAAAGAAGATTAAATATGTCTTATTTTGAGTGACACATTGGCACTTGTTTAAAAACTGTGACTCTTGGATATATCAACAGTGCAATCTGGTATGTTTTAGAGCAATTCTTAAGAATATCCAGAAATTTCATGGTTAGTATACGAAAGAACATAATAATTACAGTAATTTCCCATAGGAAAAGGGAGACATCTGTCTCACTGAAATTCTACCATACAGTACAGATTTGCACACTACTGCAGTTTGAAACTTCATTTCTATAAGATATTTGGAATTCCATTTTTTTTTTTCTCCAGATATAGACAGAACTAGGGAGTTGTTTTGCAGAAATGCTGAAAGAAAAATCACTTTTTTTTGTTTCTAGGCCTTCATTTACATATGTGCAGAAGACCTAGTATTTCTCATTAATATAAGTTACAAGTCAGGTGAATGCATGAAAATTCAGAGCATGTAAACAATAAACTCATTCCAGTTATCCAGAGAGCACAGTATGAGCTTAAAGACTCAATTTCATAAAACAACTTAAAATACGCAATTAAAAAATTTGCATTGCAATTTCCTCACTTTCAGCGCCATTTAGAACATTGGCTTTGCCCAATAAGCATGCAACTGATACTTTTTTTTTAACTTAGAAAAATGCTTTAGCAAAAAAGAGATAAAACCCCAAAGAAATTATTTTAATTTAAAATCGTCTTCTGTGGACCATCTGCCTGATTTAAAAGAAATAATCCTCAAATATTTAACTTAATATTTGGGAAACACTACCTATTGAAACTGAGTGCAGGCTTTCAGGTTAGAAGAACTGAATGAAGGTAGTTGCAGTTGTTGTTTGATTCCCCCTACTCACTTACAAAGGGACATGTTTTTTGTTCTTGGTTTTTGTCTGTAATCCTAGAAAATAAAAATAATTCTGGATGGTAACCCAATTCCTCTCCCAGTCTTTAGCTCCTTCTTATTTTGCAACTGGAAAATTTGTATTTTTCCACATTGCTTTTGCTTCATCCTTCAAATGAAAAATATGATGTTGGAGCCCTCCTGCCTCCCATTTCCCATCAGAATACTCCTCTTTCCAGCTGGCTGCAGCAATCCTTGCAGTAGCCAGCATGTTCTACTGATAGCTGTAAATTTTAACACGAAATACTTAGTCCCAAACAAAGTCCTATCAAATGGCTTTTGCATAATTAGACTTCTTCAGGCACACATCCAAATAAGCAAATGGGAATAAGTCAAATCATTCCATTTTCCCCAAACTGAAAGGGAATCAAGTTTTCATAAACTGAAGTTATTAAATCCCTCCCCAAATCTTAATGCAATAATATAAAACTTAATTTTAGTCATTTGTGATTGCTTCAGTGTATATACATTCTCTTTACTACTACAGATTGAATGAGATTCATTTAATCTTCATTGTTATAATCTGAAGTCATTAAGATAAACTAGGAAGGTGTGAAATTAATGTTGCAACAGCCTCAAATTTCAGTATGCTGAGGGATTTTTTTTTAAGCAGCAGAGCATAGGTTAATTTCTCCAAGAGAGTTGAAAAATACATTTTTTCCAGATTACTCAATGATCTTTTTATTTAAAAAAATAGTGTCATTTAATCCAGTCATTCAATTTTTGCCAGCAATTTCACAGTTTAGCAAAACATTTGCAATTTAATTAAGTGCTAATAAAATATATCACTCGTATCACCTGTAGACTAGGATGCGGGTGGCTCAATTACTTCAGTGTTTACAGCTCACTGAGTTGTGAAGGGCAAATGGAAACTTTCTCACATTACTGAACAGCACTATTTGAGAACTATCACTGGAGGAAGATATGAATGCTCCAAAATTGGAATAATAAACACAGAGGCAGAAAGAATACATCAGTTTTCTCTTATGATAAAGGGAAAGAAAAAAAAAAAGAACTCCACTCTCATTAATAATTAGGACATATTTTAAATTGAGAAAGTTAGAATTTTAAGAAAAAGAAAACCTGATGTTTGTTGTGCTATTAATCAGTCCATGTCTGTACAGATTTAATCTCCTATTTCTTCCAATTTTTACACATTTTTGTAAGGCAATCTGTAGGTAGCCAGTTAGAATTATTAATAGCTTTCCCTGCCCAGGTTAATTACTGCCTTTTTTATTTTTTGTCATTAAAATATACAATAGCTGATCAGTAGCCTGATGAATTTCACAGCTGTCCTTGGCATTTTTCCTCCAAGGTCTGGGCAGGTATGAGAAACACCTGTTCTACCCCTAAACATCTTCAATGTCCACTAAGTTAAGATACAATCAGGAAGGCTGCAGAGCAAGGTTCACATTTTCCCCACAAAATCCTCCTTCTCTTGGACTGATGACAGCACACTTTCTATAACTACAGATAGCAATATCTGCATTAGATGGTAGCAATTTGGGAAAATATTTCATTCAATCTGAGTGCATCATGCATATTCTGGGCATTACTTTTCTTTATTCACTATCTCAAAAGACAACTTCTTTTCTTAAACAGCCACCACTTCAGAAAAGTGAGTTTAAGCACTCCTGTTCTCCTGCTGCAAGGACCAGACATTGGCCATCAGCATGGTAAGCACATGATGGCACAACCCCACAGGAAGGGTTTGAGGCTGCTGTCAGGCCATTTTCACTGTCCTGGTGCCTCTCTGAGAGGGCTCAAGCACAGCTGAACGAGTCAGAGACCACAAGGCGATGCAACTGCAGGTAGCTCACATCATGCTTGCTCTGGGTTACGACTCAAATGGCCAACAGTGTGAAGTAACTGAAGCAAGTATGTTTTAGAGAGCTGTTTCTGCTTTCCTGGTACGTGGGACTGCTCTAACAACAGACCAGGTTAGTCCTCTGCACTGTGTCTAGAGGATGGGAGGTTTCTGGGGTGTTCGGAGAAGTCAGGGAGCTGCAGGTCAATGAGCACACGAGCTGCGAGCCAGTTGTGACAGGAATAGTAGAAAATGCCGCAGCAGACTGCTGTGTCAACATGGGGCAGAGCAGCAGCTGCACAGGAAGTTCAAAATAAGGAAATCATAAACCAGAAAGACAGCAATAACATTATAGGTATTCATGGACATTCTTCCAAGCGTTAAGACAACACAGGGGGAAAATACTGAAAATGCTTGTATGATAAACAAAAAAAAAAAGTCAAGAAAAATTAGCAAGCAAAACCCCACTGATCTCTCTTCGAAACAAAAAAAAAGAAAAATATCTTTCTTTGCATGTAAGCATGTGTAAGGTATTATTCGTGTGTCTGCTTGCATCAAGCCTGGGACAAATATCTCGCCAAAGTGGCTTTGCCTCCAGTTCTTTGTACTAATGACCATTCAGTTCATGGTTGATGAACAGCTGTTGGCAAGACTTAATTAGAACTGAGATCTGAGCTTTAATCTAGAGCTGCAAGAAAAATCCTTAAATATCACCTTATTTGTATACACTTTAGGATCTACCTAAAACTTATGACTTACTTTCTGTTGTTGACTCTTTATCCAAGTGCTGCACTTAGTTGAAGCAGTGGTGTGTAATGCATAGTTAAAGCTGTCCCCACCAGGCTACCATTTCAGCCGTTATCCTCACTCAGTTTTGAAGCCCATCTTGACCAACACGCACTTCTTTGTACTTTCTCTTCTCCCTGCTGTACTTTATACACATTCCCAATTTGAACAAGCCCCTCAACCTCTATTTTGATATAGGCTCATTCTCAAGGCCCATATCTATGGTAGTATCCAAATAAAAAGACCAGTAGATCAGAGTTGAACAGGCTGGATAATGGTCCAAGGAAATCCTGAGAGACAAAGCCAGTATGTTTTTCATTCTTCATATGACGAGAGACTAAAACTTCAAGACAATGATATAAAAATGACTGCTTAACAAGAATTAATGGGAAAACATCACTTTGCAATATCTCCTGCTCCTCCAACTGATTTGGGTGCTGTAAGTACTCTTCAGGCTAGTTTGAATTTTCAGTGTGTGACAGCACACAGAGGGCACAAATTGAAACTTTATCCCAGAGAAAGAAAACAGTCCTGTAGTCAGATCACTGAAAGAAGAGACTAAAGAAATGGCCACTGGGAACCTTAAAGAAGACAAAGGGAAGCAAGTATTTAATGAACGATCACAGAGAAGAGTACTTTAATAAGGAAATTAAGGATTCAAAACCAGGCAGAATTATATTAAGAAAATGGAGACTATAACAGGGCATTGTAAGGGTAGCATTAAACTAAAAACATAGAAAAGAAAGCTGAATAAATATACCAAAAACATTAAAACAGCAAGAAAGCATACAAGAAAAGACAGAAAAAGTATATTATAAATATATATAAATATAGAAATTTTTGTATTTTTATCTAGTCTGGCTAGTCATATTCAGTTGGTTTTTTTATGCTTATCCTTTTTTATTCCTTCCCTTTCCCCATTTATAATCAAACAAGACAAGAGCATGAACAAAATCTGATGTGGCTAAATACTTCTATTTTTGTGGAATAAGTAAAAAGAAAAAAGTGCCTTTTCTTCACAGGTTTTCATATGATTTGTCAAACCTGGGAAACATGAGCTACAAGGATCAGATCTATTTTTAACAGACACTATGGCTTCACATGGAAAACAGAAGAAACAGAAAAAAAATCATTAGAGTTGAAGAATAGTGTCACATTCCCTCTGTCTTCTTTTTCACAGCATTTTTCAGCTTCCATATTAAAATGTATTTGAAGGCTCTACATTGTCAGGCTGCACAAGTTTTGTCACCATACATGCACACAGTCTATGACATCCCATGATACAGATGTCTATCCTAGCGTGCTACATGAGAATGCAATGCACAGAATGGATGACAGAGGAGGAAGCCAAACAGGCTGGAGGATGATGGTTTCCACTCAGGAGCAAATTCCAGTAAGTAAGCACATCAATATGTACGAGCTGCAACAGTAGGAACAATGGATTGTGATAAACAAGTTGATTTCTTCCTTCTGTCATTATTACTCTAAGCAACAATTCAGACAGGTTTTGAATAAATACTTGTAAAATAAATTATTTCTAAGTTTTTATTCTGATTGCATTATTCCAAGAACCATGCAAGTCCATAAACACTGCATGAGCTTGACAATAACTCAGAAGATATTCATATGTATGTTTCCATTAGTTAATTGAGCTTATCATCAGGGAGAAAACATTAAAATTTTATAGAAACTACAGTATGGGAAAGTCGAGGCAGAGTAGAAAGTGTTACAGCTACATAATCAAATTTTTAAGAAAGATTATGTTTTTATCTGAAAAAAAGAATCAACCATATGCTTAAAAAATTAAGACAAGGAGAAATCTTTTACCTTGAGGAGTTCTTATGGTAGTAGAGTCAGTAAATCTGAAGACAAAGCATGCAAAACTTGCAAGGGGAATTTTATGGACTGAGCTATGTAATAGGAATACATAATAATCTCTGAATAAGGTCAAACCAGGATATTTCTGTGATGTAAAAACTTATGCCCTGCTAATCTCTTGAATATTTCAACTAAGTCAATAAAACAGTGGTATGGGGGAAAAAAGAGGCAATTAAAATAAAATCCCAGCCTTAGGGAGTCTTTAATATTTCAGATTAATCAGATGAGTATCAACTATTTAAATAATTGAGAAGAATTGGTTATCAATTCCAAGATTTTTATATATAACACTGCACTACTCATGATTGGTAATAAATCTGAGGTTATTATATCTGCAACATTGGTTAAGTTAAAATGTCCTATTTAGAAGTGAAAAAAGGTTAAAGTGAGGTTTGGTTTGTTTTCCCTTGTTAAAATCTCTAGGCATGAAACCTTTCTGGCCAGTAAGAATTTTATTGAATTTATTGTTTTAAATTTTTGATGTTAGTGACTTATCTTGCAATTATGTTTTGTTTTCAAAGGTTTTCTGAAAATTAATAAGCGATCAAATACGAGCACAAAAAAACTACTTTAAAATTCATAGTAACTAACCAAAATTGGATAATTAAGATCAAAATAGAAGAATTACTCAATAAATCAATGTATTAAAAAAATATTTAATTACATCCCAAATCAACGCATCCTAAATCAATCTCGGGGTCAAGAGAAGAACAAATTACATAACGTTAATAAGGATAAAAATTTGAAGCATTGTTTTCCTTTAATCTAAAATCCCAGACAGCATTCTAGCCAGAACAGTAATCCTGACCTAAAGGACACAAACTGCCTTTCTATTTCTTTTGCTCAAGTGCGGTTTCCCAGAGCAAGCAGTGCAATCAATTAAGCTGGTCTTAAAGCACCCAAAATAGCTATTCCAGCTCAGCAGTTCAGAGCTTTCTCCTCACATTTCTGCTCAGGAATGAATATTGTCTTGCTTCCCCCTGTACACTGCAACACTAAGCACGTACAAGGGACTCACCTGAGGTGACAAATAAACTACTCTTGCAGTACAACATGTCAGATTTCAGCGATCTTCCTTTAACTTTCATGGTGATTAATGACTTTCAAGTGTCAGTTGTGAGGTTGCTGGGAGATATTCAAGCTGTAACATAAATTCTGTACCTATATTTCCATAGTTGGTTGTAATATCAAAGACATCAAATTAACCCGATACCCCTGACAGACCCCTTGTTATGTCCTGACACATAACATAACGAGGTAGCATCACTATTTATTTCTTCTCAGTAGTTTCCTGAATGTTGCCATAAATGTATGGAGTGGCTGTTGTATGGCATATGTATATACACAGTGCCTTGGTTTTACACAGAATTAATTAAAAATAATCATCTATAGGCCTTAGGACCTTATCTAGATGTAAGTATTTTGCAACATAAAATGCATTGTTTTGGGTAAAGATCCAATTTTCACTGGGGTCATGGTTTCTTCATTGCTGGTAGAAGAAGTATTTCAGTAAGCACTGTACTGTAAGATGCTATTTCCTCTGTTTCACATCCTCAGCTTTTGCAATAGGGCTTCCTTGGTCTCATGAACATTTGTGGCAGTAGTAGGTAACCCAAGTAGCTCACAGGGACTATCAGCGAAAAACATTTATATATGTTTAGACAAGAAGAGGAAGGTGTGCAGGATTCCTGGTCCAAAGAGTTTGCAATTTAGACGTTATACCTGAGCGGCTGAAACGGCTTTGCTCCTGCAGCTGGACAATGCACAGCACTGACAAAGAGCTGCTAATCCAGCCACAGCAGGGCAGCTGTTCTGCTTCAGCACACAACACCAGCCACAGCTCACTTCTCAAGCGAAACAGCACAAAACCAACCTTTCCAGCATAACAGATTCCATGGCAATGACTTTTTCCAACACAGCTGTGTGGGCCAAACTCACCTACCTCTAACTTTGCTGCACATAACCCTGAAAAATTCAGTCATGGTGAGAGACGTATGCAGATTAAAAAGAAATGTAGAAAACAAAAGGAAACAGTGAATGGATTATAAAAGCAGATTAATAGAGTAGAGGTCGCTTGTGACTTGCCAGCCGGTTACTCAAACATTATGCGGTCAAGACTGACAAAAGGTCAGTCTTCCTTCCCAGAGGGGAGCTCTGAAGATATTTTGCAGAGTACCTTCAAAGCAGGGGTTAGAATATTCAGTAAAAAGAAATACATAGGAAATCATTTCCTAGACTCTTTTACTGCAATTTCCAAAAAAAGTTGCAGTACATACTGCATGCAGTTGTTTTAGCTATTGTGAGCTTGCACAATCTGTAGTGCTTCTGACTTTATAAGAAAACAAACAAAAACCATTCTAGACATTTTCTCAGACCATGAAATAAATTAAATTCTTTCTGATCTAAAAAGCATCTAAACTGTGGAAAAAGTTTTGGGACTCTAATGGCTGCTATCTTTTCCTCAAAATCTTGCTGGTTTGTTAAAAAATAAAAAAAACCCTGTCAGAACAAAGACTTTTAAGCACAATTTTAAAGGCATAGTATCTTTGGCAGTTTGTAATCTCCTGGTGAGCAATGTTAATAGCTTTCCAATGTTAATATCATACATCCTTCAAAGGAGTAATACATGCCTAAACCTTAGATTTCATCGTGGTGATTACAATGCTTGTCAGAGCCATGAACCATTTATAGTATTCAACAGAAAGTGACATTGGGCTTATACTCCTCGTGGTTATAGATGGAATGTTTTGTTAAAAAGTACTGATTAGCACAAGTTTGAAGTGCAGTGCTTTCTGGAAAACAGGTTGAACTTGAGATTCGCTGTCAGTCATATTTAGGTTTTTAAAATATAAAAATAAATCAAGCAACATCAAACCAGGAAAAAACAGTGCCAACAAGTTTCACATGGAGCTTTGACATGTGAGACATCTGCAATTTTAGTTGTAAAATGCTTCTATATACATTTCAGATATAAACAACTCGTTTTCAGTATGCATGATCAGCACTCAAGCCTGTGAAACTGGAAAAACTGGCAAAACTGGCAAAACTGGCAAAAAAGTTCAAAAAACCACAGAAAGTTGTACTTCTTCATGCATTATACTTATGTTGTAGAACTCCTTGTCAAAAAACAGTTGTACAGGTTAAAAAAATTACAAGACAGAGATGAAAAGAAAAAACCCTCCAGGCATATTAAATGCAGAGAGGTGGTATTTTCTGACTTCCGAATTCCCAAGATATCCAGTATTCCAGTGCCAAACAATATGTAAGTGCCAGTAAGATCATTGTTATGTTCTTTTACACATTCCTTTAACACTGCCAAGGCTACTCACAGACATGGGATTCAAAGTGACAGGAATCTTTGACATTAACTCCTGTAATACCCCCTATACTCCTAAATCAAAGGAAAGCTAAAACCAGGACTGAAAGATATATTAAATTATTTTTTTCTACTCATTATGTGTTCACAATAGGGTGGTAAAGGTTAAAGATACTTGCAAGCTTAATTTCAAGATGCAGAAAAGAGGTATTTAGGTAACTGAGGAAACTAGGATCCCCTTGTGGAAAAGACAAATAATACTTGTAGTCAGGTCATATCTGTAACCTCAGTCTGACCTTTTCAACTTAAGCTTCTCATCAAATTTTCATATTTTTAGATGATCTCTTTACCAGCTCCAAATTTCCTACAGAGCAGAACTGTGGGAAAACAGCCAGCTTTTACTTGGTTTATGACTTCACCTTTCTAATCCGATCTTCTCCCTTGGTATTCTCTTTAGAAAAAGTATTCTGAAGGGTTAAGCAATGTTTAAAATACAAAAGCATCTCTCCTTCTACTTAAAAACAGACGTGACAAGTCAAAAATAAGACAGAGTGAAAATACATTTGTGATCTATGGGATAGTATCAAGACTACCTAGTTTATTTGTCATGACAAATTTGATGCATAAATTCAAGACACTAATTAGAAAAGAGCTGATTAAGTGGTTCACTGCTACAAAAAAGCTATTGCCATTCCTCCCCCTTTTCTCCCTGTGTGACCCTACCTGCTCTCTGTTATTAGCTCTGGCACTCGCCTGATTGTATAGTAAACTTATTTTACCATCAACATAAAGAGGGCGGGGGGGAGGAGAAAAAGAAAAATCACTTCATTGTGCTATTGCAACAGGCTTTGCTAAAATAGACAAGAGTCTCATCTAGAGTCTCTCTGCTAGAAAAAGTTGATTATAAAAAAAAAATCTTAAATTTTTGAATATACATTTTAAAAGACTCCACTTAAGAGTCTAGGGGATATATTTTAGAGACGTTTCAGCAGGAGACTCAGTAGAGAGGGCAAGTTCAGATGGGAGGATACACATAAGTGCATGACTGACAAAGACAGGAGTTTTGGCATGTACATTGAAATGAGACAGTAGACACTGAGAATAACAAAACAGTCCCCTAAAAACAAGTGCAATAAAACCTATAAATAAAAGTATGCTATGATATGTTGAAACAATCTTACTTGAATTGCTTGCAAATACATATAAAAGAATGACTATCAAAATAAATGAAAATAAAACCAACCATTACTTTATTAATCTTGTGGATTTATTACTCTTATTTGGGATGATTTTTCCCTCATAATATTTTTTGTATAGTCAATGTAACATTTATTCTGTTTTCTAATCTATTTTTACAAAAATACATAAAATGAAATGTTTAGTAGTGTCTTAGAAAATTTCATATTTTTGGAAAAAAAAATTCTTAAAAATCTGCTACTTCTGAATCCCTATTGTTCCACCAAAAGATCGTCTCCAATAAAGTTTTATATTTAACATTTAAAGGGCAAAATGTCAAAATCCTTCAAAAGCATACACATTTGAGGAAAAATAGACAAGAAAGTAAAAGGCCAAGCAGCAGTACTGCATATAAGGTTCCAATAAGCAGATTGAACTATGCATTGCACAAACTGACCCTGCTCTGTCAACTGTGATGAGCTGCAGGAGAATCCCCCACTGGATTACTCTGACAAGTTTTAGTCAAATAAAGACAGAGAAAAAATGAGGCCAAGCTGAGAGTATGATAAGAAAATTAGTACACTTAGAAAATGTGATTTGTGATGAAGGCTGGGCTTAAGGAGAGAAAAAGGGCAAAGATATATGGGAACAGTATTCGAGTTGGTTTCCACATCTAAGGCACTATGAGAAGTAATTGGTTTAACTTCCAGTAAAGGAAACTTGGTTTAGATACTGGGAATCCATCTATAGTGTGAGCTATTCAATTAATTCAGGATGAGGAAAATATATAAACCAGGGAAAGCATTGAACTGTGAGCAAGCAAGGTTCTGAAAAACAGGTATTATTCTTGATACTCCTCTGCAAAAGTACTGTCCACCAGCCTTGAAACTAAACAATAATTCTATCTGCTTTTCTTGACACTGACTCCAGCCACAGAATTCTGATGTTCTAAACCCAAAGTGTTGTAATAATCTAGAGTTACTTCAAGAAAGTCGAAAGATTTGAGGAAGGGTGGGGAAATCACAACCTCTTCACAAAGAAAAACATTCATTATGAAGAGTATAAAATATGCATTGTTCTCTACATTAAAAACCTGCATTTCTATCTGAGTATTAGAAGACAAATTTTAGATTCCTCTGGACTGACATGTGTCTCACTTTGTGTCCAGTATATTGGAGAGAAATATATTGCAACATATTTCAATTTCCAATATATCTCTCTTTTCTTCAAAAGAGAATCTATTGATTAGCCACTTGTATTAATTATCTACCATGGCGCTCTTCACAGGGACTGTTATTATCCTCTTATCAATTTCAGTGGCCAAATAGACTTCAAGTTAAATTCGACTGATGAAAAAATCCACAAAACTTTACATATATTTTTTCACAATATGTTCTATGGTCATCTTGAGAACAACTTTCAGCTAAGAACTCCCAAAATCAAGGAACAAGTTTTAATAACAGATGATAAGCAGCAGTCTGTTGTCTACAGAGATAAACACACTTTTCACCCTGGAAGAAAACAAGGAGTCATGAAATAAGTCAGTTCTTCCATCATAGCCACAGGTGTGCACTTGCAAATGATGAACTTATGCAGGAAAATTCTTTACGTTAAATAGTGGGAAAAAAAAAAAAAAAATCACGTCAGCAATAGACTCCCAAGTCTAATGAAAGTTTGCATCTTGTCACAGACTTTGCATAGATTCTATAGAATCACAGAATGCCTTGGGATGGAAGGGACCTTAAAGATCATCTATTTCCCTCCCCACCTGCCACTGATAAGGACACCTTCCACTAGACCAGACTGCTGAAAGTCCCATCCAACCTGGCCTTGAACACTTCTAGGGCTGGGGCAGCTACAACTTCTCTGTTGTTGAGCCTATTCCAGTGCCTCACCACCATCACAGGGAAAAGTTTCTTCCATGTACCTAACCTAAATCCACTCTCTTTCAGCCATTATACCTTGTTCTATCACTACACACCCTTGAAAAAAGTCTCTCCCCAGCTTTCAGCTCAATAAAGTCTTTGTAGGACTCCATTTGTTTCATTCTAAGCCAGTTTATAACACTTCATTGAAAGGAAAAATAAAGTTAAGAAGTTTTAAGATCTCTGCAACTGTAACAACCACTTATTTTTACTCTTCTTTTATTTCTGCATTCTCAAATTTTAAAACACTATACTGCTTCTGTAGACAATTTTTCACAAATGATGCACATGTGTGTATTTGACAAAAAAAAAGTCAAATCTAAAGAGCAAGATTATTCTTAGCCCTCTGTGGCTATCCAAGAAAATTAAGGGGATTTATTCAGAAGAAAGACACAGCTGCAGCTCTGATGCCAGTTCAGTCAGCGGAAGACAGGGAGCCTAGAGGAAAGTGCACCTTGCTCTCAGAAAGGTCTACAAGTAGGTACATGGCCACACAAATTCTGAGATCACAGCTGCACATTTCTATGCCTTATGTAGCAGAACTGCTGTCAGATTTTTCTTAAGGGCACTACAGTTACAAAACTAGCATTAAGTTCTGATGTTGCTCAATATTTACTTCACTGAGTATTAAGGGATTTTTATTCCCTTTCTGAGTGATTAACAGGGAAATCATTAACTGTGAAGGACAATAAAATTTTCACACCTGAACCCATGGTTACAGTGCCACAATACCTGACACTGACACACATGATGAGAATGTTTAACTACTGATATTTTACGAACTTTAAAATAGTTTAATATTTTTCTAAGGTGATCCAAAGCCTTAGTAAATAGTTCTGGGAACACAACAACAAGAACAATCCCTGCAAGAGCATGAAACAGCATAGTTAAATGACTAAGAAGAACGGCAAACAAACTGTACTGTTTCCATTTGAGGTTAAATGTGAGACTATTGATCGCCCTTTTAAGGGATCAGACTAATGGTTTGGGCTGCAATGTATTACTCTCTGTGTATCTGAAATGCTAAAGAATTCTTTAAAAAAAGTCTAATCCTGGAGGGATTTTTCCCAATAGGAAAATAAGCACATTTTACACTTTTCTTGCATGAAAGAAGAATGTAACTTGCTTTAAAAAGACAATGAACCAGTACAAATTAATATCCTGCCTAAGTGGTCAGATCCTGTATGATTTAGCATATTTCATAACAAACTATAATTCTTGTTTCTTTTTGCTGTGAATGTTGTGCATCTTGGAGGTTTTCAGTCAGATGCATCTTGCCACTAGGCAAGATATTTTTATGAGATTCTAAAACTCTACATTGATTAAGCAGCAGAGCAACATCCCTGATGTTCAAATCGCAACTAGTCTACTTTCCTTTTTCTTTAAATCTGAGCTAGAAGTCTTTTCGTTGTTCTTCACAAACCATACTTTTTTAGTAGGGGGAAAAAAAAAACCCCAAACCCTATCTTTTCATACATAATTAAACAGTCAAAACAAGAAATTCTGAGAATGCATCTTTCAGTTAGGTGGTGTCCATCTCAGAACTACTGCCAAATCTTTGCTACACTCTTGACAGTCAACTTTGTACACCTTCTTGACAAGAATAGGGAAAATAGATACACTTTCTTCTAGCCCTTTGATCTGATAACCCTTCTAGCAAAAGAAATTTTAACGCTTCATTACACACAAGGTACAAGATATCTAAGAACTTGTTCATTGTGTAAATCCAGTTTTGTACACAAGATTGAAATGATTTTAACATAAAATGTGTCAAGGCTAGCATATGAGAAATTCTTATTATCCTGTATATAATCCCAGCTGTCTAGTCACACACAACACTTACGGAACTGATAATGTAATGAAATGTATTTAAAATGCTTCTAGAACAATGTTACTTAATCTAAGTGTGCTTTTTGCTTGGCAATTACAATATAATAAGAGGATACACTCCCAGATAAGATCTTAGCTGAAATAGATTATGTCTTCTTAAATTGTCAGTTTATAGCTTAAGTTCATATACTAACCAAAACAATATAAACAATTTAAACAGCTATTGTCTGCAGAACATTTGCTCTACTCCAATTAAATCCTTTTTAAGCAGATTTAAGTAGCACAGCCTGAGCACGTAAACAAATTTTCTGATATTTCACCATGTTGAAGCAGCACACATAAGTTTGTACATGCCATTAAAGAGATTTAACATTTCACCTTCAGAACTAGAAAAAAAATAGAAAAATTAGCAAAAATCAGGTAAAGATATAAATTCTTGGAGTATTTCTAGTTCACACATACACAGCTGCAGCACAGTAGGTTATTCTTCCTCCCTCCCACAGCTCCACCATCAATGCACTCTACAGCCTTGCTTCTGAATTGCTAGCTTCACCTCCTTTTCAGCCAAATGGTTTCTCTGCCACAATAACTCAAATTATTTCCCTATATTAAACTTCTGAGAATATTTCTTTTGAAGCCAGCGTACCAAAACCCACAATTCTTTTGTATTCAGTATCTGCTGCATTTTGAGATCAGGGGAAGGTTTTTAAACCTGAGTTGCCATTGTAGCCACCAAGATACCTCACACAAAGCCAGAGAATCACATTGAACATTTAGACAGGTTCGCTAAACTGAGTCAAATTTTAGCTGAATAGTCCAACACCAAGCACTGAAGAGAAAAATATTTCCAATCCTGCTTTTCCTCATGGCTCAAGGCACTAGCCAGATGCCATACAGATGGCTGCAGCCTGAACAGCTGAACCATATAATACATGTTTATATAAACTGCCCTATTAGAAGGTAACACAGAGATTACTTCTTTTATTTCCCACGGGAGACTTAGTCCATCCCACCCTCACCTAATACCTACTAATAAGGAACTAGATTTGAGAGCTGTAGAGTCTCATCTTTTCCTCTGCAGCAAAATTCAAGCCTATTTTACCCATTTCGCAAAAACATGACAACTTCTGGTGCCACTCAGCCAACTTCTGGTCCAGCCACAGATTGACAAATTCACCAATTTCACTCACCTCTGGCACTGAAGGACTCTTTAATACCCGGCTGAAGCCAGCCTGTTCCCTGCAGAGGGCCAAGGTCCCCAAAGACAGCAGAGCAAACCTGTGAGCTACAGCCCCCAGCCCCGGTGCAGCCCAGACAAAACCATGAATTAGGAAGCAGGTGCCCCCAATTGTCCTCTGACACACCTGTTGACTCTCAGCAGTGTTTGCTTCATACAGCACAAAGGAAAAGATTTTTTCAGACCAACACTTGCATATTTTCCCCCTAAAATATCACTGATAAAATGAGTTATTACATTGTAAGAGTAACAGAGAGAAAAAGTCTTTTCTTTTTTTCATTGCATGGAAGTTTCTGATTACATTGAGATTCTTAAATTTCATTAAAATTGCTTTCAGCATTTTTGTTCCAAAAATATTCAATATTGGTCTAATGGATTCCCACTGATGTCTCTGACTTGAAGAAATAAGTGTTAGACCCAAAAATATTCCTAGATGTTTACAGTAGAAATATTTAAAAGCTTTTCAAAGCCTTCTCTGAACTTTTCTTCCCATATCCTACCTCATTGGTAGGGTTGCTTTTTTCCACCTCCAGTTTTATCATTAGAACTATCACTTATAATTCGGTTGGGTTTTCTTAACATGTAATACACTGCATCCAATCCTTTTTTATTAAATTTAAAATTCACATTCAGTTTTCCTAGAAAGGAATGAATTCTTGATTTAAAATTTTAAATCTGGGAAAGTTTCCCTTTTTCAAATTTAATTACAGTAAACACTGGGTTTCTTCACATCTTCTTTTATTCTGAAACCTTCCCCATGCTGCTAGTAATTTCTATTACCCTTCACTGACTTTTCATTTTCCCGCTACAATCTCATACTTTTACTATTTTCACCAGGTAACCTTCTAACAAATGTTAGAATTCCAAGAATGTCACTCTTGTAGCATTCTAACAAAATCATATGAAAATTATGCCTGTACTCTGGGGAACAAGTAAGTTCAAATCCTCATTATCCTCCCTTTAACCAATATTTACCAGATGAATAGGACAGAAATTCTAAAACGAAATCCTACTACAATTTAGTTTCAATCACATTTCATTTGTAGAATTAAAGTTTATTAAAGAAACATAGATTTGCCTCTGCTTAAATTTGACCTTCAAGTGAAAGATTTAATAGGCTAAAGATTAAAGTAAATCATGATGGTTTGCTCATTCTTTTGCATTATGAAGAGCTGCGAGAAGGAACTAAAACATGAAATAAAAACAAATAGCAAAGTCAGTTTGCGAAGGCAGATTAAGAAAAAGCATGCATATTAGAAAGAGTAAGTTCTAAGCTATTCAAAAGGAAAATAATGATAGCAGTATTTTTATATATTTCTCATCAGATATATGTGAAATGTAATCTAAAAAGAACAGTATTTATTTTTGGGAACCCCATGGAGAGTACAAAAATTCCAAACAATTTACTTACAACATTATAGCAATATTTATTTTAAAAATATGCAGCTAATAAGAAACACACAATCCACCATTAATTATAGCTAACATAATTGCACCATTAAAATGAATATGAATTATAATAAGCAGCGTGTTTCAGCAAGTAGATGTACAGTATTAACAAGGTTATCCTCACAGTTCTCTTTCTAATAACACATTTGAAAAAAGTATTAATTCATATTAGAAAAACTCTGTAAAGCACTGTCCATGTAAACACATAGACAATGGAGATCCTGATGTGAAGTCACGTTGAATAAAATAGATGCAAACAAACCACTATTGTCTTTAAGAAATATCCAACTAAAAAATGACATGTTGATGCTTGACCCAAAATAACAGAATTTCTGACTCCCAGGGCAGTTTTCACAGACATTATTTATCAGAATCTTGATTTAGATGCAACACATTTTTTAAATCAAGCTGAAATGTGTATTCAGACGAGGTAAGAAAAAAAAAAAGGTATGAAAATCCAATTAGAGAACTCTGTGAGATGTTTCAATGGCTTCAGAGTATCTGCACAGAGAGCAGGCACGCAACACCTCACGGCAGGCTGACATTCCATTTCTGGGTAAATCTCAGATGTGTCCAGCCAGGTGAAAAAGCAGAGAAACAAGGAAAAGACGGGGGGGTCCAGGGCAGTCAGCGCCTTGACACTGGGTGTGGACAAAGTTCATTTTAGGTGCTATATTGGTTATTATTTCATTCATGCTGAGAAACCCACATTAAGTGCTGCTTACGACCACTGGATTCTCTTTCCCTATCACCTCCGCAACAGGGTCATTCGGTCAAAATAATAATCAACAAAACTAATCAACAAAACTGCTGTGTCTGAAAGGTAGGGGAGACTTTCAAAGCTGCCCGAAGCAGACCCGAGTGAGATCTCCACAAGGCAGTAATAAGGTGGGGGATGTACAGGGTAGCATGATCTGCACACAGAGCCTGTCCAAGGCAGGTGTAGGAGAAGTCAACCCCACTGCTCTGGTATCCTGGCAAGGCAGAAATTAAAATGATACAGGCAACAGCCCTATTTATTTAAATAATGCCTGAAAACACAGAAATTGAGAAATAAAGTAAAAAATGTGTTTTCATGTTTAATCATCCCCTCATCTGTATTGTTATTCCTATCACACTGCAGGTATGCATGAAAATTTGCACACAGAATCTTACACTAGTAGCAGACTAGCAAACGTAGGCATTTAAACTTGTTCTTCTAATTTAAGAGAATTTTATTTTTACATTCTGTATTAACAAATTTGAAATAAAATATTAATCAGAGCTTGAAGAGTCAAGAAAGTAATTTCAAAACCATGCAGCAAGTTACGTTTACAAAAGATGCTGAAGAATAACCTTTTTCCTGTGAACTTTCTTTGTCGTTAGGACTACCTGCTCCCATTCCCTCATTCATTCTCTGTCTGGTGGCCCACCATACTCTTCTCCCCTTATCCAATATTTAACATCCTTGTTCATCTTTTTTTCCTTCATTAAATCTTATATAGTGAAGTCTTTCTGCACAGAACTCCGCCTAGAAATACAATTAATTAAATTAAAGGAAATCCACTGTCAGAATGAACATGACATTTGCGCGCACCTCATTTTTTTTTATTAGCTTCCATTTTTAATGTCTCCTTTTCTATGGTTTGTCCTTGTTACATGTAAAGGCAGTAATCTCCCCCTGTCTGGGACTGTAGCTCATTCTATCAGTGTATTCTGCCTAGCAAAGCAAGAATCTATCACTGGTTCAATACAAATACTGCTGTGACAATAGTTATGACAATGACAGTTAGGAACATTCATATATTTAATAATATGTTAAGATGAATGGACAGCTGATTCATGAAATCATTCATGAAATGGTTCATCTTTTTTAATAACACTCCAAATAATTAAATAGAAATAAATAAATTGCAAGAATTATAATTTAATCAAAATTAAACCTCTTTCACCCCTAATTTAAATGCATTGCAGTAAAACAGTATGTTTAAAGAATAATACATAAGTTGCAACATCATTCATTCATGTGATGAAATGTTAGAATTAAATCTCCCATACAACTCCAAGCCAGGTGCTTGGGGCATATGAGTGCTGATACAATCTTTAATTACAAGATTCCATTATTTTCTTGAAAGACCTTTTTCATTACATTTACAGAAAGGACGGTACTCATCAAATGAAGAGCTATGTAATATATTCTTTCCCCATGTTTATCCAGTCTATGGTCTCACAACAAATTTGTTGCATACTATTCAAGACCTCCTCTGAAGGAGGAGAGCAATGTTTTCCTCATTGGTTTGTGTAGAGTCCATCACGATAGAACCTCAGTGCTTCATAAACATGATCAAATTTAGTTCTATAAAATCTCTGTGAGACAATTTCTCATATTTTGCAATAGAAACACTGAAGCAAAGGGAACTTCATGCAAGTTAACCCTCAAAAAAGGGGAGCGCTAGTGCAATTCACATTGTATTACAGCTCTCCAGCATTGCCCAAGCCCAGTGTAACCTAAATTTAAGCAGCATTTCTAATGTAGACCTCAGCATTTCCAGCACACCAGTATTCAGGCAGTAGCACAGAGGTGATTCAGCCTAAGCAGGGATGTGCTGCTGCCACCCAAGCTCATTTGAAACTGCATGAACCAACCTGGACTCCCTTACTCAAAGTGGCCTCAGCTTGGTGCAGCACGGATGGCTCTGGATGGCAGAACACTTGGTGCCAAGGGGATGTTGTTCCTAGGTACAAATTAATTCATGTGTTTGACAGGATTTTGCCTCTGAACTACATGCAGCATTTCCCAGAACTGAATATTCATTAGTGTCAGGAACATGTACTTTAGTTATACACCTCCTGAAAGCAATACTGCAGTGAAAGTATGACTGCTCCACATGGTAGCCGGAATAGAAGGTTCACTCCTGAACCACTGTCCTGATTTGAGCTAAAATGCTACTGTATACACAACATATACACAACACTGGGACAACCAACAGAAATCCCACTTTCTTTCCAAAAGTGACAGCACAGTGGCATTGTTAATGCTCTTTCCTACTTTGCAAAGTAGTCCCACTAGGAAATGAAAGGTAAAATTGCACTTTTTCTTTTTTTTTTTTTTTTTTAATTTTCAGGGTAAAACAAAAAGCTTGAGAAGAAAAGGGTTGTTTTAATCTGCTCTAGAGTACTACTACACAATCAAACATGGAAGAGCCACAGAGCCAGAATAGGGCATATAAATCTCTAACAACATTGTTAGAATACTCTAGCACAGGCAAAAGAGGTTCTCATCCTTCCTATGCAGTGCCTGTAAAATTGTACAAGTATCTTAGTGAACAGACAGCAAAAGAAAAGCAAAATACACAGTTATAATTTTTCACCCTATCTTATTAATCTCTTTATAATGAATTATTAATATATACACCACAAGAAGGGTGAAACACTTCACATAAGTCAGTGGGAAAAAATACCTATTGACATTCATGGGGCTGAAATTTTACTGTAAAATTAAAATATAGACAATGCCCAACACAATCAGTGAAACTCCAGAGCAAATTTTCAGATCAATGTGAAAACAATCACCTACTAAGAACTAGGGTGACTTACACACAGTTCAAGTAACAAATCTTTGCAACTTTCATACAGACAAGAAATTAAACAGAAAGTATTTTAAATTAAAAGGTTCTATAAAAGAATTCAATTAAACGGAGGCATATTTTCCCTATTGTTGCTTTAATTTCAACATATTTTTTCCCATAAATCATGAAAATCATACACAATATTATCTATCACTCATGCCAATAATAGGATTTTGCAAGGGCTGGCTCAAGTCCTCATAAAGTATATCATTGCTGCACTCTGCTGGTCAAAGTAATTATTCCTTTATTTAAAACCTTGTAGAGGAAATTTTATAGGAAGCATAGTAAGTATCACATGAATAGGAAGATATTTTATGGCATCTAAATAACCATCTTGGTCATCACAATGGTTTGTTTTCATTGGTATGTCTGTATTCCTGAGGCCACCAAAATTAGTAATAAATACTGGAATTACACAAACAAAACTCCACCTTCAAAGGCCATGGCATTTAAATTCATAGATGCACACATCTCAAGTGACTTTTGCTTGTAATAGTGAAGGGTGATGAATGGAACAGCACAGAGTGGTTGTGGCATAAGAGTCAAATGTGAAGAAAGTAAAGAAAACATTTAAGAATATTGGAAGATTATGCCCATTTAACAAAATATACTACCCAGCATGTACCTAACACACGAGCAAATGTCTGATCAGCATTATTTTCTCAAAACCTGCCTTAATTCTTTGCCTCAGCTAAAGTCGGAAAGCATTTTATCAATAAAAAACAAACAAATGTAAGTTTGGTACAGTTTCTAGTTTCCAGCATCTTTAATACTTTACTGGACTGCTAAATTTCTATTTGAATTATAATATAAATAGAAGTCTCACTTTTGAAGCTCTGAGCCAGGTAGTCCTTAATTAAGTGGTCCCACTGGGTAACTATTGCTCAATATGAATTGAGGTTTCAAAACCAGCTCCAAAATAAACAACATCAATTTACCATATTGTGAAAATAATTGTCTCTTTTCTTAAAGAAATATTATATGGTAGGCTAAGCTAATTTTAAAATTTGCTCAGCTATGAGATGAAAATTACACCAAAGCAGTATACAAAAAGACTCTCCCCAAATCATATCAAATAATATCTCTGTACCTAGCAAGAAACACAACTCAGTTTGTTCAGTTTATCAAACAATTTATTTAGCAAAGTATGGCAATATGAGTAATTTATTTGTTCTGATTGAAAATTCATGTTTTTCTCAATGAATTATTTCAACAGTTGTACATGGAGACATTCAGCCATAATCTGGGATCACAAAAATTGAATCAGCTTTGAGCACAGAATGTTAAAAGAAAATTCTAGCTAAAGAATTTATTTCCAAACAGCTTAGAGAGCTTTACTTGAGGTCAACACACTTCATTTTGTGACAACATAAATAAGATGCATTAAAAAAAATGTATTTCTGTGTCTCCTTTCTAAGACTATACTAGAGTAGTTTGCAAAACCTACTGAAGCAACAGCCCAATAATATTGCTGCAGAAAGAAACCTCAGGGCTTTTTTGTACAAACATATGTGCATAATACAAAAACCCATTTATTCCAAAAGCATTAACAGCAAAGAAATCAAGACTTATTAATGATGTTTTTAAAGACAGAAACAATCTGGGACCCATGACTAAAGAAATGGCATCTTTCTTTATAGCTCACAGTTGAAACCAACCAGAGACGTTAATTCAGCTACATCAACCCATGCATACAGATACCTTAACATCCAACTAATAAACAAGTGATATTTTATTACCAAGCTTTATTCATCATGACATTTACCAGTCTACCTCTCACCTCAAGCCGATAAACCATTTTGTCTCACTGAAGTCGGAGCTCAGCATGAAGCAGGACGAACAATGAATTGCACTATGCTCTGGCTTAGACTCAGTAGTTTTAAATGAGTACTCCAGGAGACATAATGAAAGAACTCAAATACTTTTGCCATTATAGTTTTCTGTAATGATTTATTTTGTGACTGATTAGCTCCATCCTATTAAGAGATACAGTAACCATTTCAAATTTATGTGTGGAGAGAATGAAAGTATGCTCAGGTGAGAAATATAACTAAAGGGAACTGAAAAAAAGAGGGAAAGCTTGCTGTCATGCTGTTAAATGCTATTTATCATATATTCTCAGGGTGTGTTTGGGATAAAAGCACAAAGTTCTCAGTGGAAATTCAATTCCTACAAACATTACAAACAAAAGCTTAAAACTTCCAGGGTGCCTGGGGTGAAACAGTGATAAGCTGAGGCTTCAGTAGGGATCTTAGGTACTTTTAAGATCCTCTCTGCTCCTACACACTTAGGACATTGCCTAAGGTGAGAACAAAGTGCCAGTGAGTGAGGATGGGCTTTCCTTGTTCATTTCTAGGAGCCAAGCCCAGGGAAATGCACTCTCTGTAACTGTGCACAAAGGGGTACCCTGGCATTTCTATCCCCCTACACCCACTGGTGATGTAAGGCTCATGTGAGGTTTTGCACAAGTTTTAAAGGGCTTAGCAGATCGTGGTGAGACACTGTGAACTTGTGGTCAGCTTATCAAATGTACACTCAGCATCGGCCATGAAGGAATCCACTGCTGGCAGCCAAGGGATCCATGTAGATTGCTTCAGGACCAAGCACAAATATGTCAAGGGCTCCCAACAACACTGATCTCACCAACGCTTGTGACCCTTGGGCAGGGAGGCAGTTTCCTTGGGGGAAATTGGTGAGGATGCACAAAGTAATCAAATGGCTTGTATGCACGGCAATCCTGTGACGATGATAGGTAATATGGATGTGACTTGTCTCTTACAGCCTGCAAAATATGAACACAAACCATTCCATATCACTTGACCTCATTGCCCAGGCATTCAAGATGGTCTAGATGCAGCCTGAAACTTCTGAACTGTTATTTACTGCTATTATTGTCAAGATGTGCTACTCTGGCCAACAGCCTTACAATTTAGTAAGTTAAATGTCAAGTGTTCTGCTTAAAGAAACCAAAGAAGAGAACATGGCAAAGCTTGCAATATGTAATGTGAGACTTACAACACTGTGGTAGAAAAAAGCATCTTTTCTCTCAACATAAATTCCCACAGGGTAAAGCTCACTTTATCTTATGTGCTAGCACTGCAAGGAAAAAAAACATTAAATACTATTTTACTCACATCTGCAATTGTTTCTGGGTTATCTGCAAGATAACAAACACAACTGTACAACTGCTGCAGGTTTGGGCTGAAAAGCCTGGAAGTGCTTGAATACCCTGTAACTCTCAGCACATTTTCTTTAACAGGTGTTATCAAAAGTGAAGAAATAACATGCTACAAATTCTCTCCAACTCTGCCCTCACTACAATGCAAACATTATGTTTTATTTGACATTTCCCATCTTTTAACACTAGCTGGATTTAACACTTTCAAAAATTTTAACTAGAAAAACACTGAGCTCAAAATGGGAGCCTTTCTCTAGTTTATCTTTGAGGACAAACCAGCTGGTTTTTTTGCTTAATATCCCAATAAACATGTACTTCTAACATTGCAGTTAAGAAAAACCATTTAGATGCAGTGGCTTTTATCCTACTGCATCATTTTAAGCCAAGAAAGCAAATCACACATCATCCCTGCCATTAAGAAAAAAACTTTGACAGTGGCCTATATAAGCAGTTCTTCATTCTGCTGGTGATAAACGAACCACCAGAGAACCCCTGAAGACTGAGGGGGAGGAAAGTAAATGCCTGCTTCCTACAAGGGAAAGGAAAATTATTTTCTCTTTGACTGAAACAGCCCAAGAAAAAAAAGCTGACTGAGAAATTTAAGAGATGTTGGTGAGAACATGACAGTCAGTGGGTTACCTTGATATGCTAAAAGTTGACTGAAAGTTGGCTGTGTCGCACCAACAAAAGCAGTCCTGGATCTGGTGCTCAGAAGCTATGTTAATGAGAACATTTTGCAACAGCTATCAGAATATATTAAAGTCTTGTAGAGATGGATTATACTAAGGTTAGTAACTAGAAAGGTCTTGAATTATATGCATTTATTCCAATACACAAACAGATGTTTAAACAAATTTGCCATTGAACAGAATATGTATTTATTTCTTCATGATGTTTTCACAGTGGGATTTTTAAGATTCAGTGATGCAAGTAAAGCATTTTTCCTTTATCTGTTCTCTGACATTCCTTAGCATATCACAGATAACAAGGAGGTTTTTGGTATTGTTTCTTGCTAATGTTACACATACCTGTCTCCTTCCTCAATTTTAGCCTCTTTGACTGTGTAACATTAAAGCAAAAATATCACAGAGAAAAGAAACAAACAGAAAAACAAAGAATTAAGGAGACACCTGGCATAAATAACTCCTAGGAAGTTATGGTACTACTGGCAAAGATTGTGGGTTATTGAAGCTCAGATGTGATAGGATGAAACTGTGCATTCACACAACATTATGTGATGTAGGCCCCAGCTGGTGTTAATGGAAGAGCTAAAGCTGCCTTATCCTTCTCTGGCTCAATAAATCAGAGCCGGAGTTAGACTAATAAAAAAGAAAAAGCTATTTTCCAGGCAGCAGGCATAGTTACACAGCAGGCTTGCCAAGTCTTCAAGTCTAAAAGGCATAAACAATGAAAAACTCTTCCCCAAGAGCATTTGTTTTAACCCTTTTTATCTGATTGTGTTGCAATCCAGCACTTATAACACACCTGTCCTTTATGATCCTAGCATTTTTTTTACTGCACAGACTTGTAAACAGAGGAAGCTGTGTCTTAAAGCATATTGCCTTCTGCAGTGCCAGGTTCTCAAAATTCTGTTTAAAAAATAAAATTGTATTAAAACATATATAATCACTTCTACAACATTCTCAAGCACTCGACAGAATCTGAAATTAAAAGAAAACCTCATGCTCCATACATGAATAAAGAGGCTTGCTTTTATATAATTAGGAGTTAATATCTATTATTTTGGATTAAGCATATGCTTTCAGCATTGATCACTTTTTATCTCTTTTTCTTTTAACTTTTCAATAAATAACTTTAGTAGTTTCCCTGAGCCTGGGAGCTTTAATAATGGACACTTGAAAAAAAAAGAAAAATGAGAAATACTAAAATTGTTACCTCAGAAACAGAGTCCTGAGTTTATATCACAAGATAGAGAAAAGTTACACTATTTCCACAGACATTAGTATACACAGAGCAAATTTCAAGTGTTCAGCTTTCCTTTCCACCCCATTCTTGTCTTCTGTACTGAAGATGATGAGATTTCTAGTTACAGAGCAGGTGTTCATTTGGAGTTGGACTGACAATGCCACCTCCTTTCACATGGGCAACTTCAAATATTTTATGCATTCAAATGCTTCTAAAATATAAGTCTGCAACTAACCCACTTCGTTTGCAAGCCCTTCTGTCTTTTAGTACTGTTAGCACGATAAGGATGCATATTTTGAGAGGCATTTAGTAGCCAACTCCTGGAGACCAAGAGCTTGTTCGTGCTGTTTGTATCTGCCCCAGCCTTTGAGACAGTTTTTCCTGACCTTCAGTGCCTGCACAGCCTGTACCTGTGCTGGCTCCCAGCATCCCTCACAGCTGGGATAGAAGTCAGGCTGCAGAACAGCACAGGACCCAGGCACCAGTCAGAGCTCAGTCAACCTTCCCTCTTAAACCTAGTAGCTGGGAAGCAGCCCTTTTAGTGGAAAAAATTATGTTGGTTTTATGCAAATCCTCTGCATTTCATTCACCTGAGCAAAGCAAGACCTGGATCAGATCCACCTGCTCAGCCATAAAACAATCACAGAGAGCTGCAGTTCCCTCCCTCAAGCTGCATAAAGGGCTCATTTTCATTCAAATCTCTGTTGTGGTGCTTTAATTGCTCCTAACTTACTGTGAAGGTCAGTAGACAATGTTGTACTGTTGTAACTAAATATACAATCTTTTAAAATGAGCAACTACCAAACTACATACTTTAGGGTATATCACTTTCTTGGCTCCATATGTTTAGCTTAGGGCAATATGTACATTTTCTTATGTTTCAGCTTCCTGTCTGCAAAACGGCAAACAGCAACTCATTTATTTTGCTAAAGCTCCAAGCGACAGCTCTGCCAAGACCAATAAAGAGCACACTTACAGTTTACATGTTTTTCTATGTTATCTATAAATGTTGTCTATATCGCAGCCTTTGCAATGCCATAAATAAGTGATTCTGTATTAAAAATGTATTCTGCCAGACCGTGAAAGTTTCCTTCTAATTAGAAGAATAACAAATATAAGAAAATACTAAAGCCTCTGGCTTTGAACACGTGGCTGTACACAGAAAACAGGTCCAATACTTGCTAGGTAACTTGTTTTCCTAAAGAAAAAGAATTAAAATTACAATGTGTCAAAATTGCCATGGTTACAAAGCCCTCACCCTACCAAAGAGGGATATGAAATAATATATAGCCTAAAGACTAAAGTGATTACCGCTTTAATTGCACAGAAATGAGTAAGATTCACTTTAAAATGTGCCTTAGGGTTCCTGTAAGTCATGGTCTTATAAAATCAACCCTAAGCACAAAACCAGAACATTTTGCTCTCCATCAACATACCGAAGTTGTATGAAAAGACAAAAGTTGTTATCATTCAACGCTTTCAAATTCAAGTCAACTTCAGGAAGTAAATACACAGCAGAAAAGTTAGACTACAAAGGCACTGGAGAGCTTATAAAGAGTAATGTTCTAGAGAAATTACTCTTCAAGCTTTTAAATTTCTGAGGAAAACCTACGCTCATTCAAAGCCACTGACTTCCAGGTGCACTCTAAGTAAATTGTGTCCTTGTCCTGTAATCAGTGATGGGCCGTCGACATGAAGTATTTCTTTGAACTGTAACAAAAGTGATACCTCATTCAGATTACCTGTATGAATATTTAACATATTAACTATTCTGCTGTTCAGCAGTGGGCTGAATATCAAAAGGACATTCTCCAGAGAGAATGGTGCAATTTGGAAATGCACATCTTCTAGAAGATTAGAAAAACATGTTGTCTTCAGTAGAGAGAAATCAAATAGTTTTCTTTACACTCTTCATAAAGGATTAATTCTGTATTCAATTACATGAAAAAATTTTATCTTTCAAAGATATTTTCCCATTATTTTATTTGGCAGCATTAGGCAGGTGCACATAGTAGAAGCTAAAAGTAAGATGGGAGGTGAACTGTTTTTAATAAAGTGCAGATATGTCTTTTAAAATCTGAAGCTCAACGGCTTTTAGCAAGGGAGACACTTGTTTGCATTCTTTTTCACCGAAACTAATTTTGTGCAAATTAAAAATATAATTAAAGTGCTGACTTTTCTATTAAATTCAGCTTCATTTGAAATTCTTTATATAAAATCTGTGAATGAAAAAAAGATTTTGGAAAGACAATGCTGGGGTTTTCTTACCAGAAATCCTTCCCTAGACAGAAAAAAAAATAAAAATTAACTATAGGCATATAAGAGAATTATTGTTTATGAATGTAACAAAATATACAGTCATTCATTCTTCAAAGAATACCAATGTGAGTTATCCCCGCACGCATTCTTTTCTTTGTTATTTAGTATACTCGGAAGCAAAGCTGCTCTAAGGAGACATTACAAAACAAGTGGAAAGACTTAATATAAAGAGAAATTTATGATATAGTGTGCTGATATGGGAGTAGAACATTTATGAGTTACTTGCTCTTCAGCTCAATTTTTGGGGCTTGTGTAACTGTGACTTCAATCCAATTCTACCTGGCTTTGAAACGCAAAGGAACAAACATTTGGGTTTTGTTGTTTTGGTTTTTTTCTTAATTAAAATCTATTTCCTCATTCAACACCCTCTATCCCCCAGCTTCAGCAGGGATCATGGACTAATACATAGCATGAAGAGTGGGGCCTGTTAAAGATGGAGGTGATCAGGTTAGTGCTAAGGGTCAAACAGCCTTTCATTTAATGAATTAAAAAATCAATTTACAGTTTGGTAATTTCTGACTCTAACTTTATTTCTTTAAAATCCCCTTTAAGCAGTGAGAGGGACTGTCTATTTTCAAGATCCAATCACTGATCCTTCTCTTAAGCTATAATACAATTTTAGTTCTAATATTAGTTCCAAGAAAGTTGTTGACAGCTTGAAGAAAGATTGGAAGACAGCAAGAAGATGTAAGACTAGAAGAATATTTAAGGACTATGAAGTTTGACCTAGCAGGAAAGGCTGAAATACTGGATATATTCAACCTAGAAAAGAGATTGGAAGGACACTGGGTTGGTATGAAAAAAAAAAATTGCCTTTGGGTGGGTATGAAAAAAAAAATTGTTATATAAACCAAGAGTACTCTTTAAATCCATAGCACCAAAATCATAGAAACACTTGCATTAGAACTGTTGGTGTAAAAGGTCAGTTTTCATAATACAGATTTTTTTCCTAAAGTCACACATAGTGAGTCACTAAGACTGCTGAATCTTTACACAACCATTTCCCTGGAAAGAGGCAAGAGTATTGTCTTATCCTTCCCTTTATTCTCTAATTTAACTGGTTTTGTTGCATAATATTTAGCAGTATAATTGCAACGACGGCCACAGTGGTATTAAACTAGTCATTAAAGAAACTGCTATTTTGTAGATACAGATGAACATGTACTTGAACTTTAAAATATTATCAACAGAAGTCTGCAAAAGAAGGATGCAAGTGAAAAACCTGCATGCCCATATTTGTCTTTAAAAGTTGCTCTAGCTGTCACTGTCATGGATCTTTAGATTAACAAAGATGTTTATTCTAGAATGATACACTAGTGCAACCCAATCCTTTTATAAATCCATTTGCTAACAGCTTGCTATTGGATAGTTTTAAAGGTCTTCCTTTTTTGTCCTGTCTCTCGTCTTTCTTTTCTTTTTTTTCTTTTTTTTTTTTTCCCCCAGAACTACCCTCTACCATNAAAGCTGCAATCATAAGCCAAGAAAGACTGCTGTGAAATTCCAAAACAATATAATATAAAGGATCTAATGACCTTGTCAGCAGCATGATTTGAATGACATTTTCTCTAAGTAATATTTATATGCAGCTGGATAGAGGCTACTGAAGAAGTCACAGAAGCCATCACAATTCATGTAGATGATTATATCTTGACAGGTGTAATCATTCAATGTTATTTGTTCTCTTCTCAGGCTAAGCTAATTACCACTGCAGTTTCCCTGCTACCAGAGCGCATGCAAACATCCCTGCATACACTGTCCTGTGCATTGCAGGTGTGGGTATAACATCTTGTTCAAAAGTATATTGGGTGTATTTAATACTGTGAAAAGGCTTAAGTATCTTAAGATTTCATGAAACCTGGGTGAGGAAAATGTTTAAATAGCTACATGCTCTTCTCCACAGCTTGGATTGAGGTTGGTTTTGATAGTGGACATGTCAAATACAGAAGAAAAGCTCCATACGTAATACCTTCTAGTGATTATATTGGTAACACAAGACAACTCTCTAAAATGTCAATTTGTGACATTTCACCTGTAAGAGCTTCAGTTAGTGTAAAGAATAATGGAAAATTCAGTAAGCAACTCATTAAGCAGCAGTGCAACCTGAGTTTTGCATTTCCTGGACATTTTTACTAATATCAATGAAGTTTCATTGGTTCAAAGTATATTACTGCAGCTCAGAGCACGCTGATGAATACCTGCATCACATCTAGTTGAAATAATTATAGAGAACCGTCCATACAAATGTGTGATGTTCAGCTTAGTAAACATACAGCAGTGTGATTTCTCACATCAGATGCAGCTTTGTAAACATATAGTAAAGTCAGCCTTGAAAATCTGTCAGTAAACTTTTTCCCAGAGGATACAGACATATTTTAGGCATATTTTAACACAGGGATTAAAGTATTTTTAAGATGGTTGGAAAACGAATTATATTCTAGGAAGTATATCTAATTAAACACAAAGATGCATGAATTTCTTATTTGTGAAAATCGCCCCTATTCACAATGTCTTTCTCATACCTTCAGTTACTTTTCTTTAACACTAGGAGTCTGGAATACTTAAGAGAGAACCTTAATGCTGCAGATTTAACTTTGTGAAACCTGACCAAGACTTGTGACTCCTCTTATTTTGTCCTGCATAAAATGTCAGTTCTCAACAACTGCATCTCTGATACACACTGAAAATGTTTCAAAAACACAAAGACAACAAATGCCAGGTAGTGGCAGAGTGGGGATCAAATAGTAGGGGATTTAGTAATCAATACCTATCAGAAAACTATTCAAGCATCCACTGAGATCATACCTGTTGCAGCTTCAGTTTTTATATGGATTATAATAGCATCAAAAAGAATGGAGTGCAAGCGGGATTAGTGTGATTTGTCAAAAAGCATCAGTTGCTAAAACAAAACCTTCTGAAATTAAAATCCTTGTGAGTTTTGTAACAGTCAGACACTCAGGTGGCACAAATTAATGCAGAAAGCTATGGTGAAACATAGATAATTGATGAATTTTTGACAAAGAAGAGTTCCCACAAATACAAGTATGTTGAAAACATGACCTTTAAGGCCACTGTTGTACAGCAGAACAGCAAACCCATTTGCAAAATTCTGGTACTTGTGGGAACTCACCTCTTCTGTGGTGCAGAGCTGCAAAATACATGGAGGTGATACACACAAAAATATGCTAGGATTTTTACCTACGTCAGAATTTAGAAATCTTCATGTTAGAAATGTATTTAAGTATTGATTCTTCCTCCATTATGCTGAATGGAAATTTTTTATAAACAACACTGCTAATAAAATAAGAAGGTTGGCTTTCTAAATATTATCTTCATTTAAAGAACTTGATTAAAAATATTTTATTTCTCTGTGCTTTCTGTGTTCAGATCAAAGTCATTAATTCTGCTTCCACTTTAAAAGAGTGTTATAAAGAATAGTTAATGTCCATAAACAAAATTGACAGGATCTTTATAATTTCTAACCATAAAATTGATCCTTGCAGTAATACCAAAACCTTGTTAGACGAAAGCTTGTGTTACTCAATACCTTCTTCATCTTGTTTTTTCCTGATCCCACCTGTTCAACGGCCTTCTGGTCCCTGGGGCCAGTGCCAAAGTCAAGTTTACAGCTCATGGCAGAAGATGTGTAGTCCAGAGGGAAGCTAGGGACCACTGAATGCAAACTCCATATGCACCAGTCCAGGGAACTGGGTGGGAAGTTTCCAAAGCTAAGCTAAGGAGAAGCTGAAAGCACTGCTTCTATTCAGACTGAAGCATAAAAGGCAAAGGAGAGTGTAACTGATGCCTTCCATTGCCCAGTGAGAAGATGAAGGCAGGCTCTTCCTGGAAGCATGCTGAGAAAGGACGAGAGATAACAAACAAGGTGCAATGAGGAAAGTTCTGATTACATCAAAGGAAAAAATTGTCCACTATGAGGCTGCTCTGACACTGAGACAGGCAGCCCAGAGGGGTTTGGACATACTCAGACCTTAACTGAACAAAGCCCCGACCAACTTTGTTTTACTTGTCCAATTTTGAGCAGCAAGTTGGACAAGATAATCTCCAGAGGCTCTTCCTACCAAAGTTGTTCTAACATTCTCTGATTTTATGAACTGCAAGCTTAGTTACAGCCCCATTTTTCTAGGACAAAAAGTTATATAAAAATTCAATAGTTTTTTTTCTGTGATGTATTGGTTTCAGATAAATAACACTTGTGTCCTCTGTGTAGAAAATTCAAATGCAAATTTTCAGTTTGTGAAGCTGCTAGTTCATCTGGGAGAGAGCTTCTGTTCTAACGCTGTAAGTAAGGAAGTTCTGCTCCTGAAGTGTTGCACATGTGGTCAGCTATTTCAATATTCAAAGAAATGTGATCACTTTCAGCCCATGTTTTTATTATGCATGCTACCTTTACCCAGAGTGTACATATATAAATAAAGAGAAGAAGTCAAGGTCTGGGAGGGGCAAGCAGAAGATCGATGAAAACAAGAAACAGTCAATAAATTGAAAAAATCTTAAGGAGCAAGCTGTCACAATGTGCTTGTTCATAGCAGGAAGAGGAAAATAAAATCTGGTAATTGTAAAGTATCTCCAATCAAAGCCTTTGGAAAGTTCAGTAGGAAGCTGATGTGAGCCCTGACTTCTTAAGGACCAAGACATGGCACAGCAGTGTAAATGGATTGATTGTGTGTGTAATTATCTCAGCGGGCTACAATAATGCTGCAATTCCATCACTTCGGAGACCTCAAAGTCACTCATTTTTACATCTATTGAACAGACCATGCCAGTTTGTCACCTCTGTGCTTCAGTATGGAGAACACTAATTTTCTTTGCTCTGAAACCTGTGGTAAACAAACTAAATAGCCGTGGTGATATTCTGATTAATGGCATAAAGAAGGCAGAAGGGCCTGGATTGTACTTCTATCTAAAATCCAAACCACCAAACCAAAATCTTTTGCTTTGACTAAGGACCAAAGGGAAAGCTTTTAGTGACTAGTAATGAAACCATTTTAGGAGCATAAGGTTAACTCTGTAGCTTCGTTGTAAAAGACATTTCTGGTTATTTTTCATGCTCCCCCAAAACATAAAACACCTTGAATTTCTTTTATTTGCCATTTGCATGGCTTCCTTTTACAGAGCTGTATACATTTGAGTTTCTCAAGATACTGTCTTTTTTCCCTGGGAAGAATTTTTATCTATGTACACACTAAGGATAATACTCCTATGTTCTAGAAAGACTGGTAATGAAGCTGGAGCATGAAAAGTCGCTCTGACCATCCAGGACTGTTGGACACCTTACACTCCTGCATGCAGTCACTGCATGGGCTTGTGTCAGCTTGGCAGAGCACTTGCAGTAAGTGCAGTGTTTTATAAAAATGTGGATGATACAGAACATGCATTTAAGTTCTTTCTGGAAGAGCTCAGAAAGAAATACAGACACTGCAGCTTCACTCAGTGAACAGTTTCCTGCTTACCTCTGTATGAGGTGCTCTGTCAGGTCATACGACTGCAAAGAGGTGGAAGCATACTTCAAACTGAACGATCAGTGTGATAATGAAAAGCATGACAAACATGATAGAACTTAAAGAACTAGTTGGTAGCAATAAAAGTATCTGAAATGTTCTTAAAAGAGAGCTGAACACATCCAGAATGCTATTAGCAAATTAAATCCAGATGTTTTAGGTCAAATAATTACGCCAAAGCTTAAGTACAAAAGAAGCTCCATGAAAGAGTAGATAGACCAACAGTGTCTGATATAATTTAAAAATCTCTGGCTGCCTCATCCATGAGAAATTCCATAAGTAACTGAATAATTTTCTCAAGAACATTAAAATCTAATTTCCACTAATATTGTACAAACCAGTCACAAAACAATCACTAATCAATACTATTAAGACTGCATTTCATTTTCAGTTTCAAAGCACTACCAACTATGCAGGTGTATGAAAAGGGAATTAATGTTCAAAAAGTTTAAGCTTCTTGGAGCTTGACCTATGAAGTAAAAGTGCCAGAATGCCATAAAATCCCGTAAGGATTTGCAATTAGTATATGCTGGACAGTATGGTGCCACATTTGAATGTTGTGAGGTGTTTACAATTTAGAGGGGTCTCAAAGCCCTCAGATATTCACTGGTGTCTAGAGAGTACATGTCTGGTTTTGACTTTTCAGTAGATGAATGGGAGGGATATTTTATCTGAACGCCACCCAAACTGAATGAATTCAACAGTATAAAGGACAAATGAATGTTAACTTGTAACTAATGTCCAGGAAACTAAAAATAAAACAAAGTAGATATCAAGGTCAGAACAAATGGAGCAATATCCTTGATTTAAACTCTATTGAAAAGTCCCCCAGCCACAAACAATTTTGATTGATTAGCATTATTTAATCTACTGGAGGTCAGCCACTTAGCTAGCTAATTTTATTTATCTATATTTGCCGCTAGGATAAAGTGTTTGTGACATCTAACATGCTTTACACAAAAGTCTATCTTTACCAGCTGTAAGGCAATCTTGACAACTGAAAGTCCAAGTGAAACAAACTATTGTGGGTGGAGGGGCTGTATGAAATGAAACATTTCCTGCACTAAGAGCAGTTATTCTAAAGGGTACAGGTGGATATAAACAATGTGAATATAAGAAATCAGGCCAAAGAATTATCCAGTTACATATAACAAGCAGAATTTAAAAGTTTGAGCATTTACCTCTTGGAACTAAAGAAAATGTTTGGTGTGAAAAACACTTGATGTTGCAAACACATGGGCAATTTCGAAATTTGCAGAATGAAACAAAAACAGTAGTGAGGAGAAAGATCAATACAGAATGAATGCAGGAAAAGATGAGACAAGTAAAGCAGGCAGCTGCAATATGAGTAGATGTTACAAAAGAGAGAGAAGACTTTGAGAGAGCAAAGAAGAAGAATTTGATTTTATCTGAAAAAGTCAAGTAAGCCTCTTTTCAAAAGAGTAGAAATAGTAACTTCCTTAGAAATAATTGAGAAAAGGCAGTTTTCCATAGAGATGTCACAGCTACAATTTCAAGAATGAAGCAAGAAATGAGGAAAGCAGTCACATTGTTCTAATTTCAGTTGCTTCCCAGAATACAGACATATTCTGCGATCAATTCCCATACTAATGCCTTCAGGGAAAGCAAGTTGTACAAATTGTTCAGATGAAGCAGTAGGAAGTCAGAGTTTCAATGTACAACTCCAAGGTTCACATCAATACACATGTAAGAGGATGACACTTGACGTGGCATTGAAAGAGGACAAAACCTGGCTGCATTAAGCCAATCTGTCCTGCCAAGACTACATCTTTATACAAATACAGCCAATTGATATTGACTGACTCAGAAGAAGAAGTCACACACTTCCCAGGTACGTGACTTTCCATTGGCTCTGGGAGAGAAAGGTGAGTCCCCCACGAGCGCTGGCACATCTGCTTCTCCAGTTTAATGATCAGTATCTCTACAGATGCTCATAGAAGGAAAGCCACTGGTAAGAAAATGACTCAGTCTTACAGTCCTTACCCAGACCAAAGAAATCCCAGGTATTCAACAAATATAAAAAGGACCAGGGATAGGTCCAGGAAGAAAATTATTTTCCTAACTCAAAGACTTTTGGAAGTTTCACTATTTATTCTTAACATTAAAAACCCACTAAAACTTATGCGCCCTAACTCTTTGTAAAATCTCCTCCCTTCAAATTAATATAATTATCAGTCTATAATCGATCTTTTTCAGTATGCCTAAATGACATACTGAAAAACTAAAATGACCTCACAGTTACCTGTAAAGATTTATGATTTTGCTTCCATTTCAAAGAGCATTAATCTGCTTCAGTTATAGGATGTCCAGATTATCTACAATTAAGTTTAGCTTTTAAATGTCACATGGACTTCTGTCATACATTTTAGTATTCGACTCAAACTTTAGTTCCTGTACACTGCAAGGAACACACTGCATGAACACTAGCTGCTGAGTGGTTTTTTGGTTGGTTGTTTTTTTTTAAATGCAATACTATACTGAAACCCAGAGTCAAAATCAGAGATGTAGTGCAAGTTATGAATGCATGCGTATTTTCTCTTCTTCCTGATAGTCAATAAGCGTACTTCTAATACGTTTTATAGCAGCAGTCAGATGTTCATAAAGGATTTTGCACTTTGCTTGTTTTCTCGTTTCACTCATTAACTTCTCCAGCTGTTACCCACAGAAACACAGAAGGGCATCTGACCACTGGCCTCAGTGCATGTACCACATCAACAGCTGTGAAGGCAATATTATTTATAACTATATTCACCAGAAATAAAAATTGTCTTAAAATTTAACTACACTGGCTTAAAA
Source organism: Struthidea cinerea (assembly GCA_013397865.1). NCBI lineage: Eukaryota > Metazoa > Chordata > Aves > Passeriformes > Corcoracidae > Struthidea > Struthidea cinerea. The sequence goes on from VZTI01003277.1 coordinate 544,660, forward strand.
GTAAGGCTTACAATTATAACTGCATTTCTAAAAGCAGATGAAACCTCTGAACATCCTAATTACAATTACTAGGTAGAGAAAGTCCCATCAGAGGCAACTTTTTTGAGCTTTGAGAAAATTTGGCTCAGATGAAGTTTGAATGACATGATGCCTGATAAAATATTGTGCATAGAAATAAATTGTTCACAGTGATGCAGATATAACCTATAGATTTCTTCAGAATTTGTCCGAGATACACTAAAAAGTTGTTAGGTACACAGCTGCACAGGCTAATCATTTTAGTTCCATGGATTTTCTGTAGAGATTTGCTGGCTAATAGATCTGGCTAATTAAGCACTGTCAAATATGCCATGGGTCAAGGACACAACTGTAAAAACTTCCTAGCCTAGAACCATCTATTCATTTACTCCAATGTGCATTAGATCAGTAACATTTTGTTAGCATAATTTAAAATTAACTGTGAAACAAGTATAACCAGAGGATGAGAAAAATATTTAAACACATGGCTAACAATGAATTGCTGGTCACAAAATGCAACAGCTTGACAGATGGCATATTGTATATATCCTGACAATTTGGGAATATTACCTCGACTGGTGCTGAAACTGTTCATGGCTCAGGATATTTTATTCTTCCTTGCTTTCTCCTTTCTTTTCACTTGGAAGCTAACAGTAATTCTTGACGTAGACCAAAGACAAGCACAAATAAAGTAGATACACAGCATCTCACTAGTGCAAGATCATCATACAGTCAACAGTACTCTATCATTTACAAGAAATTTAGTAATCATGAAGTTCTTTTAGGGAAAATACATGAGGAAAAGTTCATGGCCAAAGATCCAGCCTGACTTTGAGGGGTAGATGATATCAGAGTTACAAGTAAGTTAAGATACAGACTTCTGAAAATCAAAATAATTTTCTCCACATTTTTTTTTCCTGATGACTATTTTTTAATTTAGTTACTGATGTTAAAAAGAAGCAGGAAGCACTATTTCAGTCTAATCTCCTAGAATTTTTTTTCTTTCACAGGTCTCAATTTTTTATTCAACCTACAAAAGTTTAGACTGCATTTCAGACAAGTTGGTGCAGTGAGCATATTAGTCTGTTGGTCTGAAGAGCAACTGGGTGAGATACAGATTCAATTTACAAAGGAGTAAAAAGAATTCCTACTCCTCTATCCAATTTGTGAATAGTAACCAGTTTGTCCAGCACAGCATTGTATATTTGGTTACATTTTCCCGAGCCATCTACCATACTAGATACTTCACTGATTCTGTTATGAGTAAAGATAAAAGATTAGAAAAATTAAAACCTAGCAAAACAATGCTCTCTATAACAGCAAAATCTCTATCTTGTACAACTAAAAATATTTTTACAGTTCAGATTTCTAGTAGCTCAACTCTGGAATTTTAATTCTACCCTAAGGTCGACTATTTCTGAATCAAAAAATGCCCCTTTTTATGTGATACTCAGGTTCAGGTTTATTTGAGCTGATTAACATATAATCAATGTTTGGCACAAATGCTTGATTAAGACTCACATTCAAAGTTGGATGTGCAGAGCTTAACATTCACTCCTGTCATCAGATTCTAGACACCACAAACCAAATGCCGTGGTTTATATATAATACATATATATGGATTTGGTATTGTCTCTGTAGAGTTCAGCATTAAAATAAGAGGGGCTAGTGTAGAAACCTTTAATGGAAACTTGCGTATCAGAAATTGGAACACCATAGAAAAACCACACCAAATTAAATCTAAGTAAGTCATGTGGAGTGTGCCTTATCTATTGCTAACTTTAAAGAGAGGCAAGCACAATGCATGCGTAATTTCATACACTTTTTAATAAGGAGGGAAAATAAAAGAAAACATCCAGGTTTTAATAATTCAGTTTTTAATAAACTGAATTCTAAACCATTTATTATTAGGATGTTCTTTTAAAGCCTTACTTATTAACCTACACAGGAATTTGAATAGCTTATGTTTTCCCTTCAAGATCTTGTTATATTTTGCTTTGCTTTGTATTACACCCATTATGCAATATTACATAAAGTTGACTTTGCGACCAATTTAAAATCTTCAATTCTACCCTTATTCTACACTCAAAAAAAAAAAAAAAACCAAACACCTAACAACAAATAGTTACGCATTCTGTTACTGCACTTTATTGAAGGTCCAAATTTGGATGACCGAACACAGATTTTATGAATAATAAAATCACTAAAAAATAATTTGACCTTTGGACAACTTTTCCCCCAAAAATAATCTGAACGAGGAAAAGTCCTGGTAAATGTAATAAACATAATAAAGTTTCACCTTCTGAGGTAATATTTGGTGTTCTTGAAACACTCTTGAAAATGATAGGGTTGCATTTGTTGGGACCATCCAGGTACATATGCATTTAGAGCTCCTGGCTAAACTATCTAAAAATAGCAAAGTAAATAGCCTGTCAGCAAGGTATTATTAACTCTTGTTCAATTCTTTCGAATATTTATAGCTTTTGAATTGAAAAGGGCACAACAAACATTGTCTTTCTGTAGTCACCTTTTCCTTCCTTCCATTTCCTTGTGAGTGTTGACATTCCTTTCCAAAACAGCAACTTCCTTCAAATAAAAGAAGCACTTTCAATTTCTTTGCATGTTTCCAGTTTTCAATAAAAATTTCCTTCAGCTTTATCCAAACCCATATGAAAGATACACTGAGTTAAGCCTTAAGCTGCACTTTCTGAATTATTGAGTAAAATATCCCACATAAAAGACCCACGGAGAACTGCATAACAGCAATTAATGATACAGGTTTTGCTTTATATGACTCAGTGGCCCCTGAGACTTAGTATTTCTTCTAGACTCAGTAAAATAGTTTCTGCTGCAGACTATGGCTCCAAAATAGTAACTACAATATTTCTGAAATAAAAAACAAAATGTCAAATTGACACAAACTATAATCATATTTTACTCTGTCTTTTAACAAAATATATTTCATTTAGCATATGCAGACACTACAATAATAAATACACATCTTAAAAATCAATCGATGTATGAAGAACTCAATTTGACAAATACTTTATTGAACAGCTTTAGCAGCCAGTAATGTGTACCTCCTACCTAATAACTACAAAATGTCTATAATATTAGGAACATCACTTGTTTCCTCAAGTGAATACTGAAAGGTTTGATAGGAAAAAGGTAATTCTGAAGGAACTCTAGCATCCTAAGTAGAATTTTTTCTTTTATTTGCACTGAAATATATATGTGTCTATAAATCAGTATTGAATGTATAAGATTAGCAAACAAAGGAAAATATTATCCATAACATTTAGAAATCTTTCTGTGCTGAAAAAGGTAATCTACTGTGTAAAGAAACAGCAGGTATGCATTTAAACTGTGGGACTGTTACTGCAATCCTTTTATATGATCAGATCTCTTCTGTCTAGATTTATTCTGTTCAGTACAAACACTTGTGCTTACCAAAAGATGATTTTCCCTAACACGCATTTTGCCATTTCAGTATATCATGCTGTCATGTTAAACCACATGCTTTTCTCCTTTCAGATGCAATCTCAAACTGGTTATATTGCTTTTAGTTTTAAGCTTAGAGTCACTATTAAAGCAGAGTGGGAAAATAATCCCAGGATATACTGAGTATCGGGATAAATTCACCAACGGATTTTGCCTGACTTTGCTTTTACTTAGAAAATATGCATTTAGTCACAGAAAATTAAAGATAGTGAAATGTCTGGTTTTCTACCTCCTAGCTTCTTACTTTCCTCTCTCCATACTGTCCACAGCTACACAAAGTAATTCCAGGTTGATATGAACAAATACTGAAAGAATTCCCAGCTTCAGAACAGTATTATCAATGCTACTGGGAAGATGCCAACATTTTCTGCAACCTAGAATAGATACACTTAAGAAAGAAGAAAATATGCTGTGCTTGTTTTAAATACAGTAAGTCCAAAATATACATTTTTATCTGAAGATACCAATAAATGTATTATTTAGACTAAAACTTTGCTGCACTTTAGAAACTGTTTTTGGAAGGGGTCAGTCTGCATGATACATGCAACTGAAAAAACTGACTAGAAAGCCAGAGATGTCTTTTCAGTTAGAATGGCCATGAAAATAAGAGACAGGCTACAGCCTATTTTGCTCTACAAGCTTGCTGAATCTTCATAAATCTGTATACATGAGAAAAATGCTAATCATCAGTTAGACTAAACTGCTGAAAAAATTATCTGTGCTTTAAGGTAGAAAACAGGCCAAAATCAGGTCATGAGAACAAGAAATACAATGGTTGTGCCAAGAGAAGACAGAAGACAAATAGCAATTAAAAACCAAACGTGATTGTTGGGTAACAGAGGAGGACTGACATATGCAGTCCAGCAATTGCATTTCAATTTCTGTAATGGATAATTACATGTTAGGCTCTAAAGGAGATTCCTTTATAAAGCAATCTCTTTATCATCCATTATATATCTCTCGCAAGGCATAAAAGGAAAAAACTCTCCTTTTTCTTGCAAAGACTGAGCAATTACCACTATACAGATATCCTGGAACTGAAATACTGCTCCTCACAGTGGAGCCCCTACCAGTTTTTATTCAGTAAGTCAAAATTTACTATGAAATCTATGAAAAGTGTATTAGCTTTAAATAACAGTTATATGTGTTGAGATTTTAATTAGAATGCTGAAGGCTGAAAACAAACTAGTAACTCCAAAATTATAATTGTTTCCACCTGATTTTTGGTAGCCTTTTCACATTTTCATATACATTCCTTCTTCCTGAAATAGAACTACCAGGAACAGAACCTCAGTGAAGATGTATTTGTTTGCCAGAAAGGCTACTTAGAGAACATTAAATACTAGGGGAGGTCCTGTCTTAACCTCTTTTATTGATGGTACTAAATCAGAGCTGCTGGGTATCTGCTGCTCCTAAGACCACCCTCTTCTACAGTCTTCCTAGGCTCTCCAGTTTGGCTCTATTAACTTGTTTAATTCAAAGCCCTGCCTCTGAGCACCTTTAAAGAAAATAGCTAACTAGCTAAAGGGTTGTAATCAGATGGAAACATAAAAAAAGAGGAAGTTTTCCCAAGATTTTCCGTGTCTCTGCCTGTTACATGCAAAAGCACAGCAGATCCTGTCATGGTGCACAACAATTCACTGGGAAACCACAAAGTCAAAATTTGCTGACACAAATTCTTTTAGGGACAAACTTCTCGTTATTTACTCCTGTCATAAAGAAAATGCTTCCCATGAGATATAATTGACCATCACAGCTGCTTTAGTCTCACTGTCCAAGATGATCTACTAAAGATTCCAAAAAGCCAACATGTGAACTGTATACACTTCTACACTAGAAAAGAATGGACAGTTATAAATTCCTCTCAGATTCTGCTTTGGAAAACAGTTCCAAGCTGTCCAACAAAAAATAATTAATCCCAGTGTAAATACTGACAACAAATAACGCTTCTGCTGCTGTTGTAAAATACTGTCCAAAAATATAATTGAAGAAGGTCTAATCCAGAGATGAAAGTAAAAGATACTTTCTAGCCAGGTGTAGATGAGCTGACTGTGTATTGCAGCATTGCTGCTGGACAGCAGCAGGCATTGGTGAGGAATGGAAAGCAGGACCTCATGGGCCGGATTACCTTGTCAGTTTCATCTCCACATTTGGTTTCTCACATCAGCACCATGCTTTCCTGGTATTACCTCACTGCTGCTTGGTACTGACGGAAAAGAACACATTGCACATTTTAAACAGAACATGATTACAAATGGTTACAATAATTCGGAATCGAAGAAGTTAAAATATATCCTATGCTGAACTAGCTACTCAAAATGGATGAGTCAGAGATTGCATATTCAAGGAAGGCACATTGAATTCAGATTCGGTGGTGCCTCAGTAAAAAAGGTACTATGACAATAGAACAATTGAATTGTAGCAGATTATAGCAAGCAGGATTATATCCCTTTAGTTGACGACATAGTGGGAACCCTAGTATGAAATTACAACATCTGTACTGTCTATAGCATGTTTCTTATGCCACACAAATGGAAGGCAGCAAATGTAACACCAACACTTAAGACAAGCCTGGAGAATTAGTAAAACTAGCATACACCACTTCTCTGAGCTCTGTACACCATTGCCAGAGACAGGCTCCCAGCCAAGAGGGTTCTTTGGAGTGACACAAATATTAGTTTTGAGTATAACCGTTTTGCTCATTGAAAGCCTAACTGAGTTCAAAGTCTCTCCTTCCTAATACTTGCTTGGAGTGGCTTGAAAGTTATGCTTTTTCCAGTCAAGTCTGATAAGCAGACTGTGAAAAGGAAACCTGTTCTGTCTATGCACTCCATCACCAGTGTTCGTTCTACAGACAGTTGCTCCCAGATGACAAACCGTGGGCTGTATTCCTGTTACTAAGCAATTATTGCCAAATTCTTGGCAATCATTGCCCAAAATAAATGTTAGAGGTAAACACAAGGCGAGTCAACAAAAAAGACCACTAACTCTCTAAGATGTCCAGTGATCATATCCATGCGACTATGACTGCAAAGTTACAGTATATGAAAGCATTTGAGGTCATCATAAGAAAACTAATTAAACCCTGTATTAGAAAATTATTTGTGGTTTAGCCATATCCAGTGTTGCAAAAAGCGGTAGCCAATGTGAGTTGAATTGAGGACTGTGGGATTTGAAAACTGGGTAAGTCACATTACGCAACTGTTGTTTAAACTGGGCAGCCAGTATGGATGTGATGTAAGGTAAAGTCCACCAAAATTTATACTATAGAGCTAGGATTTCAAAGGAAAGCACAGGAAAAACATCAATGTCCATAGATCTAGACAAAACAACTGTATATTGCAGTAGACGATAAAACACAACGGAGGCTCAGAGGAGACTGGAATTTGCAAAGGCATATCTCATCTCCAAGTTACTTAGTTGCTCTGAGCAGTAAGTATACAAAGCCATTATACAAAATGTAACTATTTGGGATGTAGATAAGAGTATTCCCAAATGGATTATGGATGTCATTATCTATATTGTTAATGTCTTTGCCACATTAAAGAGACAGCCATAGGCTAATGGATAAATACTGGACAGTAATTTAGTAAGCTGTGTCCCTAAATCCACCTGCTTGTTACACTTTGGGAGATCTCTAGCTGAAGCTCAATTACAACTTCATAGGTCTGAGGAATAAAAACTTTTTATTTGCTTACTTGTTCCTTTCATTTGCTGCTAAACAATCTTCCATCCTCTTTGAAGTGATTGCCAGGACACAAATTCACCACAGGGTACAGAGCATAACCTTAGAATATGCTGCAGTTCAATGTCGCTGTGAGCGGCACTAGCGGCGAGGAAGGACACACCAGTTCAGGAGCAATAATAACACATTTATTTAGTTGCAAATCAGTTTATATAACTTGGGTCACCAGCATGGCATAAGGTCATTGGTCACCGACCATCCGCCTCCCGAACCGGTTGGCTGAAACCTTTCAGAATATTTTTCCCAGACAATATCATAACAATACTACACAACAACTGCAGGTGCAAGATAGAGAAAGTTTGCTTACAAAACTGTAGCACTGTTTGTCATAGTTTCTGTGAGAAACAGAGCTCTCATGGAGTGCTGCAGAAAGCTGGAAAATTTCTCTGCTAACACTTCTCAGTGTTCACAGTACAATGCCACAAGAAAGAATTTCTTCACTGAAAGGATTGTTAAGGATTGGAACAGGCTGCCCAGGGAAGCGGTAGAGTCATTGTCCGTGGAAGTGTTCAAAAAACAACTGGATGTGGCAGGCATTTAGTACTTTGGTTTAGTTGATATGATGGTATTCAGTCAAAGATGGGACTCAATGATCTTGGAGGTCTTTTTCAACCTTAATGATTCTCTGATTCTATAAAATTAGCTAAGCCATTACCACCTTGGTATCCCTCGATGTTTTAGGATCTTTCAGCATTTGAAACCTGTCCCAAGAAAGATGGGATCTAGCTGTTGGAAAGTTCATGTAGCAATCTTATTAGTAATATTATACTGATAATAACATAGGGAACTCCTTTTGCCCTTCACCAGGAAATGGTTAACTATTTCCATCTGAGTCACACTACCAGGACACTGGTAAAGCCGCTTGGTGACATGGAAGACTCAAATGATCAGACACACCATAAACTGAAGGTGTTTCCTAAACTTACATTAGAACATATTTCCTAAACTTATATTACAACATATAGTATGTTAGAAAAGAAGTTCATACATTACAACAAATTCATTCTTCAAGAAAAGAACCTTTAACTATCAGTTAATAAAAAGAAATAATATAAATAAAATATTGCTCCTCTTTAGGCTCAGCGTGGAGACTGACACCTGAGAGTGTCTGCTGCAAATGTCTGCTTCCTCTTGAAGTGTCCTCCCACTTGGTTCCTACTGGGAATACTAACTACTTCCTGGTTAGAGAATCTTCCCTGGAGAAAACTAGAACAGCATGGAGAAATACCAAAGCATACGCTTTCATTTGTGGTATGTTGAACACACTTTCTCTAACCTCAAAGCAAGATGTCACAGGACTAAAAATGAGACATATTTCCTCCATGAGAACAAGGACTCAGTTACAGAGATGTGTCCTTACACTATGGCACTACAAAGCACAGCTGCAGACGAGATCGATTCACTACCTGTTGAATTTTGCCACTCACGAGGATGGCTACTCACAGCCATGTCTGCTGTTGAAAAATATATGAGTCCAAAGCAGGTCAGGTGGTTGACTCGGAGCAAAGTAATCATTCCCTTCAGTGATCATTTAAGAAAAGACCTTGAACTGACGAACTATCTGATGGATGAAGGGGGCTTTACACCTTTCATCTTCCCACCAAGGGCACTGCTCAAGGTCTTGCATTACTTGCCAATTACAGCTCACTTTCAAAAAAACAGCCTGAGATCAAGACTGTAATCAGCTTCAACTGGATCCAAATAACCATGTATTTGGTTACTGAGACCATCATATTTTAAAGAATGGAAAACACTTACTAGCAAAATAACAAAAGAGTTTCATTATTGTTCTTCAAGTATAATAGAAAATTCCTCCACCCACAAGAAAAAAAAAGAAATCTGCTTTAATCCAAATAGTGATACCAACAGTACAACAAGTTGAACATGGCACTTGGAAAGCCAGTCCTACACTTCCTTATTCTATGCATCCACACAAAAAAAGAGATGTCTAAAAGTGTTAGTGAATATAGAAAATAAACCAATATTGAATTTGTTACTTTAACACTTCAATAAATATTCACTACAGAGATTTAGAAAAATAAAACTCTGTGAATAGGAAGTTACATTTTATAATTTTTCATGATTGCAAAATCTCTCTCTATAAATTAAGAGTTGTGAAAATGCAGGTTTATAACCAGAAGGAAAATCCCCAGATTACTGTTTCTTTAAGAAGGAACAGAAAACAAGACAAAAATGGGAGGAAGGGAGATCTTCCAAAGACGAAAAAAAAAGTGTACCTCTTTATACTCACCTATATTCATAAAGATAAGTAACTGCAGATAATTTCTTCTAAAAGTTAGTTTGATAACCCCAAACCAAATAGAACAGTTCTGCAGCAGCACTCCTAATCCAACATGTTATTTCTTTTTTTATGGTAGGCAAATCAAGGATGAACGAAACCACAGGAGGTGGTACACTTGTTATAATTCATATCAGACCTCGCAACAGAAGGTCACATCTTTAGTATGGTTATTTAAAATTAAAAAATAAAACTACCAAGGATTTTCTAATGAGCTCTTTTAACAAAACAAACAAATAAACAAAATTAAACCAAAACCCCAAAAACAAACAAAAATCCACACAATCCCCCTCCCCCCAAAACACACCAAAAAAAAAAAAAAAGGAAAGAATTTCACCCATATTTTTATTTCTGTGTGGAATCATTTATGTGAATGTCTTTATTTTGCAAAAAAAGCATGAGATGAGCTAATTATTGCTCAGTTGTATTAATGGTAAAGTATTAAGTATGGGCAAGGAAGGGATATTATGTCTTACTTCTGATCTGTCAGAGACCAATTTTGAGTCCTCTGTCCAGTCTGAGTATCAATCCCCTAAGAAGATTATTAAAAACTGAAAAAGGTTCAGAAAAGAACCACAAAACTTATTTTGAATCTAGAAAACAAATGGTACAAGTGCTGAAGTAGTATTACTCAGTTTCTGAAAGAAAAAAGTGAAGTTCATAAACACAGATTAAGTTAATCTACAAAGAATAACGATATCACACGCTGCATAGTATATTAAATCTAGCAAAAAATAGGTAAAGGTATTATATAGGTAGCTCTTAGGCTAAACAGCAACAAAAACCTGAACCAGGTACTTTTGTGGCGTTGGAAGTAATTAAATGTTGGGCCAGCTTGTCAAAGGATTTTGTGATGAATGTTCAGCTTGGGTTTTTACAATGAGATTTACCTTTTAAATAGGAATGTTTTGAGTCTATCAATTTTTGACTCAGTCCAAAAATTCTAGAATTCAGAAAGTGAGCTTCTTATAATAGTCCTGTAAGATAATGGTAAGAAAGCAAATAGAAAAAATAGTAGCATTTTAAGTATAACTTTTAAAAGATTATTACATTTTTTGCAATAATAACTCAAAGGTGAGCCAGTTCTCATTGACTGGGTCAGCATCTGAGTTGATTGAGAATACTTTCCTGTCTTAATGTCTTCTTTATTATTGCTGAACTATCAAATCAATTTTGATTGTGAGCAAGTGATCTACATTTTGTCACATCTCAATTGTCAACTTGCAAAACAACAATTTCAGCATTCTATTCTGCCTTCCATTACACCTCTTTACTTCTGAGAACAATTGTTCCTGTTCTAGTAACCTGATTTATCTCAGACTTCTTATCTAACCATAAATTGGCCAGAAGGTGAACTCTGAGCTCTGTGATGAGTAAGAGGGAAACTAAGACAATTTACATTGAGGTTGACTAAATATACCTAATGGACATAGTAATTTTTGTCTGAATGTCTTAAAAAAGTAGAAAACTCCAACTGTGCATAATTCCTTTTATCACCAGCTGCAAGTTACAAGTGAAGCAAGGCAGACATCTGACGGACCTCCGATCCCTGGGATCTTACAAGGTGTTCAGTGGCTAACTTGATATTTGAAGGTAGAGCTACTCTCACTGTGTTGCAAATATAAATTTAAATCTTGAACGTCAAAGGAGGTAACTCAAATGTCATATTAATATCATTTCAAAAGTTAACATGTATATCCTAAGGTTAAATAAAATTTGACTCAGTGGGGAAAAAAAAGTTCTTTCTAATGAAAAAATAGTCAAGGACTTTACTGAGATGATAGATTACTTTCCAAGAGGACAGACCCCACCCTTCTATAGAGAAGAATATGATCTTATTCTCCAAGGGGTATAACACTCACCGCACTTGAGTATTATGGATTATCTGCAGAAATTTTGGCTTTCCAGAAATATCAGGATCACTAAACAAGATAAATCTCTGCCTGTTTTTTGGGTGCAGCTGTTAAGCATGGGCTGTCACTATCAGAGAAACTTAAGCACTGTTACTGAAAGTTCCTCTAACACAGGCAAGAAGTGGCTGTACAGAGATGATTTTTTCCACCAGCAGAAACTGTCTTTTCTGGTTACCTAGAGACACCCCATCACTTTGTAGAGACGCAGTTAGAAAAATGCTGAGTATGAGCTTCCAGTACAACAAGAATAGATCAAATTGTGGATGTACAAGAGTCTGTTCTGATGTACCTACAGCAGTACCTGAGTGTTATTGACATAATGTCCTAATGCTTATGTCCAATAAAGGTATCTTCCTTAAAGTCCTAAACAACTCACTTCTATGGTAACCCTTCTCCTTTTCTTTTTCAGATGTTGGGTTTATTTTCTGTATTAGAATTTGGTTTTAGTAATGAGAGTAAAACTCATAATCATGAAAACTCACAATCTGTGTAAAAGTAGCAGTATTCCCTACAATAACTCTGATATAACTACTGATAAATAAATATCTGATTAATAAACATGTATTTACCTGATCTACTCTCCTTTTCTATCATTATCTCCCATCATCAACAATAAGAAAGTAGCTATTGTAGTCAACTTCGGATGATTGAAATTTTGTCTGTTTACAGAAGAATTTTTTTTTACTATTGATCCAATAAAGAAAATGTGCCTGGAGAACCACACACCTCTAGAGAGGCCACTGAAAAAAATGACTGCAGAAAGTGAAAACAGAGTTGTTGTGTCAGATTAAATCATCTACCTCATTAGATCTAGGCAGCATTCAGTCTGGCTGAACTGAACTTTCTACTAGGTGCTGAAGATTAATCACCAGAGAAATAGGTCAGATAACTAAAGGAAGAACTCTCCTATAAAAAAAAATAAACAAAATAACAATGGCTAAAACACAAGAACTTCTCTAAACCTTTAGAATATGTAAAATTATTTGTATGCCAAAAAGACAGATGTTCTAAAGCTGAGGAATATTTTGAGTGAAGGTGACTGATGGTTAAATCAGCCAGAAAAATATAATAAAAAGTTCCGAATTCTGTAGGAAGATGAATTAGGTAGCCAAAATGTTGCAAGCCTGCAATAAAAAGAGAAGCTTTAGTTAAAAACTCATTTTTCTTCTGTGGTATAGTAGCTACATTACTTATAAATGTGAGAGTAAGAGTGAATATATGGGGAAAAGGGGAAGAAGCAAATGAATTGACGCCTTTAAAACTTGCACAGAAAATGAATACTTTTTATGTTAATTATAAACTTTTTATGTAAATTATAAAACTAGTAAGCTTGCAAAAAAGCATTGTATTGATAACTCAGAGTGTAGGACTCTATCCATATATTTCTTTGGCATCCTTTCAATTACAGTATTTATCTACCTCAGTCTCTGTAGACGTGGAACACTAGACACACACATTATTATTGAGTGTGACAGTAAGTGTTCAGAAAAGACACTCTTCAGCAGACACTGACCTGGGAACACCAGGTTTCTCAACAACAATGGGCCAGCCTTCAGAAGATGACTCAGAGATGACAGACTGCTTGAAGCAGGCATCTAACGGCTGAAGGCACCTATCACAAATTCTCATGGCTAGCAAGTTGCTTTTCTTACCTGACTATTTCTGTTTTTTTTTAAACTGTATCCATAAATTGGAGCTGCTAGTATGAAAAATTGGAAGAGTTTTCCTCGTATTCATTCTGCCCAGTAGTGGCTTGCTGACCAGTCACGCAGGATGCACAACCTGATGAGATGTCCACATGTGCATAATTCCAAATCAACTACAATACATTCTGCTGTCTACAAATAACTTACTAGTGCTGTTTGAGCTAAATATTCAATCAAGAAAAAATTCACTGGAGTTTTGTGTTAAAGATTTCTATCTACTGCTCACTCACCCACATATGAGCAGTCCTTTCAACAGCTGTTTTGATTCAATTTATCTTGTCATTGAATTGAACAAATTACTTCTAAGGAAAGCCTGAAATTATCAATATTAAAACTCCCATCATATTTTTGTCTTTTGCCCACTGTCAGCTCTGCCTAATCATTTCACATATTGGTCCACATTTGCTTCCATACTTCACAATTCTGTGCATAACTCTCTTTGACATCCAGACGGAACCTAAGAAAAGAAAAATGGCATAAAAGCCCCCTTGGTTATTACACGCTATTTGTAGGATGAAATGCTAGTCATTATGAATCTTCTGAAACGAATATCGAGGAAAAGCTTGACAGAGCACTGCAACAGGCTGCTCAGAGAGTTCATGGAGTCTCCTTCACTGGAAGTGTTCAAAGCCTGCCCTTGCATTGCTCTACATGAACCTGCTTTAGCAGGGGATTGGACCAGATAATCTCCAGAGGTCCCTTCCAACCCAACCATTCTGTAATTCTGTGGTATTACTCCTTTTCCATCCATGAAGAACACTGTGAGGAGGGATATCACTGTGGAAATGTTGACATTCCCAGCAGATCATAGTCTGGATGGAAAAACAGCTCCAGAGGCTGCTAGTTTCAGAGCAATCACAAGTAACTTCCACTTCGTTTCCAGTCATATCCAGTCCTTGTCAAAAACTGTTGTAAACATCACAAGCAACTACCCCTGTGTCTGTGGTTTTGCTCTTTTTTCCAGCTGATGAATGGGAAGTTGTTAACAGCCAAGATTACTAAAATGGGATTACAAGCTGCTTTGACATTTTGGAGGAATCAAGTGTTTCAGTAATTTAGCTCGGCTATTACAATTTTAGCTGTAAAGTTCTACCGCTGCCACTCTCAGCACTCCTAAACAAGGATTTTAGATAGATACCTACAACAGAGATATGCAACCCACATTGTACAGTAATATATATGGCTCCTTCCATGTCATGTTTTTCTATTAGATGTCCTAACTACTGTAAAAGTATTTCCTAAGAACCAAGGTATTCCTATTTAAATATTTTTGATCAGTCATATAATTCAGATTACTTCTCTGAACCTTTTTCCTAATGGTGTAGGTTTCAGTGCATACCTTGATGAAGAGGGGTCTATTTTTCAGTTTATTTAATTAATAAGTGATTCAGCTTTTGAAAAGCAATCCAGATTTCCCGAGAAACTTTAGGACAAAGCCATTTAAACTTAGGAATAGGTTGATTTCATGATGCTTCAACCTCTCTGTCTCCAACACTTTACCCAGAAAAACTGTCATACAAGGAAGATATTCACAAAGAAAACCTCTTCCATTTCAAGTTCATATGATCCTTATATATGAAGATCACAAAGTACTTTTCAGAAAAGTACTAAAAGTATACTGAGGTCATATAAATCAATATCCTGAGTATGGCATAATCTTAAGAAAGTAACCTCTTGTATATATAGCTACTCAGTTCTTGTATCTCATCCTACTTATGAATGACTTCAGGAAAAACCTGCCATACAAGAAAAAATAATTTTAAGTTGATACCAAGGTGTATCTAGGGATAAACTTTCTTGATCAGGCATCAATGCATTACCCTCTACACCTAATAAATTACTGTTTTTAAAAAACAGTAAAATTTATCAAGGAGGACATAACCTAATTTATGGAGAGTTAAATATTTAACTTAGGGACAAAGCCTGTGCAATCCACAACCCATAAGAATGAACAAATCTATTCTGCCACTCATCACTTTAGGAGCTGTCATACAATATTAAAAACATCTATTTGAAAAATCTTTTATAACAACAGTAAAACCACTCAGCAGTCAAAGGGAACTGGGCAAAACCACAGAAAGTATACTGCAATCTAAGTGACTGCAATACATCATAAAATAATATTTAATTGAGAGATAAAGTCTCTGCAACCCACAATCTACTAAAGTGTATAAATCTATTCTGCTACTACCACTTTCAGAGCTGTCATACAATATTAAAAACATCTATTTGAAAATACTTTCTTACAACAACAGAATCACTCAGCAGTTGAAGGCAATAGGACAAAACCATAGAAAGCATACTGTTATCTGAGTGAGTGCAGCACAAGTATAAGCAAGTATATACAATGTTTACTCTGAAATACTTTATTATTTTCAAAAAGAATGAAAATAATTGCATACTATTATTATCATACACATAATTTGCCCTGAAGAGTCTGAAGGAAGCAGGATATTTCTTACACTTACAGTAATTATGACACTGAACAGAGTGCTCTTGATTTACATCATTGCATCTGATTCTTCCAAATTAATGTGGTGTTTCACAAAGTTCAGAATCATGACAATCCAGTGAAAGATAAGTTATCTTCAGGCTTTTGTTACCATGAGAGGGACACAATAGGATTCTGAAACCTCAATCTCTACCAAAGCTTCAGAAGGAGTTTTAGCATCCTGCACTGCGTGCACTGTGTTAGAGATTATAAGTGACTCTGATCTCCAGGTAGATATAGGATGGTTTTTTTAAACTGTAAACTATTAAATTGTATGGAGCAAATAGATTTTGTTGGGACATATTAACCTCTGTGAAAAAGAAAGAAGGGATATAACCTACCCAAACCCAGAAAACTACAATTATCTTTATAAAACCCAACATTTTCAGAAAGCTGAGACCAACTTCCTCACTGATTTCTGGAAAAGCACATGCATAGTCTGACTGTACTTGTAAAATTTCCTTTTTTTTAACATTCTACTCAAAAACTTCTCTAACATTTGCACAATTTTATAATGCCTGTACTTTTCACTCGTGAGTGGAAATGAATAGCCTTGATACTTATTAACATAATAGATATTTTTTCAATTCTCTAGTAAAAGTGTAAAAATATTTTTTTTTATTGTAATCAGTTCAGATCTTTAAATCACAAGTTTAAAAAAAAACAGGGACGAAATCTCCACTGATCCGGAACTAAGAGGAAAAAAAATTCTTCAGTCTGTGAAATTTAGCTAAGGCCCATGAACACACACCATTATTTATATCTGTTACTTGATTCCCATGTAACATGCCTTTTACGCCATTCACAGAAGTAGAACATCACAGAGGAATGGGGCATATATGTTTTCCTGTGGTTTCCTCTAGCTGGCATGCTGGAAACCTGTCCTGCACTAGGTAAGAAGAAACTTTAAGGCTGTGCATACAGACTGCCAGACTTTTGGCCAGTGAGGCAGACAAAAAAGGCAGCTGCACAAGAAACTTATTTCCTACAGAAATAATACAACCACTTACAGACATCTTCACTATATTTTGAACTGTCTTTCCATTAGCAGCTTCTCCAGCCATAGCAACAAGTACAGACAACAATCAAATGCTGTATTTTACCAGGGAACCCAAACAGATGTGGAAATCAGACTTGACAGAGCACACCCAAACATGCCAAACAACCTAAAATGTAAATATAGACTATTTTTCCCCCAATCTTTGCAGTCTCTAAAGCTGGAAATAACTTTTATGTTAACATTTATCATGTTGATTTATCAACATGATAAACTAACTAAGTTTAGTTTAGTTAATACTAAACACAGCACAAAAAGAGAATCAGAAGTTCATAGATTTAAAGGAATCTCTCCATTGTACTTTAAACTTAGTATAACGTACTCTAACACAAGCATAAAATATTCATAAAAATGCACTTGATAATATATTTTTGTCATCTCTGCAGGGCTTTAAGATTCTGTAGCAAGATTCTAGCAAGTCCATGCAAGACAGCAACACAGAGTACCAGTTGAGTAACTTCCTTATTTAAAATCACTTGAAAGGAAGACTATGTTTCTTGAAAGGGATACATAAACAGGACTGTTTTAGACCTTTTTATGGGAGAAAATTTTGCTTATATTCTTACACGGTAACACATGAAACCACAATTAGTCAACAAAGTTCTCCTTTTCATAGGTGTAAGTATGTACACTGTATTCAAATGCCAGCTTACAGGAATATTTGAGAATACACTATTCCTTCAATATTTGAGAAACAGATCACTTAAGACCATAATCTAATAAAACACTGGGATGCAATGATTGTCATTACATTATCGACCATGCTGCAAGCAGTGTTTTTCCAGTCTAACTCTTCATATGGTAAGAATAACAGCTCCCTTGGAAATAAGACAAAAATAATCAATATTCCACTATTCAACACGTAAAAGGCACATCTAATATAAAGTAAGCTTCTTGTTTTTAATTTTTAGTGCTTTATAAACAAACAATATTGCTAATAGAGGAGGAGATCTAAGAAAAACAAAGCATCAAGCAACAAAATTTGCACTTGATTGCCCTTAGTGAATGTTCAAGTTGCTTAGTTTGAATCTGAGTATTGTAGTTCTTCCTCAAGCACAGTTTAAAATGTCAACAGTAAATTAAATATTCAACAGGTTTTTAAATACTATAAAAAATATATCTTGATCTTATAACAATTCTACTACAGATGACGTTAACGTGAATAAATTACAAAACAATTTTGATTACAAAACAGTTTGAAGGCAATATAACTGCCTATAATCCTCCTAAAATCTGCTCTACCCTCCACTACTTTAAATTTTCAGATTTAAAATAGGAATCAGGGATTCAGACTTTAACACCTAAGTTTATACCGGCAGTTTTCTGGATACCGGTTTATTTTTCCTGCAAAATTAAACCACCATAACCAACATTCACAACAGACAGACACTGATGTGCACGTCGCTCTCGAGGTGACTCAGGTAGTGCCTTACATCCAGTTTACAGGTGCCTCCTCCTGCCTCGCTGCAAGAGAATAATCAGAACAGAAAAACGACGAGCCACTGAAAAGCACTCCCTTACCTTCTAAACCTGCTTCAATCAGCCCAAACTGTTCCAACACTTTTACAAAAAGCACAATCACGATCAACACCGCTATCATTTCAAGCCCTTCCAAGTTCATGGTGAGTTAGGTCATGGTCTGACCACCGCCACTGAGAAAAGAGTTCTTCTGCCTGGCTTTCTTTGCAAAGCCATTAAACTAGGCGCGGAAGGCTCCTGCGAGGGTAGGGGGCGAGTGGGAGGGGAGCGGCAGGGAGCACATCCCTGCTACCCCAGCAGAGGCCAGGAGAGGCGGGCGGATCAGCTCCGGCCTGCCGGCACTGCCCGGCTCGGCACAGCCATGCGGGCAGCGGGGGCCGGCCGCCCGGGACACCCCCGGGGTCACTCGGGAAAGGCCCCGGGCGAGGCGAGCGCTGCGGCGGGGCGCCGGCGGCTCATCGCGGCGGGGGGAGCCGCTCCCGGGCTGGCGGCGGAGCCGGCGGCAGGCGCGGAGCCGTTGCCGGGGCAACGCGGGAACCGGGGCGCGCCGGGCTCGGGGACAGCCCCGCGGAGGTGCCCCGGGGCTGGAGCAGGGGTCGGCATGACACCGCTGCCCGTGGGAAGGTGCGGGGAGAGGCAGCCGGGGCACGAGTCCTCTCGCCGCACCCAGCCGCGGCTGGCTCCAGTCGGAGGATGTGTCGGTGGGGCACTTGCCAACTTCTCAGTTAGTTTCTCCGGGTAAAGCAGATGCCTCGGTACGATGAGATTCCACCTGTTGCATGTGTCAAGTAATACACAACATTGTATATGTAACAGCAAGCCAGGATTCCTTTTTTTGTTGGTTTGTTGGGGCGGGGGGCGTTGTAATTATAGCAAACAAAAACAAAATAAGCTGTCTCAAATTCTTTAAGGCTTATTCCGTGGGCTGATTTGAAAAACAAAAATTGAAAAGATAGATTGAGAATCATAGTCTGAACCATAGAGTGGTTTGTTTTGGAAGGGACCTTAAAGATCATCTAGTTCCAACCCCCTTGCCATAGGCAAGGGAACAACTTGCACCAGACCAGGTTGCTCAAAGCTCCATCCAGCCTGGCCATGAACACTTCCAGGGATGGCGCAAGAAAAAGGAGAAGCAAGCTCATTACTTTCGGGTTTTTTCTCACTTCAGTAGTGTTTGCTAAACTAGGTATTTTCCATGGAAAACATGAACAGTGAAATACAGGAATACCGACCACAGGACTGAACTGGTATCTTACACTACTTGTAGGTGCTAAAAAAGCTGGAAGCAGAGAAATTCTTCAGCCTTTCCTCAATATTCTGTGAGAAGACTGTCTTTCCTATGTAAACTATTTTAAACAAGGTCACAGTTTCATAAACTTCTTGCACTCGCAAGTTGTTTTGCAAGATTGTTATGGCTTTGACTTTGAAAATATTATGGAATAGGTCTCTTAGGACTTGGCTAATCCTCTCAAGGAGTGGATGGCCGAGGAACCAATTACCTATTGCCACTCAACACACTTTTTGCGATCTACCCTATATAGTAGTCAGAAAATTATTAAAGAAAAGCTTCAGCTTCCACTGTTCATGAGCCTGGACTCTGTGTCGTTTTCTTTATGCGCCTCGGACGTAACAGCGACAACTACTAACAGCCACTGGCCTATCTACAACAGTCTGCAGCACTGGCATTGTCACACACAGTATATTCATGGTTAAGGATTTACTCTTTAAATCCCTTTAAAAATTTAGCATCTAAGAAGATATTTACAATGGAAAAAGAGCACCTCTATTGCAGCAAAAAATGAGCAGGGGAACAATTGCAATAAATTTAATCCTGTCTGGTAGAGCACTGTCCCCCTCATGGTTGAAATCAATTACTGCCAAGGGCTCAGTTTTCTTTCTTTCCTTAGATAAGATTAAAAAAAATGCATTGTGTTAGGTGAGAACTGGCAGCAACTTTTAAGTCCCCCAGGTACACTTGCATTATAACGGGTGTTGTCATTACTGAAAACAGTGGAATGAGCTGGGAGTAATGGCACTAACAGATATAATATAGGTACCTTTTTTTGTACACTGGATAGATAAAGCCTTACAGTGTAATATTCACAGGTCACTATCCTATGATTTTTGCTCAGGATTGGACTCCCTGAAGCTGCTTAAACTTTTTCTGTCAGAAAATCTGTCTCAACACTCCATCGTAAATATTGAATTCATTTCAGTTCTGCAGGCAGATTTTCCTTGTGAATCTTTGCTTTTATTTGCTGCAAACTTTCTCCTTATGTTCTTCTTTATTTATCTCATTCAATCTTCGTTCCAAACAAGGCTAAATATCTTCTCCGTCTAAGCCATCTTATCAATAGCTGTAAGGAAAGTAGGTCCAGCTTTCCTTCATGTGGAACTGAAATAGACTAATTTATCAGCATCAGGAACATAGCAATCTTGTATGCCATTACCCAAAAGGTCGATACAAGTTGTGTTTGCGTACATGCAGCATCACCACCTGAATGGACATACTCCTTTTCATTAATAGCTTTCATTAATATTGGTTGCTGAAAATGTAAAAATGAAAACACTTTTTAAAAGATGTTTTTAAAGGTACTTTTGTGACAGTTCCACTTACTCAGGGCTGAAAGCAGAAAAGTGAAAAGCAGAGCTTTTGGTGGCAGTTCTGCAAACCTGGCAGCTGCCATTGCCCTGCAAACTGGAACCCCACGGCTGGCAGTGACCAGACAAATACACGTGTCAGGGATCTGCCTCCTCAAGTGGCAGCAAAGTGAATAGTTTTTCCCAGAGGTGTAAGTGTACCGAACCTATGGCTAATTATGACTTTTCTTCCAAGACACAGCAGAGAAGCATGGAAGAAATGAAGAATTAGTATTGCTACAGTTTTACAGGTAGATGCCAAAGCACAGTAAGAATGATAATCTCCAGGGAAGGCAAGGTTTTTGCAAGAAAGCTGTGACTAAACTTGTGTTTCTCAAGTGCTGTGAACGGGCTGTGATAATGCCTTTTTTTTTCTCACTTTGATATACCTGTAGGTAATCTACTATGCAGTTTAATACACCTTCCCTCATTAATTTATTGTTTCTGAAAAAAACAAAAGGTTTTTATAAAACCGTATAATATTTCACCTGTAGGAACACAAAATAGCACAAAGGTATCACTGATCTTCACCCTCCTACCTGCTTAAAAATGGACCTGACTCTATTGACAGGTAGGGTGACAAACTGCTTAACATTACTTCTCTCTCCAAGTACCTTGCCAAAACCAGAGTTTTGTTGTTTAATTTTTTGCTTTCCATAGAGACAAAAAAAAAGTGATCTTCATTTACCTATACAGTTCTATCAAAACAGGACAGGAAGAATGAAGCTAACAATTGAAAGTATTGACACCCTATTTTTTTCTCTTGCCTAACTACAGAAGCCGTAATATATTGGAGAATTAAACTTCAAAAAAGTGTACAAGTAGGAATGCAGGAAATAGGACTGGGAGAAAAGATATTAAATCATAAATTATACATTATAAAGGTGTTTTATACACAAGAGCATGAAGCCTTGTTCTTCTTATGTGTAACTGCAAATTAAAGGTTTCAGTCTTAAAGTATTATAAATGCTGTCTCCTTTTCATCAAAGCATTTTGCAGTATTATATTTTATCATGAGAGTAAATATATTAAATTGAAGTCACTGGTTATATTTTCAGCTAGTAACATATCTAAATGGTCACTTCTCATCTTGTGATGGAGCTATAAACCACAACACAATGACTCCATTTACTTTACTATGACTAAGATCCTTGATATCATTAATCTTACTGCTATTGCTTAATGCTATATGTCGTGAAATGTTAATGTTAAAAAAAGACCCAATCCATTTAGACTGAAAAGTGATGAGTAGGTCTACAGATGGAGTCCCAGTAATGGTTATATTTCTTCCTTACACTTCCTTTTCTTACACTCTTATGTTCATTTGGATGCTGGTAAGCCACTCCCAGATTTTCATCATGGCTTCCAGGAGGACAATCACTATCCTCTGATATTCCTTATCACCTCTCAAAATAGTTTATGGGAGTCTGGCCTGCAGAAATCAAAATCCATTGGATTTTGCTTAAAACATTCAGATTAGTGACCTGAGCTAACCTTGATGGCTTTGCATAAAGCAATGGGGGCTGCACACATGCAATAACAGATTTGGGCAAGGCTATCATTGGTGGGGGAAAGTTAATGATAGAGTTACTTGGCAGAGGTGGGTGCAGAAGTCAATGCACAGCAAGAGAAACATGAAATGGAAAAATACCAGTGGGAATCCCATGTCACTTATAAAGTCTGAGAACAAAACCTCTAGTAGAGGATACAATTTCTTGATTTTGACTAGGAAAAACTTAAATAATATTTTCTTTCAATGGTAAAAATCATGATGTAGAGCCAGAGCTATCTAATGATTGCTTTATAAGTGATGTCCCTCCAACTTATTACAAAGATCAATAATGTTTTTGCCTATTTTTCGTAAGAACAGCTTTGAATAATTAGTCCAACATCCAATAAAATCATTGCAATATGTATTCCATGTAGATATTTAAAAGAAGTTCATATTTTTTAATTTTAAAAGGGGAAAACCCACTCTTTCTTTCCAAAGTAGAAAATGGGCCAGAAAATCTTGATGTATCATAAGTTCAAATACTTTATTATCTCAGGAGCTAGCTGTTATTATATTATAGTCTCCCTTTTTGTCACTCTTAAATTTACCGCTAGCAATATAAATTAAGAGAATGAACTAAGACATTATTTTTAGAAATTAAATAAATAAAACCTAGTAAATCTTCTAGCTCATCAAATCACCAAGAAAAGCAGGAAAAAAGAGACAAACTTGTCTGTTTTAATTTAACACCTTTTCTTAGTAATTATTTAATGAATCTGAAAAAAAAGTGAAAAATGCTGTGATGCATTCAGCCACTCTAAATGTTAAATCTGATAAGGGCCAACACCTTGCAACTTTCCCTATAGGCATTAAGCCAGCATGGCTTCCATGGTTTTCCCACATTAAACACAGGTAAAAAAAGATCACAGCAATCTAATATCACAGTGCCTTATTTCTACCTTTTCACAACTTTTACCTAAGTTTACATCCTGAGCTATGCTCAATGTTTTTTCAGCTGTCACAGTGCAAGGAGCTGTCACAGTTGAGTCTTGAGGATGCTTTTGTCATGACAGAAGACTCCTTCCCTCCCTAAACCAGCAGTTCAGACCCATGGCAATAGGCAGCAATAATTCCATGGGCTGGCATGGAGGTTTTAGCTCATGCAGATTGTCTCCCATGATGTGAGCAGGGCAGGGCATGATGTAGTCATGAAGGAGAAGTTCTGTCTCTTCACAATGGATGTATAATTACATGGCAATACAAAAATCCTGTGCTTTTACAGAACTGATTGAAATAGAAAAAAATTAAGTACGACAATTACTCATCAGCAGGCTTTTCAAAGACTGACAGAAAACATCCTTACATTCCAACTGAGATGTAGTTCCAGCTGAAAAGTATACCTGAGGACCTGGATAATATCATAACATCACTACAGTTTTGGGTTGCTATAAATGTCAGAAGCAGCACAAAATCTGTCAATATATCACTTATTCTTTATAATATTCTGAATATTATGTGGGTATTCTGGAGCCCTTAAAATGGAATTACATTTCAAGTTTATCCTTTTCCATGCAGTGAAAATATGGCTCCCTGAATCTGGTAGTGTATATTTCTGGAAACTATAACACTAACTGTGACAATGAACTATGTCATTAGAAGACAGAAATTTTCTCATCACATACCATTCTGATAACTCCATCTTTGCTAGAGGTCCTTAAACCTCATCAAAAAGAAAAAAACTTCAAAACTTTTCAATGCCTTAAAAATGTCAGACAACTGTATTTTAAAGCTCTCTATGGAAACTGAAGATGAAAAATACTTGGCTGTTGTAATTCCACAGTTGAAACTCAACTGTTTCTTGTGATTTGTTTGTACTACGTCTTTATTAGCAAGGAATTTTCTCCTAAGAAACTTAATGATTTTCAAGTGTTTGCGCTCCAGGGAACATACAGATCATTTTCCAAACTACAGAGAAATTCCTAGACTTTCAAAGTCACATAGAATTACAGGAGAGTTACCAACCATCATTTGTAAAACTCCTATGCATCTTCCACAATGAAGAACTAATGCAGCCAGCTTAATTTGGATTTTTGAGATAGTCACAGCATGTCAAGTGATGGTGCTTTGGGATACTTGATTTGATTTCTCTGAAAAACACAGGGCCACAAAGAGCTCAGTGCTGCACAGCTGTGGGACACCACAGGTGGTAGTGGGCCTCCAGCAGCTTATTTCACCATGGTTCATCAGGCCTGTTGGTACAACATGACCCACACCTCCAGTATATTCAAGACGTTGAGTTATTCTGCCAAGGTGCAAGCGTGTGAATTAACACTCGTGACATGAGTAGTTTCACTTAAAGATTCCTAGATATGTCAGTCCTGCAGTCTTTTAACCTGGGTATCACCTCTTACTCATTTTTTCCTTTATACTTTAAAATCTAGTGTATATTTAATGCCTTCAGAGCAACAGCTCTAAGATTCAGTGTTTTCTGCCTGTCCAGCAACTAAATCTTTAATGCAGACTTCATGGGTTTGCTCCTCAGCTATTGTGACCTCTTTTCTGTCTTTGTCAAGTGCTGTCTTGCTCCTCTTTATCCACTCAGGATACTGCCACAGAGATCATCTTTCTTGCTTACCACTCTAACTATTTCAGTCTTCCCTTTACATTTCTAATGGATCTGCTTCATCACATGCAAAATATGTGCTGCCACCTTCAAGGCCAGTCCTAGTCATACCTAGTCACTGTTGACTTTTAGAGAATATTGAGCTGTTAACCCACCCAAGCAATAATTTTAGCCTTACTAATTCATAAATTAGACCTTATTAATAAGAAATGTTGCTGGCTCTAATACAGCCCCTTAATATTCTGAAATATTATTATAACTGCATGTGGATTCTGATGTTTTTGCAGCCACAGCTACGGACAGACGGATAGAAATTCATGACACAATGTGGCAAAATTTTCATCCAGATAGCAAAGGGAGAAGACACATCATAAATAATTAGAAATATCATTAGTAATTAGAAATACATTGTGTTTTGCTACCTTTTTTGCTACATATTATTGGAAAACTGTCAGGCTTTCTGCAGTGAACATTGTATTAAGTTGACTTTATCACAAATATGATTAGGAAATTTATCTGTAGCCTCAAAATAAGAGACTGACAGAAGAGTTCCTCCAGTTCAGCTGATGCAGCATATGGATGTTCGCCAGACTTTTCCTCCTAATCCCTTGTTGGTTCATTAGCAGCTCACTGCAGACAAGAAGAGACTTATGCCAATCAACAGTAAAAGTCCCAGGAAAGCCTAGCTCATATGCCCATGGAAAACAACTTGAAAGTTTGGAGAAAGACAGCATTTCTCATAGTTCTGCTTTAAAAAACCCAAGAACCACAAAACAAGACAGAACCAACAAACTAGGGAAATCTGAAGCCAATGTCAATAGAACCCTTCACCCTGACTTAAGCCCTAGAGTGCTGTAAGTCCAAAGACCAAGCTCCTATTTTTCCCAGAAGTTTTTATTAAGACAAATGACAGAACAAAAGAGTGACAAGTTCTTTTTTTTCGTTTGTTTTTCAGACTGTTATACAAAGCTAACTAACATGTAAATAAATAAAGCAAGCCGACAAATACACTCAGTTTCCAATTCTGCCCAATTAACCTACTTGGAGCCCTATGAAGGGCCCCAACAAGTTTCTTCCTAACAATTTGACAGTCTTTAAATTTCTTTCCTGCAGTTCTCTACCATGTATAAATCTGATACAGAGAAATCCATGTGCCTAAGCAAAGGTTGTCTCAGTTTTGCTAAGAGTTTTGGTTTGGGAGGAGGTGACGCTAAGCCGTCTTATTTACAGAGACGCACTGAAGGGTGCATTAGGGTGCCTGAAGAATTGTGGGGCATTGCACCATTTTTCTCATGGTCAGAAAAACCACTCACAAATAATTATACCGACCATATATTTAATAGTATTCTTTACCTCATCGGTAGTTCATATGTCACTGTAAGCGGCACAATTGGCGAGGAAAGACACAAGTTCAGGAGCAATAATAACATATTTTTTTAATTATAAATCAGTTTATATAACTTGGGTGGCCAGCATGGCATAAGGTCATTGGTCACCGACCATCCACCTCCCGTACCGGTTGGCTGAAACCTTTCAGAATATTTTTCCCAGACAGTATCATAACAATACTACACAACAACTGCAGGTGCAAGATAGAGAAAGTTTGCTTACAGAACTGTAGCACTGTTTGTCATAGTTTCTGTGAGAAACAGAGCTCTCATGGAGTGCTGCAGAAAGATGGAAAATTTCTCTGCTAACACTTCTCAGTGTTCACATCCATGACTATCAATGATTGTTTTAAGCCATCTGACGAGGATGGATGGAGAGCCTCTTTATGTGAACAGCTGTAAAGAAACACACACTTGGGTGAGTGGTCTCAGCAGACAGTCCAAACTAGATCAGTTGCATGTGTGGTCTTTACAGCACAGATTTGAAGAACATTAGTTCAAAAGTCCAGAAAGACATAAAGCACTGACATTTTTTAATTAAATGAACAGAAGACTTCTGTGCATTGAGCACCAAAAGTTAGAGACTCAGTATTGCTAAACTCAGCAGAAATATTCTTAAATTAATAGGCAGGGAATTCTTCTTGTTATCTAAATTCTTTCTCCCTTGCCTGTCTTTATGCAACATAAATACCTGTATCACCACTTCCTTCCTCATTATTGCACTATTTTGTTTCCAGTGAATATTTTTCATTGTAAAGCAGTTGTTTGCATATAAAAATATGTATTATTACAGATTCATAATTCTATTGGTTCTTTAGTCCTCATTTCTTCAGTCACCTATGCTGTTTGAAAGCTACTTTTATTTAAATTCATATTTGCTGCACTGGAAAGATTAAGTCTTGATTTAAACCTTCTCCACTTCAGTCTGTAAGGTGAATGTGTTTATGTGTGAGCCAATAATTTTCCAAAATGGTGTGAAAATTTCTGGAGCAAAGACAGACCCAGTGGAGACACAAAGAACAAACAAGACACTGAAATTTGTTTATATATTAATTTTTAAATGCATCAAGAGACTGTTGCTCTTTCATTTTAATCTCTTACAAGAATTTCTATAAAAGGCCAGGTAATACTTCCTTTGTTTTTATATTCACTAGCAATATATCATGAAGAGAGCTTCGAATGTTCCAGGGATTCAGGAATGTAAAACAATATGAAATACTACATGTAATGCACCTCATTTGTCAACACAAGCAAAAAAACAGTGGGACACATGCAAAACTTCACTACAGTTAGGTATTTGCTTTCTCTGAACACCTCATTGGTTATTTGATAGATGGTCCATCCCCACTCAGTAAAAGAGCCTACATTTTCTCCTCATCTGTTGAAAACATAAAAGGGCTTACTCAAGTAGCAAGGTTGAGCACCTTAAGGACAGGCATCAGAGGATGCATGAAGTGCATGATGGCCCAGTAAAAATCTTTCATGCAGTTGTATATCAGTTTACATGACAGAGAAAGGATTAATTTCCACAGGCAGTCAGGTGATTAAAATATTCTGCAGAGTAAAACAGACAAACAAAATTGATTGCTTCCCTTCACATGGAAGATTTAAAAATGTAATTGAAGCAAGTAGACTGTGGCTGTGTTCTCTGTCTGGAAAAGTACTGATGTTAAAATTGTGCTAGATGGGTTAAAAACAAAGCCATTTAAAGACTTCTAGACCAATGCTTTGAGATCCCCTGCAAAACCAGTAAACTCTAAAACTAAACAGCATTAAAGGAAGAGAGGTATGGAAGAAGGAAAAGAGATTCTGAAACACTTTCTTTTCCTCAAGCTGGGAACCAGACAAAATTGAAAAGGCATCCTAAGACTGCAACATAGAAATTAATTTTAGAATGTAAATTAGATTCACCCATGAATATAGTCCTATCAGAGGACAGGAGAACTGTGAAATGAAATATATACATACAACATGGTAGTGTCTGGAGGTAACAGAGATACACATCTTATATTCCCTTTGCATTATCTGTATGCTCCTCCTTTGTAACTTCAGGTTGGGTTTTCTTCCCTCTGAGAACTATCCCTCTGACCTATTTGCAGTGTTTTGCACCAGAAGAGAAAACCTGAGCTCTGTAGTCAAAGCAAACAGCAGGGTCTGGCAAAGGAAGCCCATGGGAGCAGAGGTACTTGTCAGTAGAGAACTTCTCCACAGAAATGCAATGCATCAGCAATACTGATGGCTGGAGGCAGAATCCACCACTTTTCAGTCTTGCTGCATATGAGGAAGGCAGAGCGTAAAAAGATGGCAAGATGAGTTTGCTTCTGTTTCCCACTATCCACCTGCTCCACAATGTAGGCTACATGATTTCCTCAGGGAAAGTAAGATCCCCACAGTATCCAACTGTGTGTATTCTGCCTCCCAGGAACAGACCAGGCTCAGGATTTTTCCCATGGTTTTACCTCTAGGAAAGATACAAACCTAAAGCCATGACTTACTGATGCCTGTTTTGAAATCTACCTGACATGGCCTGTGTACTTGACTATTTAATTGCTGGCAGAGTTTCAGGTCTCTATTTTTGTAGCAGTATTTTCATCTCATTGCTTGCAGAAGTTTTCATTTCAGAATAGTTTTTCTTCATATTCTTTGGCTTTTTTGTATCCTTGCACTATTTCCTGCTGTTATTGCTGGTCACTAACAGTATGTGTAATTCCATAACTTTCTCTTTTGAACAAAGTTCTCATTGCAGTCCTTTGTCCCCATCACTAATAATTTGAAACATGAACATCAAATTACAAGGAGAAAGTTTGCTTTTTCCAGGTTCTATTCTGAACTGTTACTACATTAGAGACTACCTTGCAGTTGACACCCAGATCACTGTATTTTGATAACTCAGTTGTGTGTCAAATGAGTGATCTCAGACCAGTTCTTTATCCATGTCACCATGTATCCAATCAACCACCTCCTTCCATCTCATAGCTCACTGTCAAAGTGAAATATCCATGTAATCTTTTCTGTATTGCCAATCAATGGGTGGATCAGAAATACTGGTACAGTAAAACAAAACATCCTCTTTGAATTTATCAAAATACAGAAACATACATTTACTCCTTAGTGAGTAACATATTGGTATGAAATGCATGTGGTGCTCTACCCATTCAGTATTGGGATTCTGTTCTACTGTCGATGCTCCACTATAGTTGCATGTATCAGCCTCAATACATGACCTGTGACACTCTAGTAAACATCTTTGCTGTGCTTTTCCACCATGACCTATTTTAACAGTTCTGTCATTTCTACATAGGTATAATATGCTGATTTTGACTACAAGAAAAACTGAACTTCCATCACAGGTTTTTTTTTTTCACAGATCCATATATCTGTTCAGATTTTATCCTTCCTAGGTGGTCTTACAACATTCTAGTTAAGACCAGAAAGCACAGCATAAAACACTTCTAACAAGAAAGCCCAGGATGTAGCTTTTTTGATTAATAATAGATTTAACTCGTCAACCTCTGTAAACATAATGGGGTAACTTGTCTGATAAATGGAGGGGAAATACCAAAGAAGTATTTGATGAAACATTCATCAAATGAAATGGGTTCTGAAAGAACACAGAATTACATTTAAAACTATGTTATAGTCCCTATAACTCTGTAACTGCTAAGCCATGAATGATAGGTACAAAAGTCTGTGGAGTCTTGGAGTATGAACTAGATATTTATGTGTCAGTTCTAACAATATTAATTTTGTGATGTCAGAGTAATGCTGATCCTTCTTCTCAATGAGATGTTAATTAATGTACTTAATAGTTGCTTAATAATAGTGGCTTTCAAAAGTCATCAATATTACACATTTCACAACTTCCCATTGAAAAAAAATTAAACGAAATGGACAATAAAGGAACAAAACTTGTCATATTACAACCCAATAATTAACAAAGTATGAAAACTTTTGAGATAGGTATGTTCTTCAGACATGGAAGGTGTTGTGGGTAACCCTACAATTAAAGGTGTTCTTCAGACAGGGAAGGTGTCATGAGTAACCCAAAATGCCCTTGTATTGCATATCTATCTGTGCTCAAAATTGTTATTGTCTCTTTCAGACTCTGGAAAGGGGGGGAGGGGTGGTACCGTAGCCGCTTTAAAGTCTGCTCGGGCAGGCAGCTCGTGCCCTTCTGCCATTTGCATTTTTTTCCTCGCGGGGCTCTTGGTCTTTGCTTAGGCAGAGCTCTCTGACCACATGGTTTGGCTCTTGGTTTCTTGCTTTAGGGCCAAGACAGTGCAGGCAGAGGCTATTCCTTTTTGGGCTCTCTTTTTATTGCTTTTTTCTCACTTGGAGACGTTGCAGTTCTCGGATTTGAGCTGCTTGGGCCCCGCTCCAGGAGAGAAGACTAGAGTTGCCCCAGCCCAGCCGCTTTGCCTTGCCTGCTCCTGTCATTCTCCTGCCACAAGGAAGGCGTTTCGCCAGCTGAGAAGATGAGCAGAGCGCAGTGGGGCGGGGGGAAGGACTGACACCATCTTTCCCTTTGCCCTTTGAAGCACACACTTGGCTGAGTAGCGTCATCCTGGTGGTGGGTGTACCTGGTGGTTTTGGGTCTCTCTGTTCTGGTGAGTCTGAGAGATTCAGCAGTTTTGTATCTGGTGGTTATTTGCTGTTGTCTCTTAACTGTTGCTGTACCTTCTAATAGTAAACTGTTATTTTTTCACTGACATTTACTTGTATTTGTTCCTTATTGGTGGAAAGGAATTGGTTGAACCTATAAAGAGAGGCAACTCAGTCCAGAGTTCTCCTTTAAATTTTCCTAAACCAAGACAGAAGATTGTCGGACTGTCCTTGGTTTGGTTTTTTCATTCATAGGGTGAGAATTTTCAATGATCCAGAATAAATTCTGAGACATTTTGAAAAACTGCACAATTTGCAGAGTCATTCCTCATTCTGACGACTTACCTTGGTGAAACTTGTTCTGTGCATGAAGCTTTGAATCTGTCCTATTCCCCAATCACTACTTCATATTGTTGCAAAAGTAGTGGAAGTGTCAAGCTAAAGATTTAATATAATAATTATCTGACACTAGAGCCATATTTTAGCAGTCACTATCAGAGGTGCTGCTGAGAGTTAAATTCATACAGAACTTACACTTCAAGTTCCAAAAATGGGATCACTGAAGCTGAATGAACCCATAGAAAACATGGCCTATAAAAGACAACCATAACAACCCCCCCCATATTTGCCTTTGATATAGAAGAATTAAAATATAGCTAGCAAAAAAATGTTCTGAGGGAAGCATCAACTAAAAAAAAATTTCAAAGAATTTTTTTTCAAAGAATGCAGACGCAGTTGTACAATTTTAAGGGATCTCAGGAATCCACCTAGTCCAGTCCCTTGCATTGCAATTTACTGAAAATTTTAATTTTTTTATTTAAAAGAAAAGAAATGAATTTTAAAAATTAGAGCACACCCCCCTGTACTCTAATACTTTATCACCCTCTAGAAGCTGAACTCAACCCCAACCCAGTGTTTTCCCCAATATATTTTTCTTCTATTTGATCCCACTTATTCTTGTCTATTCATACAACTCTCTAAACCAGTTTCTCACAAAAGAAGATCTGGGGTGAAAAATTTAAACTGAAGATACTAGAATTCTTTGAAGCAGTCACTTAATTTTCATATTATCCTACTTATAATGCTCTGGTACATTTATATATTTTTAACTAGAAAACTGATTATATAAAATGTTCTTGCTATTTTTAAAATAGTTTTTCAGAAATGGAAAACAGAACAAACAAACAGAAAAAGTTTGGGAAATGCATTTTCCTAACATACAAATATAGAATTTCAGAACCATCCAGAATACATTTTAAATTATTCCATAGCTGTGGGAAACCTAACTTTCATTCAAACTGACTACTGACTACTTTGCTTTTATAATTTACTCTTTCATTTATTTTTCCTCATTTTGGTTAAGAGCTTCCCTAGGCTTTGACTGTGTTCTTATATACATCCAGAATGTCATCCCAGGTGTATGATATCCTAACTGATGTTAATAAAATAAAACAAAACATCTAAGCTTTATATTTAAGTGGAACATGATTGAACTGAAAAATTTGGTGGGCATATGATTTCTATTTAATTGGGAAACCATTGAATACCACTTTTTCTATAAACTCATTTGGCTCCTCAAATTAAGATCAGCTTCAGCCAGAAAAATTATCCAAGGTGGACAGTGTTTAATGGAGGTCAGCATATATCCCAGACTCATGTGAACACATATTATGGTCATGCTCACTAAAAAAAAAAAAAAGCAGTGTCTGGAGACTCGCAGTCTGTTTGTCCATTGCACTGGGAAAGAAAGTCCTGCCACAAACCCTGCAAATCCAAGAATGTCTGCACAATGGTTTTGTTCTTCAAGCATTGAACTAACTGAAAGATAGGTGAAATTAGGTGTAGTAATAGAGTTCCTGATTTGCTAAAACAATTAAATTTTTTTTAAAAAATATAAATTTATATTGTTAACTCAAAACAAGCCATTACTCTCTGTATGAAAAAAGATTAGCATTGATATGCATGTTTGGCTGGACAGTCAACTTAGTAATATATGTTTAAGACAAGATCCATTTCAGTGAATTTTGATCAGAAACACATATTTCTGACCTCAGGAACTCCTTTGGAGAAATTCGTTATCCCAGCAGATAAACTGCTTTGTACAGAGAGAGCTGCTGCCAAATATTCAACATATAAATTATTCTATTCTTGAATGTGTTGATCCCCTGGCAGAGATGAGCCCTAAATAAGTGTCTCATTGCATGTTAACAGTTTATGTAGCTGGCTTTCAATTATGTGTAATTTACTGAACACTAAAGAGCTTTATTACAAGGTTCAGGATAAATTAAATGAAAATTGAGTACAAATGAAGCATGGGTCATCCATGAGCAGAATTCAAAGGGACGCTGGAAAGCAGGATAGCATCTGTTACAGGAGCCAGAAAGACAGATGGATTTCCAGTGCATCTGTTTGTAGAAAATAAAATGGCTGAGGTCTGGCTGTGTTTTGCTAGAAAATAAGAAAAATGTCCTAATAAATTGGGCTAAGACTCATCTGGACACACTTTTGCTTCTGCCTTAGCGTAGACACAATCCTCTTTAGAGTAGGTGAAAGAATGAGAAAGCATGAGATTTCACAGAGATTAGAGGAATAATATGTGAGATAATGTCTCTCTTCTCCTAACTGAAGGAAGTCAGCTAAAACCAAACAAAAAATAAAAAAGCAAAACCCCCATGCAATCAGTAACACAATCAGTGAGCAACAAGACCTACATAAGTCAGTGGTCCCAAAGGTACTGGACCTAATTTGCTATTGATTTGTAATATACAGTCTCTTTAAAAAGTACAAAATGGGTGTAAAATGTTACCAGTTTAAAATGCTACATGGCATTCATTCAGTACTGGAGTACTAAACAGCATGCTGGCACACTTGTATTTAGTATTTAACATGAGCGTGCCAGCATTAGAAAGGTGACCAGGGTCAGCTGGAGACTGCAAAGCAAGATTTCTTTTTTTTTTTT